>OY992885.1:104513328-104827869 GCA_963921405.1 Cepaea hortensis | reverse complement strand
GGAGGTAGAGGGAGGAGTAGGAGAAAGGAAAAGGGAGGAGGAGAGAGGAGGAGAAGTGAGGAGGTAGGAGGAGGAGGAAGAGGGAGGAAGAGGAAGAGGAAGAGGGAGGAGGAGAAAGGGAGGTGGAGGATGGAAGAAGGAGGAGGTAGAGGGAGAGGGGAGGGGAAGAGGAAGAGGTAGGAGGAGGAGGGGAGAGGAGGAGGAGGGATGTGGAGGAAGGAGGAGGAGGGAGGAGGTAGAGGGAGGATGAGGAGGGAGGAAAAGGGAGGGAGGGGAGGAGGAGAAGGAAAGAAGGAGGAGGAGGAGGAGGTAGAGGGAGGAGGAAGAAGAGTGAGGAGGAGGATGTGAGGAGGAAGAGGGAGGAGGAGGATGGAAGAGGAGGAGGAGGATGGAGGAGGAAGAGGAGGAGAGGGGGAGGGGAAGAGGAAGAGGGTAGGAGGAGGAAGAGGGAGGAGGAAGAGGGAGGAGGAGGGAGGAGGTAGTAGGATGATTGATTGCCATCCCAACAGGTTAATATGTTATCGCGGACCTCAGAGAGAAGTGTCTATGTAGAAGACCATTTCCTGGACGTACGTATTTTGGGAGGGGGAGGAGGGAGGAGGGAGGAGGAGGAAGAAGAAAAAAAACTACGACAGTTGGCATCTCTGGAATGAAAGGAAGGCGTGTAGAAAATTTCATCTCAATCGGATGGGCCGTTCGCGAGCGTATAAAGGACATACATACATACAGACATACAGACAGACAGAGATACGCACATCCTAATTTATATATAAGACTAGCTGAGCCAGCCCGGCTTCGCCCAGTCCTTGGTGGGGAGCATCTCATTTAATTCATATAAGTAGTCATATAAGCTCACGTTCCCGTTACCGACTGTCTGTCTGTCTGTCTGTCTGTCTGTCTGTCTGTCTGTCTGTCTGTCTGTCTGTCTGTCTGTCTGTCTGTCCGTCCGTCCCTCCCTCTCTGTCTGTCTGTCTGCCTGTCTGTCTGTCTAATCATTTATTGGTTGCAGTTAGAACAACCTTAGATAAACGAAGACCAACTTACAAAAAGCATTAGAAAGAGCACTTGAAAGATCTTTACATCTTCCCCCAACAATTAACTTGGGTAAATGGAGCGGCGGCAGCAGCATCAGCAGAAGAAGGAAAAGGAGTAGTAGACAACTGCAGCGAAAAGGTGGGTCTATCTATCTATCTGACCCGGCGTGAATTCGCCCAGCTCCTGGCGGGTAGCGTCTCATTAAATTCATACAACAAAAAAAGTAACTTAAAAAAATGCCCTTCCACACACCATCCATTATTTTTAATGAAAACGCTTTCTAATCACCTGCATGACTACAGTAACTTCTTAAGCAAAAAAAGATGAGTTACAATGTTATGCATTGTGCATTACTTTTATGAAAACTTTGAAAATGCCTTACAGATTGTATCATTATTTATTATAACTCATATGCCGGTACATAACTATGGACAAAGAGTTTATAAATCTTTGAAAACGATGCCACAATATGACTATAAGTTATACAGAAAAGTTATGCCCCTTGAAATAACTTTTATAGAGTTAGGTCCCCTGAGATATATGAAATTATGATGAAAAATGAAAAATGAAATAATACTGGGTAAGCATGCGATTTCACACTAAAAAAAAATATCACAGTTGGCAGCTCTGGAATGAAAGAAAGGCGTGTAGAAAATTTCATCTCAATCGGATGGGCCGTTCGCGAACGTATAAAGGACATACAGAGATACATACATTTGGACGGAGATCCTTTTTTATATATAAGATTGAGCAATCGTCGATGACGGCGTTTTATAGTCTTTCGGCTGCACAGAGATTCCCGAAGACTGATTAACTCTCTTTTCCACCCATATTCGTGTATGTTTGATTACTCGATTTGCTAATTGTCTTTCCATTCTACCTATGCAATTTGAGAGGCATTCACATTGGAATTGTGTAATGCAGTTTGCTTATGTGCAAGGAGAGAATGATTCTTTTACAAAAGGAGTAGGAATCGGGGTGGTTTTATATCTGATCATTGGTTCAGCAACAAAGAAATAATGATTGACTGCTGTTTTAACTGAATCAGCGCCAAACAAAATGTAGGTTTAGACGAAACAAGCGACACAATAAAATGAACAAGTATTATAATGTAAATGCCGGTCTCCCTGGCCGAGGAGTTAGCAACTTTCTCTGTAACCCCGAATACTCTCGTGGTTCACGGAAGCGGTTCGAGTCGCGCCAGTGACTTATGAGAGTATGGAGCCGGTCGCTCAGAAAGTCGTGGCGTGCTGATGAGTGTAATCTAGCCTAGGAATCAACATACAGCTGAAAGATGCTGATGTTGACCGCAATATCCTGAAACAGGATGGACACGCGGGGAAAAAAAAATTTAAAAAAAAAAAATTATAATGTAAATGTCCTTTCACTGAGCATTGAAATAGTTGAAGATACCACACAACAAAACAAATAACATGACGACCCTTATTCATTCAGCAGCATGTCCTTTGCAGAACCTCGCTCCCATAACAACCTTCCAGAAAACCTCTCAATCATAAGCAAGATGTCCCGCGTCCAATACCCATCTGGAGACGATCTGCCACATCCTGCACCCATCTTCTCTTTGACCTTCATCTTCCTCTCTTCCCAGCATATACCCATCCATTCATCATCACCATCATCATCATCTTCCACTTCTGCCGTCAAGCATCGTGGGGAGGAATAATTTGCGTTCCAGCACCCGGTGGGCGGCACTGAATAGTATCATTCCGTGTGATTGTACAATGTCTTAGATGTCGTTAATCCATTTTCTTCTTGGGCGTCCTCGTGGTCTCGTCGCAGATGATCTTTGATGTAAGGCCAGTGATGGTAGTTGCTGATGTTGCATTCTAACGACATGGCCAAACCACTTGATCTTCTGTCTTTCAATAAATGTGGCACAAGGTGTTGATCCCACAGTTTGTCTGATAACATTCTCTCTATCTTTCTATATCTTCTTATTGTGTCCATTATCGTTCTCTCCAAACGTTCGTGACGTTTCAAGTCGACGACCCTAGTATGGCGATATATTGTCCTTCTGTTCCAAGAGGAGGTCACATTGAGCGATATTTTATCCATCGGCACTGGATTAGTTAAGTCGATCGCGTATTCCTTTCATTAGGTCGCCCCCTCAAAAGTAGTTAAAACAGAGTAACTTCCATTACCATTTTAAAAAAATCATTTCCTAGAATTCTCCAAATCCTCGATTGCCCTTGAAACATTCCCACAAACACACCAGCCTCCCGAGCCCCACAGTTTGATATCCCCCGGTGAATATCTATTTCTCTTCCACAATAAGATAATCAGAAACGATGATTCACTTTTATTTAACCTTCATCCTTGCCCGTTGCCCCAGTCAACGTTATTCTCTTTCTCTGGATCCTTCTTTATACCGCCACTGGTGCCGTTTGGTCGGTAGACATCAATAGAATAAATTAAGTATATTGAGTTTTTAATTTAGCCCATTCAAACGTCCCGCAAAGCAAGATTCGCGCGTTAGTTTCATTCCCAATTCTAATTTGTCAAAATCCATTAACAGGCTCGATTCCAGCAGAGACGGCGTGACGTGATTTGGGCGGAAAAGGAAGTTAGCTATAGGGGCAGAGCTGACATGCGCAAACATTCGTTTTCTTCTTCTTTTTTTTTTTTTTTTGTAGCGTATGCTTTTTACTATCTATCTATCTATCTATCTATCTATCTATCTATCTATCTATCTATCTATCTATCTATCTATCTATCCATCCATCCATCCATCCATCTATCTATCTACCTACCTATCTACCAACTTGCCTATCTATCTATCTCACCTATCTATCTATCTATCTATCTATCTATCTATCTATCTATCTATCTATCTATCTATCCATCCATCCATCCATCCATCTATCTATCTACCTACCTATCTACCAACTTGCCTATCTATCTATCTATCTATCCATCCATCCATCCATCCATCTATCTATCTACCTACCTATCTACCAACTTGCCTATCTATCTATCTCACCTATCTACCTATCTATCTATCTATCTATCTATCTATCTATCTATCTATCTATCCGTCCCTCCGTCCGTCGATCTATCTCTTTATCTGGCTCTCTGTCCGTCCGTCCGTCCGTGTATGTATGTACGTGTAGGTAGGTATGTATGTATGCACAGAATGGAAGGGCCAAGACTGTATGAGAAAATCACTAATGTGATTCTAGCGAATCAAGAGATGAGAGAAAAACACTTGCAGCGGAATAGGAAACACAAAGCACCTGATCAACGTGTGGCTAGAAAGTACTTTCACTGTAACACGGGGCAAGCGAAATAGCAGGAGAACTGGAAACACACCCGCCTCACACGCCAGTGATCCGGAGTTCGATCCCGGGTCCAGTCAGGGATATGTACCACTGACGAGCTCAAACCAGAGCGAAACTCGAGTCTAGTGCTTCCAATCTGACGTGGGCAAGGCCCAAGGTTCATACCCGAATACGATCAGCGTTGCCAGTAGTGGGTTGTGCTCCTAAACCCCACTTCTTTCTGTTACTTCAATGAGCGTCAAACAGTACATGTGTGTTTATACTAAAGTTCTAAAATGGTTCCCCTATTGATATTTCTTATTCAATGATTACGTCACGATTCAATAAATCTCTATATGATGAACTCGACAACATTAACAACCTGTCATCACCATCATGTGCCGTGCCGATAAGAGCGGGCGACCATGGTACGATCACCTGACCCAGTGCTTGCTTGCTTGGCTGTGAACTCAGCGTGGAGTCCTGTATGTCGGATGAAGACATCCTGTTATCCAACATCAGTGTGATGTCATACCGGACTGAGGTTTGCGTGAGTATCCGTTGTCCCATGTCTGGCTTATTGGTGTGCAGACAGGTGGTTCCTCGCCGTGCAGGCAGATACTCTCCGACTTCGGAAGAATCAGCGATCCTACTGCGTTAGCCAGGACCCCGAAGGGACCTGTTGCCCAGGACGCACGACTAGGACGTGCTAGTACAGTGGTTCTCAACCTTTTTTGGCCCATGCCCCTCTTCACCATATTTTAAGAACGTCATTCCCCACCCTTCCTATGAAAAATTTTGCCCGTGCCCCCCTTCACCGTATTTTCAGAACGTCATCCCCCCCCCCTCATATTTCCTATCTAAAAATCTCCCCACTCCTACACAGTATACGTAAAAATGGAAGGTTAATTTAATAGCATATACTAAAACAAGTGTAGACATCCACATAAAACATGATTTGTGAGTCTACTTACTGTATAAAATGAAGTTTAGAAGGATGAGACGCACAGAACCGTAAAGTATGAAGTGAAAAACAATATCAAGTAATCGGTTCTCGTATTAACGCGATCTTGAAATGGTCTTGATTCCCCCCCCCCCCCTGAAAACCTTAAAATTCCCAGCTGGGGGGGGGGGGGGAATTCCCCACCGGTTGAGAACCACTGTGCTAGTAGGTCTTGGCCAGTATAAAACCTGGCCCTGGTTGCCTTGGAAACACCTCTGCGTCCCACCTGACCGAAGATCAGGCCTGTGTTGTTGTTGCATCTGGATATCCCACCATATTCCCACAGTATGAACATTTATTATCTTCTTCTTCTGCTTCACATTCTCCAATCTGTTTTTGTGAATGTATTTGCGTTGTTCATATTAAAAGTCATAACTTTCTTTTCTGTCCCAGGAAACATATTATAGCTATAGCCATGTTGCGCAGGCCACACATCCAATAATGAAGGCAATCAAGTCCTAGGCATGCACACAGCAGACGACAATGGCAGGCTTAGAGCGGAAGTGGGCCTGCTACTTCATTCTAGCCTACATGGCAATAGCCAGGACACAGCCCCTCCCTTTTCGAGAGTATGGAGGTACGGTGTGTGTGGGTGGGTTGGTGTATAAGTGTGGGTGGGTGTTATGTGTTGGTGGAAGTTTTTTCAATTGTAACAAGATATTTCAGCATGTATTGCCATCACTCAGTTTAGTCCCCAGGTTGAAAGATACATTTTAAGAGCTGAAACTGCTGGACCAGACATAGTCAGTGATAGAGAGAATTGGAGGGTGGTGGTCACTGATTTCTGCACCAGTCAAGGAACCTGATGAAAAAGAAGAAGAAGAAGAAGAAGAAGAAGAAGAAGAAGAAGAAGAAGAAGAAGAAGAAGAAGAAGAAGGAGGAGGAGGAGGAGATAGAGGAGGAGGAGGAGGAGGAGAATCAGCAGAAGAAGAAGAAGAAGAAGGATTAAGGTAAGGAATGGGAAAGAAGGAGGAGGAAGGCAGAGGATGCAGGAGGGAAGAGGAGAAAGAAGGAAGAAGAAGGGGGAGGAGGGGAAGAAGAGTAAGAAGAAGGAGGAGGATGAGAAGACAAAGAATAAAAGAGAAGAGGAGGAAAAGATAAAGACTGTGGAAGTTAATTTAACCTTCATGGTAGTGCGTTAGTTAGTTTATGTGATTTCTACTGTGAAAGTTAAATTAACCTTGATGGTAGTGTGATAGTTTATCTAACTTCCCATGTGAAAGATAAATTAACCTTGATGGTAGTGTGATAATTTATCTAACTTCCCATGTGAAGGTTAAATTAACCTTGATGGTAGTGTGATAGTTTATCTAACTTCCCATGTGAAAGTTAAATTAACCTTGATGGTAGTGTGATAGTTTATCTAACTTCTCATGTGAAAGTTAAATTAACCTTGATGGTAGTGTGATAGTTTATCTAACTTCCAATGTGAAAGTTAAATTAACCTTGATGATAGTGTGATAGTTTATCTAACTTCCCATGTGAAAGTTAAATTAACCTTGATGGTAGTGTGATAGTTTATATCTAACTTCCCACGTGAAAGTTAAATTAACCTTGATGATAGTGTGATAGTTTATCTAAATTCCCATGTGAAAGTTAAATTAACCTTGATGATAGTGTGATAGTTTATCTAACTTCCCATGTAAAAGTTAAATTAACCTTGATGGCAGTGTGATAGTTTATCTAACTTCTCATGTGAAAGTTAAATTAACCTTGATAGTAGTGTGATACTTTATCTAACTTCTCATGTGAAAGTTAAATTAACCTTGATGGCAGTGTGATAGTTTATCTAACTTCTCATGTGAAAGTTAAATTAACCTTGATGGTGTTGTGATAGTGTATCTAACTTCTCATGTGAAAGTTAAATTAACCTTGATGGTAGTGTGATAGTTTATCTAACTTCTCATGTGAAAGTTAAATTAACCTTGATGGTAGTGTGATAGTGTATCTAACTTCTCATTTGAAAGTTAAATTAGCTTTCATGTTTGTGCGATAGTTTATGTGTTTTCTGCTGTAAAAGTTAAATTAACTTGATGGTAGTGTGATAGTTTATCTAACTTCCCATGTGAAAGTTAAATTAACCTTGATGGTAGTGTGATAGTTTATCTAACTTCTCATGTGAAAGTTAAATTAACCTTGATGGTAGCGTGATAGTTTATCTAACTTCCCATGTGAAAGT
This sequence comes from Cepaea hortensis, assembly GCA_963921405.1. NCBI lineage: Eukaryota > Metazoa > Mollusca > Gastropoda > Stylommatophora > Helicidae > Cepaea > Cepaea hortensis. Next base: position 104,820,374 of record OY992885.1, on the reverse strand, counting down.
TAAATTAACCTTGATGGTAGTGTGATAATTTATCTAACGTATCATTTGAAAGTTAAATTGGCCTTCATGTTAGTGTGATAGTTTATCTAACTTCTCATGTGAAAGTTAAATTAACCTTCATGTTAGTGTGATAGTTTATCTAACTTCTCATGTGAAAGTTAAATTAACCTTCATGTTAGTGTGATAGTGTATCTAACTTCTCATGTTAAAGTTAAATTAACCTTGATGGTAGTGTGATAGTTTATCTAACTTCTCATGTGAAAGTTAAATTAACCTTGATAGTAGTGTGATAGTTTATCTAACTTCTCATGTGAAAGTTAAATTAACCTTGATGGCAGTGTGATAGTTTATCTAACTTCTCATGTGAAAGTTAAATTAACCTTGATGGTGTTGTGATAGTGTATCTAACTTCTCATGTGAAAGTTAAATTAACCTTGATGGTAGTGTGATAGTTTATCTAACTTCTCATTTGAAAGTTAAATTAACCTTGATGGTAGTGTAATAGTTTATCTAACTTCTCATGTGAAAGTTAAATTAACCTTGATGGTAGTGTGATAGTGTATCTAACTTCTCATGTGAAAGTTAAATTAACCTTGATGGCAGTGTGATAGTTTATCTAACTTCTCATGTGAAAGTTAAATTAACCTTGATGGTAGTGTGATAGTGTATCTAACTTCTCATTTGAAAGTTAAATTAGCTTTCATGTTTGTGCGATAGTTTATGTGTTTTCTACTGTGAAAGTTAAATTAACCTTGATGGTAGTGCGATAGTTTATCTAACTTCCCATGTGAAAGTTAAATTAACCTTGATGGTAGTGTGATAGTTTATCTAACTTCTCATGTGAAAGTTAAATTAACCTTGATGGTAGCGTGATAGTTTATCTAACTTCCCATGTGAAAGTTAAATTAACCTTGATGGTAGCGTGATAGTTTATCTAACTTCTCATGTGAAAGTTAAATTAACCTTGATGGTAGCGTGATAGTTTATCTAACTTCCCATGTGAAAGTTAAATTAACCTTGATGGTAGTGTGATAGTTTATCTAACTTATCATTTGAAAGTTAAATTGGCCTTCATGTTATTGTGGTAATTTACTGATTTCTACAGTTAAAGAACTACATTATTTCCTGTTTATACATACATAAAAAAGATACTACAAAAGCTAGTCTGAACATTATCTAATAATAATGTACCAAAATTATTATGTTAACCTGGTAAACTGAAAGTTCAATGGAGCTGTTAGTTGTATTTAGGTGTTAGGTTTTCACGATTTCAAAGGTTCTTAAGAAAATATTTCTGCATCTATTTTAGACAGAAAACTTTTGAATTGAATTAAAAGAAGAGTCAGAAGTAGTTTATGGTAAGTTTGTAAATGTGTGTGGCATATTTTGAAAACAGACATCCCCAGCTGATGAAAGTTTGAGGGGCAGAGAAGCTTTCAGACTTTTTACTAGATGGTAAATGGTGTTGGGGTGAAGTGATTTCTCCTCACCTTCTTGGGGTTCACAGTTTTCAACATGATGAAGCCTGCGAAGAAGCACATACTTGGTATGCTTCAAGTCTGAAAGATATTCAAAGCAAATGTTTCTGGACATTCAGCACTCCAGCCTTGCACTCATGATTGAGACCTCACATGCATGAGTGTTCTGTGAGTCTTTCAGAGTGTAAACAAAGTCATTACCACTTTCTAAATTTGTGTAAGCTTGGGCAGCCGGCTCTTTGGTCACGGGGTTACGGAAACAGTTTGTAATCACGCTCCAAGCACAGCTGTGGGTGATTTTGGCAGCAGACCACCTTACACTGGTTATCATAAAATAGTATGAGTGCCGGTGGCAAATTACTGAACGTGAAGAGTAAAGTTGCTAAGAAATCACAAACAGCCAAAAAATGCTGGGGTTAACAGCGGCGTCCTGTAAAGGATATACAAATAACTTTTTAAAAAAACAAAAATGCTTGAGCAACTCCAGCAACGTGGGTCATACAACACCAACAATAACAAATTGTGAAATTGTTTCTTTGATTCTGTTTCAGTTGTGACAGCATCTGGCGGGACATTCAAGTTTGTTGGTGACTCTCTGGAGCTGTACTGTAATATAACAAGTGCAACTATCACAGAGAACTCTTCAATGTTGCACTTTGAGAGGAATACAAAGAATGGTAATTATAGGGAAACTAGTAGCAAGAGTTCAAATTCACAAAGTTTGAATTTCAGACAGATAATTTGAGGAAAAGTAAAAGAAAACGTAAACATTTACATTTACAAATAATTAACTGTTCAGCACAAACCTGACATTAATTTAACTCATTCCTTCCAAACACGTGGTTACTGTGAATAATAAGTGGTACTACCGTATGGGTCAGAAACATGGAAAACTACAATAAGTATAAATAAACTACAGATATTCACTAACTACTGCCTGCACAGAATAGTGGGAATAAAATAGTGTGATGGAATCACCAATGTAGAGCTCATGGAGAGAACTAAACAAATCCCAGTGTAACCAAGAGGTGACGAAAATATGCTGTCGATAGATACGACACACACTGGGAAAACTTGAGGATAATATAACTAGACACTCTCTGGTCTGGAACCCACAAGATAGGGCACACACTGGGAAAACTTGAGGATAATATAACTAGACACTCTCTTGTCTGGAACCCACATAATAGGACACACAATTAGAAAACTTGAGGATAATATAACTAGACACTCTCTTGTCTGGAACCCACAAGATAGGACACACACTGGGAAAACTTGAGGATAATATAACTAGACACTCTCTTGTCTGGAACCCACATAATAGGACACACAATTAGAAAACTTGAGGATAATATAACTAGACACTCTCTTGTCTAAAACCTACAAGATAGGACACATACTGGAAAAAAACTTGAGGATAATATAACTAGACACTCTCTTTTCTGGAACCCACAGGATAGGACACACACTGGAAAACTTGAGGATAATATAACTAGACATGCTCTTGTCTGGAATCTACAAGTCAAACGAAATAGTGGGTGACAAAAAACACATGGAGAAGAGAATTACAGAGATTAATAATATTGGGAGGACATAGAGGGAGCTGCAGGAGATAGTAAACGATCAGACAGCTCGGCGCGGTTTGATTGAGGACCTATTCTTCAATGAGGGATAAATATTGGAAGAGAGAGAAGAGGGTCTACAGCCTAACTATTTCCATATAAAGCAATGCATCATATGTAATAATCTATTTTCTGTGTGTAGTAATCAACGTTTCATGTGCAATAGTACTTCTTTCGTTTAGTCAAAGCATGCTGGAGAAATCTGACCACACATTTGTTTTTTCCAAGGTATATAAATTTGGCCCCTGGGACAGCAATAATTTGTACAAGTACAGATATTTAAGTATATTGGCACATGGATAGACATATCATAGAGATAAAGAACAGACTAGGATATGCCAAAACTGCTTTTTCATAAAATAAAAGAATATCTTATGCAATAAATTCCTGTCTTTGTAAGTTAGAAAAAGAATTCTTGCGTGTTACAGAGAACTAGTATTAACATATGGATGTGAATTCTAGATAATTGGTAAACAAGCAAACAATTCCCCTGTGGACTCGGAAACCTGGTTTTACAGAAGAATGCTGAATGTTAAAATGAATCATCTAAATGTTTTAAAGAAGGCTAAGACACAGAGACAGTTTAACACAAACATCAGAAACAGTGAGAACAAGAAGGAGGAGGAGGAGAAGGAGGAGAAAAGAAGGAGAAGAAGAAGAAGAAGAAGAAGAAGAAGAAGAAGAAGAAGAAGAAGAAGAAGAAGAAGAAGAAGAAGAAGACAGGACAGAATTAAAGGAAGACAGACAGACAGAAAGAAAGGAAAAAGTAAAAAAAGGAAAGTAGGGAGTGAGGGAGGAAGGTGGCAGGCGAGGAGAAGAAGAAGAGAGTAGAAGAAAATATACAAGTGTTCAACATTTACTTCTGTTGTCATTCTTGATGTAGTGATAGCTACATATACTTTTATTTTAATTCTTGATGTTCTTTAATTCTTGACAATGCTCACTCGAGTGATGTGATTATCTACACAGATGGTTCGGTGTCAAGAGGTGAGAGAAGTGGCTGGGGGTTCATAGCCAAAGCTAATGGTCGACGTTTGGGGCAGGAGAGTCTGGCATATGATACCACAACATCCAGCTTAAGAATGGAGGTGGAGGCAGTCACTGCGGCTCTCCGCTGGATGAAGAATACGACACACACACACATCGTGATTGTAACTGACTCAGAAAGCATGCTGACGAGGGTGAGGACGGGCAGACTTCGTGCGGAGTGGCTTGCTTCGTTTCAGAGGTCAAGGGTGACAAGCATTGCCTGGATCTTTTCTCCGGGGCATGCCAGTGTGCTGGGAAATGAACAGGCCGACAGATTTGCTGGCTCTGCAGAACTTGGTGGAGTATTGATACATGACAAGGCAGACGTGGTTGCGGCCTTGTGGGAGCACGTGCACACCTCGGAGGAGCAAATGGATTACCATGGTCTGGCAAGAATGAGACAACGAGAAGTGATGAAGGGATCTGGCCGATGCTCAACGCTCAGAGGAAAGGCGAGACGGACTTATAATCAGATTGCTACTGGTACTATTAGTGTTGGAACTCTTCGCTGGCTGCTGAGGATGGGGACGGAGCACTTATGGGAATGCCCCGAATGCTGTGATGTCGATTCCTAAATCAATCAATCAATCAATCAATCATTCTTGATGTTTATGAAAGTTACATATACTTTTATTGTCATTCTTGATATTTATGACAGTTACATACACTTTTACTATACTTCTTGGTGTTTATGACATTACATATACTTTTATTGTCATTTTTTTAATGTTTATAACAATTACATACACTTTTCAGATAAAAGTGTTATTCCACCCGAGTACATTGAGATTCTCAGCACCAGATCCATCCGACTTCGTCTGTCACCTGTAGATATTGATGATGATGGGGTCTACACCTGTTACCAAGAGACATCTTCTGGTGACACTAGAGTCATTGGTTCCGAGATAATTGAAATTGACAGTACGTATCTTCCTTAGTGACATTTGCTTTATGTTTTGTGTATTTGATTAGAGGTGGAGTTAAAGGAGCACCGGTAGTGCACCGGCCAGGCATTCGCCTGTTGCTCCAGTTGGATTTGAATTTTAACAATTGACTTGACCTTCCTTGTCAACTATCCCCTCTCCTCCCCCCCCCCCCCCCTCTCCCTCTCTCCATTAACCATTTGAAAATGAAATTTGTTCATTCAGTTGTTCATTTCACCTCTTTCATTCTCTCTTTCTCATACTCTCTCCCTCTCCTCTCTCTCTCACACTCTCCCCCTCTCTATCTCCCTCCCTATCTCCTTCCCTCTTTCCACCTCTCTCCTCTTCTTTATCTCCATCTCTCTCTCTCTCTCTCTCTCTCCCTCTCACTTTCCCCCTGTCTCCCATTTCTCTCCCTCCCATCTAACTTCCCACTCTCTCTCTCTCCCCCTCTACATTCCCATTCTCTCTCCTCCCCTCTACCTTCCTACTCTCCCTCCTCCTCTACCATCCCACTCCCTCTCTCTCTCTTTCGCTCCCCCTTTACCTTTGCACTCTCTCTCTCCCTCTCCCTATACCTTCCCACTCTCTTCCTCCCCCTCTGCCTTCCCACTCTCTCTCCCCCCTCCCCCTCTACCTTCCCACTCTCTCTCCCTCCCACTCTACCTTCCTACTCTCTCTACCTTCCTACTCTCTCTCTCCCTCCCCCTCTATCTTCCCACTCTCTCTCCCCCTCCCCCTCTAACTTTCCACTCTCTCTCTCTTCTCCCCCTCTGCCTTCCCACTCTCTCTCCCTCCCCCTCTATCTTCCCACTCTCTTTCTCCCTCCCCCTCTATCTTCCCACTCTCTCTCTCTCTCTCCCTCTACTTTTACCTTCCAACTCTCTCTCTATCTACCTTCCCACTTTCTCCCTCCCCCTCTACCTTACCACTCTCTCTCTCCCTCCCCCTGTACCTCACCACTCTCTCTCCCTCCCTCTCTTCCTTTCCACTTTCTCTCACTTCTCTACCTTCTCACTCTCTCTCTCCCTCCCCCTCTACCTTCCCACTCTCTCTCCCTCCCCCTGTACCTTCCCACTCTCTCTCCCTCCCTCTCTTTCTTCCCACTCTCTCTCACTTCCCCTTTATCTTCCCACTCTCTCTCTCACTCCCCTTCTATCTTCTCACTCTCTCTCCCTCCCTCTCTACCTTCCCACTCTCTCCATCCCTGAATTCTACCTTCCCACTCTCTCTGTCTATGGATCACCATGGTCTGGTAAGAATGAGACAGCGAGGTGTGATGAATGGATCTGGTCGACGCTCGACGCTCAGAGGAAAGGCGAGACGGACATATAATCAGATTGCTACTGGAACTATTAGTGTTGGAACTCTTCGCTGGCTGCTGAGGATGGGGACGGGGCGCTTATGGGAATGTCCCAAATGCTGTGATGTCGGTTCCTAAATCAATCAATCAATCAATCAATCAATCTGTCTATGCACTCTACATTCCCACTTTTTCTCCCTCCCCCTCTACCTTCCAACTCTCTCCCCCTCCCCCTCTTCCTTCCCACTCTCTCTCCCTCCCCCTCTACCTTCCTACACTCTCTCCCTCCTCCTCTACAATCCCACTCTCTCTCACCCCCCCCCCTCTATCTTTCCACTCTCTCTCCACCCCCCTCTACCTTCCTACACTCTCTCCCACCCCCTCTACCTTCCCACTTGCTCTCTCTCCCTGCCCTTCTACCTTCCCACTCTCTCTCTCCCTCTGTCTTCCCACTCTCTCCCCCTTCCCTTCCCACTCTTTCTCCCTCCCTCTCTTCCCTCCCCCTCTCTCCCCTCCCCCTCTTCCTTCCCACTCTGTCTCCCTCCCTCTCTTCCTTTCCACTTTCTCCCCCTCACTCTATACCTTCCCACTCTCTCTCCCTCCCCCTCTACTTTCCCACTCTGTCTCCCTCCCGCTCTACTTTCCCACTCTCTCTCTCACTCCCCTTCTACCTTCTCACTCTCTCTCCCTCCCTCTCTACCTTCCCACTCTTTCTGTCCCTGCATTCTACCTTCCCACTCTCTCTGTCCATGCTCTCTACCTTCCCACTTTTTCTCCCTCCCCCTCTACCTTCCCACTCTCTCTCCCTCCTCCTCTTCCTTCTCACTCTCTCTCCCTCCCCCTCTACCTTCTCATTTTCTCTTCTCCCCTCTACCTTCCTACTCTCTCTCTCCTCCTCTACCATCCCACTCTCTCTCTCTCTCTACCTTCCCACTCTCTCTCCACCCCCTCTAACTTCCTACACTCTCTCCCACCCCCTCTACCTTCCCACTCTCTCCCTCCCCCTCTACCTTCCCACTCTCTCTCTCTCCATTCCCCTCTACCTTCCTACACTCTCTCCCACCCCCTCTACCTTCCCACTCTTCTCCCTCCCCCTCTACCTTCCCACTCTGTCTCCCTCCCTCTCTTCCTTTCCACTTTCTCCCCTGACTCTATACCTTCCCACTCTCTCTCCCTCCCCCTCTACTTTCCCACTCTGTCTCCCTCCCGCTCTACCTTCCCACTCTCTCTCTCTCTCTCTCTCTCTCTCCCCCTTCTACCTTCTCACTCTCTCTCCATCCCTCTCTACCTTCCCACTCTTTCTGTCCCTGCATTCTACCTTCCCACTCTCTCTGTCCATGCACTCTACCTTCCCACTTTTTCTCCCTCCCCCTTTACCTTCCCACTCTCTCTCCCTCCCCTTCTTCCTACCCACTCTCTCTCCCTCCCCTCTACTTTCTCATTCTCTCTTGTCCCCTCTACCTTCCTACTCTCTCTCTCTCCTCCTCTACCATCCCACTCTCTCTCTACCTTTCCACTCTCTCTCCATCCCCCTCTACCTTCCTACACTCTCCCCATCCCCCTCTACCTTCCCACTCTCTCTCTCCCCATCCCCCTCTACCTTCCTACACTCTATCCCTCCCCTCACCTTCCCACTCTCTCTCTCTCCTCTACCTTCCCACTCTCTCTCTCTCCCTCCCCCTCTACATTCCCACTCGTTCTCTCGCCCTGCCCCTCTAACTTCCCACTCTCTCTCTCTCCCTCCCCACTCTCTCTCCCTCCCCCTCTACCTTCCCACTTTTTCTCCCTCCCCTCTACCTTCCCACTCTCTCCCTTCCCCCTCTGTCTCCCTCCCCCTCTTCCTTTCCACTTTCTCCCCCTCACTCTATACCTTCTCACTCTCTCTCCCTCCCCCTCTACTTTCCCACTCTCTCTCCCTCCCCCTCTACTTTCCCACTCTCTCTCTCTTCTCCCCCGCTCTCTCCTTCCCCCTCTTTCCCTCCTTCTCCCTCCCTCCCCCTCTCTCTCCCTCTCCCTCACACTAACATACAATTAACTAAAGGAAGCCAGCATGTTACTGGCAACAACACCCACTCAGTGTCACATGGTCTATACAAATATGGCCCCAGCACCATATGTCTAATGTATAACACACGTAACAGGGTCCTGGACTTTACTGGAGCGTGGCTGAGAGGTTGGTATGTCTGCCTCGGACTCAGAGTCTGCATGGTTCACATCCCAGCACAGGGCTGGACATTTTACAAAAACCCTGCAGTTTCTAATATCACACATCCCAGCATGGGGCTGGACATTTTACAAAAACCCTGCAGTTTCTAATATCACACATCCCAGCATGGGGCTGGACATTTTACTAGAACCCTGTAGTTTCTAATATCACACATCCCAGCATGGGATTGGACATTTACAAGAATCCTGTGGTTTCTAATATCACATATCCCAGCATGAGGCTGGACATTTTACAAGAACCCTGTGGTTTTTATTATCACACATTCCTTTAATCTTTTGGGTAGTGAGATTGGACACCAACTTGCTCAGACAATGGTAAAAGATAGAAGGTCCCATGTGGAATGTGTGCCCGTTAAACATCCCACAGCATTTAGAAATCATAAACAGTAGGCCACAAGGCCACTAATGTGGCAAAATTGTTAGGAAAGAAAACCCACCCATGGTTAGATACAAGCTTTTGGTGAAATCTGACTGTGGGAGTACGCCATACACAAATGCATGCTGAATTCAAATAACTGGCCACTGAAGTATATAACTGGGTGTGATGCACTCTCCCCCAAAAAAGGAACAAAGAAGAAGAGAAGGAAGTATCGGGTGTATTTTTAATGACTGCGATTTTTAAAAATATTGCGGTTCCAAGTTTTGTATTCACCCTCTGTGGAGTTCATGCAACATAAAAGGTAAATACAACACTTTGAATAGCAATATTTTCAAAAATCCCACAGTCATTAAAAATACACCCTGTATTTGCTTGTAACAAGATTTATTATGTTCAATAGATACTGCTACACCAATGATATTTTTTTGTTTTAGCTTAAATCTCTCCTGTTCAGCCACTCTGTGTTATAATCAGCATCTGTACAGCATCTGTTGTTATTTAAAATAATGGATTATTTATTTATATTTTTAGGCACCTTTTACGAGATGTACAGAAGGCCTACAGTGTTACAATTCTTTACTTCCTTTATGGTGTCCTAATATCACATAGGTAGTAATTATTCTGACTGGCGGAAATATCTCATCTTATCAGTTCAATTATGTTCACCCCAGGATTCAAAACCATATATTTTACATTGTAGTATTAAAGTAAAGTTGCATTAAGGGTACCTTTGAATAGAATTAAGTAGAAATCAGAATACATCCTTTTCAAAGAACATGTTGGTTTTAGACCAAATAGAAGTATCTGAGAATAAGTTTTCAGTATTAGAGTACTGACTGAGAAACATCTACAAAATCAGCAAACGATATACAATAACACAAAATAATGCAGCTTTACAGAAAACAGTTACGGAAAATACAGGGCGCTGAGGTGACTAGCCTTCATCAGCAAACAAATAAATACACAAAACATAACATATAATTGCAGAGAATATACTGCAGTAACTATATTAATGCATAATAACTGGATGAGAAGAATGAAAAAATGAGAATAAGGAAAAAATTAGTACTATAAAAAGAAAATGAAAAAATGAATAAAATGTGCTACTTATCTCAGTGTCCCAGGCTGTGTGATACTATAAAATCAGTGTGAGTTATATCACAACGTGATAATTTCACAAAGGCATTTGACTGAGGAGAAAATTCAGTATCATAGAATTCATTGAAGCATTATATAAAGATGCAATCAGCACTGTCCTTACAAACTACATCGTAAGACAATTTTTTTCAAATCAGCAGTTTGACAAGAAAGTACACTAGTCTGTGTTATTAATATGCACGTCATGTGGTGTAGGTTATATCATCCTGCTATTTGATATGTTATATAATCCTGCTATTTCATATGGTGTTGATATATAATCCTGCTATTTCATATATTTTAGGTTACATAATCCTGCCATTTCATATGTTGTAGGTTATATAATCCTACCATTTCATATTTTGTAGGTTATATAATTCTGCCATGTCATATGTTGTATATTATATAGTCCTGACATTTCATATGTTATAGGTTACATAATCCTTCCATTTCATTTGTTGTAGGTTATATAATCCAGTCATTTCATGTTGTAGGTTATATAATCTTGCAATATCATATGATGTAGGTTATATAATTCTGCTGTTTCATATGATATAGATTATATAATCTTGCAATTTTATAGTGTAGGGTGTATAATCCTGCCATTTCATATGTTGTAGGTTGTATAATCCTAGTGTTTCATTTGATGTTGGTTATATAATCCTGTTATTTCATTTGATGTAAGTTATATAATCCTGCTATTTCATTTGATGTAAGTTATATAATCTTGCTATTCCATTTGATATAACTGTGATGTCCTTACAAAGAAAAATGTGGGACAATTTTTCAAAACAGCAGCAGGAGTTTGACAAGAATGGCCTCAGTAGTCTTAACATATATTTTGATCACTTTATGCTTAACATTTGCATATTGTTTGCCTTTTGATATTATGCAAATTAAGGTGACTTTCATGCTTCTGTAGACAAACCCCAGAAGGTGAAGAACATAACTTGTCGTGTGTACAATTGGGAGAGTATGACCTGTAACTGGGATCTGCAGGTCAATTTTCAGCACCCAGAATACATTAGTGTGTCTTTGGCTTGGACGATCCAGTAAGTAATCCATAATGACATGTTCAGCTTCTGCAATAAAAATTCCTGTCATTTCTTTCAGATTTGTTAATAAAAGGTCTTTATACTCTTCTGTTTTTATTGATTAATATTTCATTGTATAATAATAATAGGTAACTGTAATTGAACTTTCATTAAATGGTTTTTTGTTTGGCCAGAGTACAAAGCACTTATTACAAATATATTTAAATGTAACAATATTGTAATAATTTAATAATGAGATGTCCTTCATTATTTGATTTTATCATCTAGATGTCATTTCATTTTCAAAACTAACAATAATACATGAAATTTCATTTTCAAAACTAAAAAATCATACATTCAGAATTAAATTCTGTTATTTTTTGTTTTAATTTTCGAAAAAGTTATTTTTCAAGCAATTTATAATATAATATAGTCAAGAGATTTTGACAAACCAGATCTATGTCTGTATTTTCTTTAGATTTTTCTGATCATAACTTTCTAATTGCATGAGGTCAGTTTACTGTTTTATGTTGATAATATGGATGGATGGTTGATAATAGATGTATTTCCTAAGTTAAGTTATTGTTATTATTTTTGTCACTTCTGCATATCACTTTTGTCACTTCTGTTTATTTTTACTAGCTGGAAACTGTTATTACTTGTTTAGCACAGCATTAAGGACATTCAAAAATGTGCTCTGTCCTCATCTTCAGTTTCAAATGTACACATTTTTAAGTAATGAATAATGACGTTAACATATACACATATTGAAATATGTTCTTTTATTTTTATTTTACAGATAGTACTTAAACATTTTAAATATCATATTTTTTTTTTTGGGGGGGGGGGGGGGAGGGCGGTTGTTTGCAGAAAACATAAAGAGTGGGGAGGAGATATCTCTTGAGCGGAGACATTCTCAAAATAATGAGCAGTTTTCTTTGCTAATCTTTTAAAATATACAGTTTTAAAGGCATAGTGGTTGAACTTTCATAAGTATTGTCTACCTGACTTCATTATGAAGTAAAGATTTAACTCTTTCAATTCCAACCAAGGTTTTATGTATGATTAATTCTTCTCTGAGTGTCCCAAACATCACATAATGTGTCTTCTTGCTTGTTGTATTTGGTCATTGCATGCAAAAGAAATCTTCCTCCTTTATTGGCAACTTTAAGTTTCCTAATATTCCTACAGCATATTCTTTTTTTTTGTGAGACTGCCAAATAAAATAAAATGAAGATTTATTTGCACAACTTTCTGTGACTGAAAAAGTTAACTTGTTTTATAGTTTTTTGTTTTGTTTTGTCTTAACAATGTTAACTTTTACTTGTGTTTTCAGTGTTGTTGTTTGTCACCTATGTTGTAAAATATACCTAGAGATTTCTTGCTTCCATTATCCGAGTACCCACCAGTTGATCATTCATTCATATGTTGTAGGTTATATCATTCATTCATTCATTCATTCATTCATTCATTCATTCATTCATTCATTCATTCATTCATAATCGTGTATCTGCTACAGTAAGGTGTAGAGATATAAGACCTCATGATCTTATTTTTACATTAAACGAAACTGACACACTGACACTTAAGTATGACATAACTTTTACAATGAGTTCTGATAACAATTCATATTTCCATGTTTAATGAAACAATATGTTATCTTGGAATATATTCCTACACTAAATACTCATATTTCCTCATATACTGTCATTGTCATTACTGCTTATAGTACTTTACTGTGTAGGACATGAGGATGAGGATGGGGGTGGGGGGGGGGGGGGCCTTGAACCTGAGGAATTAAGGCTAGTGACTAGTGTTGTCATTACTGTACTTTTGTATGGATGTGAAATCTGAACAATGAGCAGACAAGCTGAAATACATCTAATGGCAGTGGAAATGTGGTTTCTGAGAAAAAGGCAAAGAATGCCATGGAAAGACAGAAGAACTAATGACCAAGTCTTGCACGAAGCAAATGAAAAATGATGGAGAAATTAGATGCAGTCACAATTTTTGGGCAAGTTATGAGAAGAAATAAACTAGAGAACTTGGTGACAAATAGCAAGATTGAGGGAAAAAGAACAAGGGGAAGGCAGAGATGTAAACATCTGGATAGCTTGACCACATGACATGGTCGAGACAAGAACACAGAGCTGATCCATGACTCTGGTGATTGTGTGAGATGGAGACACATGACCGCCCGTGCTTATTGGCATGACACATGATGATAATGATTTAAATTCAATCAAGAAACAACATAACAGAACTCAGGACATTTCCATAGGTGCTCTATCCTCATCTTCAACAACCAGCGAAGAGTCCCAATGCTAATGGTGCCAGCTGTAGTCTGATTATGTGTTCATCTGGCCTTAATTCAGAGTACTAATTGTTAATTTGACAAGAACTTGAAAATACAGATCTAGTTATGAGAAATGGAATATTTCTGTGTGTTGTCCATCTTTCTCACAAATCAATCTACCTCAGCTCCGAATATACTATAGCATATACAACTCTTAATATATACAGCGGAATATCACAACATATATTTCTTATATACCACTGTGAATACCTTCTCAATCCCATATATCATTACCATACTCACACCGGCTGGCATTGTGTTCACCCCTGGTGTTTATTCACTTACTAAACATAAAGAAACAACTATTCCAAAATTAAAGAAGGTAGGTCATAAGAAATGGATGACTGAAGAAATTTTACACCTCATGGAAACAAGAAGACTCAACAAAAATAATTCTGTCAAATACGAAGAAATTCACAGACAGGTCAGAACATTATGTAAGGAGGCAAAAGAAGCATGGCTTGAGGAAAAGTGCTTAGAAATTGAAAGCCAACACAACAGTCAAAATACCAAATTAGTGCACACAAAAATTCAGGAACTTACTAATAAAAGAACAAGTACATCAACAGGGTGTCTAAAGACTGTAGATGGCAAAATCATAATAGAAAAAGACCAGATTCTACAGGTATGGACAGATTATGTGAAACACCTTTATGATGATAACAGAGACGAACAGTATGATATTAGATTTAATAATGAAGGACCGCTAATTTTGGAGATGGAGGTTCGAAATGTTCTTAAGTATATGAAAGCTGGCAAGGCCCCCGGTGCAGATAACATCACATCAGAAATGATTAAAGCTTTAGAAGAATTTGGACTAGATCAAGTCACCAGACTGCTGAACACATTATATGATACTGGAGATATACCTCCTGAATTATGTAACTCTATATTTATTGCAATCCCAAAGAAATCAGGAACCTTGGAATGTGATCAACATAGAACAATTAGTATAATGAGTCACATCACAAAGATTTTGCTAAGAATTATAATGCAAAGAATGAGGAAGAAGATACAACCTGAAATAGGGGAAGAACAATGCGGGTTTGTAGAAGGAAAGGGTACAGTAAATGCTGTGTATATGCTGCGAACAGTTATTAAACGTGCTATAGAAGTAAACAAGGATATACATCTTTGCTTTATTGACTATACAAAGGCTTTTGATAGCATTAGACATGTCAGCATGGTGGATATACTTGCAGATCTACAAATTGATGGGAAAGACATTAGACTTATAAAAAACATATATTGGAAACAACAAGCTGCAATAAGGATTGATAATGAAGTGGGACAGTATCAGCCAATTAAGAGAGGTGTTAGACAGGGATGTGTGATGTCTCCAGATCTTTTTTCCCTGTACAGTGAAAATATTTTCAGAAATGTAGAGGATATAAATGGAATCAGCATTGGAGGACGAAACATCAATAACATTAGATATGCAGATGATACAGTATTAATTGCAGACAATGCGCAGGACCTGCAACAATTAGTAGATGCGGTTGTTGTACACAGTGAGCAACTGGGGTTAGAATTAAATTGTAAAAAGACTCAGGTTATGGTCATCAGTAGGAAGGAAGAAGTGTCACAATGTAATATACAAGTAAATGGAAATATTCTTCAACAAGTGAATCGGTACAATTATCTTGGAAGAGTTATAACATCTGATGGGAGATGCCTTGAAGAGATTAGAACAAGAATCGCCATGGCGAAAGTAGCCTTTAGCAAGATGAAAAACATTCTGACCAATAAAAAGATGTCAATTGAAACGAGAAAAAGAGTGTTGAGGGGATACATAGAGCCTGTTCTTTTGTATGGATGTGAAACTTGGACAATGAGCAGTCAAGCTGAAAAACATCTGATGGCTGCGGAAATGTGGTTTCTGAGGAAAATGCAAAGAATACCATGGACAGACAGAAAAACCAATGACCAAGTACTACAGGAGACAAATGAACATCGTAGACTGATTAGAGAAATTAGACGTAGACAGTCAAAATTTTTTGGACATGTTATGAGAAGAAATGGATTGGAGAACTTGGTGACAACTGGTAAGATCGAAGGGAACAGACCAAGAGGAAGACCGAGAGGAAAATACCTGGATGGCTTGGCCACATGGCATGGACGAGACAGGAACACTGAGCTGATCCACGACACTGGTGATCGAGTGAAATGGCGAGTCATGACCGCCCACGCTTTCCGGCATGGCACATGATTGATTGATTGAAACATAAAGACTTAACACAGCATCTTCCTAGTCACCCTTGCTAACTGACGGCTGTATTTAGCTACTTGGAGGCTGCATCCAGCTACTAGAAGGCTGCATTTAGCTACTTGAAGGCTGCATCCAGCTACTTGAAGGTTGTACTCCACTACTTGAAGGCTCTATCTTCTATGGTCTGAGAACCTCAGATTTAAGCTAATATAAATGCACATTTTTCAGGATTGAAGTCTATGTTTTAGCTCTAGGGATTTCTAAAAGCTAAAAGGGTCTTCTTGTTGTCCCTGATGGAAACAATTCAATTACTTTGAATTTTGTTTAGCTGGTTATTTTAACTGATTAAGTGTCATGGGATGATTAATCGTCTTGTACGACTTCCCATATCTGCCATGGACTTATATATCACTAAAACTTTGTCATTATGTCATAATACAACATGTCTGATACTATATTAACAACATTTAAGTCATAACTGTGACACACCCCTACTTCCCATTTTTCGCCATACAGTTTTATGTGATCAGACGTTGTTTTTATTTGTCACTAAATCTGTTAAAGCTTATTTCTTTTTAGAGATTGATGTTTATTTTTATTCTCTCTAGTCAAACCAATGGTTCTGAAAGTTCTATTTTTTGGTCACTCTTTTGGCATACAAATTTTCTTGTGCCTTACAGGCTTTATTACTGATAAGAAAATTGACAAATGACAAAATGGCCTTTAGAAGTGCTTCATTCATAACACATAACATGACTATTTTTTAATATATCCATAAGATATGGAATAAAATAAATAAGAGCCAGTCTTTCTTATTTATTTATGGAATGTGAATGTTTTTGATAATATCTGTAACATCTTTGTTTTAAACTTCCATCTAAATTCTGATGCCACAACAATGTAGATCCACCAGTGTTTCCTTGCCACACTCTCTTATCAAACTTGTATGACACATTCTGAATCTTCCTGTCACTCTCTTGTTGTAATAGTGTGATGCATCTGAATCTTTCTGCCACTCTCTTATTGTAATAGTGTGTTACATCTTAATCTTCCGGTCACTCTCTTGTTATACTAGTGTGTTAATCTGAAGCTTCCTGATGCACTTTCTTTTCTATCCTGATGTGTCGCATCTGCTGCACTCTTTTAATCATATCAATGTGACACACCTGAATCTACCTGCTATAATCTCATGTTCACATTCCATAGTTTGGATTACAATATCTGAATCTTCCTGGCACACTCTTGCTGTACTAATATAATGCTACTGTATCTATCTGCTACACTGTTTTGTCGCATCAGTGTGGTGAACCTGAATCTATCTGCTACAGTCTCATGTTGCACATTCACATTTCTTAGTTTGGCTCAGAGTATGATTAATCTTCCTGTGGTGCAACTGAAATGTCCTACTGCGCTACAGTGAAACAGCACACTTTGAGAACCACTGTGTTAGACTAAAGCAGGTCATTGTTGCTTACTTTTGACCTGTAAATGTTGTAGATAGTCAATAACTTACAGCAGGTTGCTTTAACTTTATTTTAGTTTGTTTTAATTTCATTTGACTATTTCTTAAATAAGTAGCATGCAATGCATAGTTTGTTTCACAATGTTTCTCATAGTACCTGTTTTAATCCCTCAGAAATGCATTTTGATTCCTTTTATTTTCAGATTACCAATAAACAGTCGTTCATAGTATGTATTACTTCCCCATGGCCTGCATTATTATGAAACGTATAAATTAGAATATGCTTGAAAGTGTACACACATAAAAGTTATGTCATCGCTTGAATTATGTGTTTGGATATTTATCTGAATAGAAACCTAAAAAGATTTTTTTTTAATTACATAGTGAGACAGATTCTAGAGTAAAACTTTAGAAAGGTTAAAATTGAATCCAATATAATTTACTACGAAAAAATTCCAATTTTGAAATTTAATCTGAAGGCTGAGAAATGTCAAGGACTTAAGGGGAGCTAAATGAGACTATTTTCTTGGTTATAGTTTTGCCAAATTCAGTGATAAATTGATTACTATTCATATGACATTTTTACAACTATAGATGATGGAAGAAGATGAACAATGTAATTATATTTCATCTAGAATAACAGTGAGAGTTGTAACAATTGAAATGTTTGTTGTCAGATGTTAATACCCATTAACCTAACTTCGGTGGTATCAAAAATAAGAGCTACTGCTGTAGAGATGACCATTATCAACAACATAATCACATGTCGTGCTAGCCGGCTTAGGCATTCATGTCTCTCCCTAAATATGGCTCCTTGGTGCTTACGATCAACTGCTGATGATATTCCTCCATGCCATCGCCTCAGCCCATGCAGCAGAATGTATCTGTCTGTTTCTCCTCCCATTAATCTTCCTGGTTCTCATGATGTTTTTCAATGCCTCCTTTCACATTATATTACCAAAAAATGAGTAGAGCTGATAGCAAAAATAAATTAACATAGTACAACTGGGAAACTTGTCAAAATGAAAGATGCACAAGCATACAGGTGAATGTTTCACCCAAAGTCTTTATCATCTCATCTCATCTCATCATGTTCCTCTTGTACCTTGCGGTGTCGAGGTGAAGTATAAACATTGTGAGAGTGCCCGATTATGGGCTTCATGTATTGATATTCCCATGGACTCTGCTATTCCCTCCGTCCAATGTTTACGTGGTCTGCCTCTTTCTCTGTTTCCATCTGGTCTTTATCAACGAACAAAATAAAGAAGGCAGCCTCCATAGCAAAGTGATCAAGCCGCCTGCCTCATGCTCTGAAGGTTGTGGGTTCGATTCTGGGCTACAACTTTTGGTTCACGAGTGCATTTTTCCCAGAAACAACTGGGGTTCGTCGTTGGAGTGAGAGTTTATGCTCTGTGCGACGCTTTCGGCGGGCCGCCCTGTGGAAAGAGACCGAGCAATACGGGATAAAACCTGGTGCAATGAAGTCGACCCTCTCGACTTTTAAGACTTTTAGAACAAAATAAAGAAACAAACAAGAATACTTAACTAAAACTGCAATGTCACAGATCACCAATCCACATGTCTGAATGCAATAACACACGCAAAACTAAAGTTTGGGAAATGAATATACTAAAAGGGGGAAGAAAATAGGAGTGTTAAAAAAAATGGGAAAAAGACAACAGAATTACTTTTATAATATTTGAACATGAAAAGAGGATGGAATATATATATATATATTCAGAAGTTTTGTCATTGCAAAGTATCTTCACAATATATGTTCCAAAAAATTATCCTATATACCCAACACAATTTAATCTCCAGCTTCATTTAATAAATATAGCACCCATATCCCATTAATTAACCATGCTATGCACACTTTGTTACCCTTTTTTAACTCTCCTACCCTGATAGTCATGTACATCATGATTCATTCAAGATCGTAAACATGAATCTTATCAAGATCAGCTATGCTTTTAATTGCTAAATTTAATTGCATGGACTTTCACTTTTTATGCTGCTTCAACTGCTTGTTAAATATATCAGTATAATCTGCAGGGGAAGCTTTACATTTTCTTTGGCGATGAGTTTTATTTTTGTCTAATTTGCTTGTTTTTCATTACCATGCTATCTATTCTGTGAAACGTGAACAATGAGCAGTCAAGCTGAACAACATCTGATGGTTGCAGAAATGTGGTTTCTGAGGAAAATGCAAAGAATACCATGAACAGACAGAAAAACTGATGACCAAGTACTACAGGAGACAAATGAAAATTGTAAATTGATTAGAGAAATTAGACGTAAACAGTCAAAAGTTTTTGGACATGTTATGAGAAGAAATGGATTGGAGAACTTAGTGACAATGGGGAAGATTGATTGATTGTAATATTATAAGTGTGCTTTGCAGGATTTGTCTTTTTAGACAGGGGCTAGTGAAGTCAACCATACACAAACCAGCGGAAGGCAAGGTGGAAACCATCACTGTATTTTTCCAAGCTAAATCATGCTTCAGGGCAGTCAGCACATGAACTGATTTGTGCCATTGGAGATTGCAGTTTTTGGAGAAAGATATCGCCCACACTAGCAGCCAAAGCACTGCAATATTATATTATGCAAAGAGCACAAATTTATGCCTATGTAAGAGACAAAATCAATACATCAGCAGACTCTCAAGAACCACTTCAGTTAATTCTGAAACATCGAAAGCTTGCCTGATCTTGACAGGTCACGTTATGATACCCTCTCAAAGGTAATCCTCCAGGGAATTGTTGAGAATAAAAGAAGAGGAAGGCAGAGACATTCCTGGACATAATATTAATGAATGGACAAGATGCAGTATTTCCACACTGATGCATGTCGTTGAGGACAAGAGCACTGGATGACTCTAAATGGCTAAACTTCCACCATGACACTCATAGGGTTCATAGTAAAGGTTAATGGACGGTGTTTAGTGCAGGGCAGTATGGAATATCTTCTTCTGCTGCTGCGTTCATCCGTAATGTAGTTTTCCACGTAACTGAGCTGTGCCTGTTTACAGCAGAGCTACAATGTTTGCACCTTTTGGCCGACACATACGACTTCATCAGGCATTTGTTAACCGGGTTACCTTCCCAGGGCGTGGAATATGATACCACAATATCTAGTCTGAGAATGGAGTTAGAAGCAGTCACTGTGGCATATCTGACTTCGTCAGGCATTTGTTGACAGGGTTACCTTCCCAGGAGTATGATACCACAACATCTAGTCTGAGAATGGAGTTAGAAGCAGTCACTGTGGCATTCCATTGGCTAGAGGAGAAACAGAACATGCATGTGATGATTGTAACAGACTCACAGAGCATGATGAGAAGGGCGAAAACAAGCATGCTTTGTGCAGAGTGGCATGCTTCAATTAAGACATCAACACAAAAATAATCACAAAGTAAAGATGAGCTTGGTCACATCTTCAGACGTGATGAAACATCAAAGGAGTGCTGGAGGTTACATTACTGGAGGTTACATTACTGGAGGTCACATTACTGGAGGTCACATTACTGGAGGTCACATTACTGGAGGTTACATTACTGGAGGTCACATTACTGGAGGTCACATTACTGGAGGTCACATTACTGGAGGTCACATTACCGGAGGTTACATTACTGGTCTCCATGGCGAAGGGTTTATGGGCGCAGTTTGTAGTCCTGTATACCCGCGTACAGGCGGGTACAGGTTGTTGGTTTGTCGAGACTCCTGTCTGTTTCACTTTTCACATTGGGCAGTGAAGAACATTTTGTGTGATATTCACTGGCACAGGAATGGAGTACAATGGGATGACCCTTTTCCATGAAGTTGGAACCTTCACTAACTACCTAACTAACTACCTAACTAACTAACTACCTAACTAACTAACTAAGTAACTAACTAACTAACTAACTAACTAACTACTTAACTAACTACCTAACTAACTAACTAACTAACTAACAGTTACCAGCACTGTCATGACACAAATAAAGATTTGATATGAGAGCAAGAGGGTACCCAATAAGAAAATGGACTGACGACACCAAAAACATTGTACAATTACATGGAATGACACCATCCAGTGTCACCCCATTGGGCACTTGAACATTAACTTTTTTCTCCTCATGACATATGACGCCAAAAGTGAACATGATACGATAATAGAAGTTATATATTCTCACCAATAAAAAGCTTTCAATTACCGTGAGAGGAAGAGTGTTAAAATGCTATATAGAACTGACACTGTTGTATGCATGTGAAGCATCTACATTAAGCACACAAACTGAAAATATATAATGGTAGTGGAAATGTAGTTTCTGAACACAATGCAAAGAATATTAGGGACGGTCAGAAAAACAAATGAGATAGTTTTTCAAGAATCAAATTAAAACCATAAGCTGATTACAGAAATTAGATAGTAAGACTGTTTTGGGCATGTAATGAGGCGACAACTGACAAACTTTATGGGAAAAGAACAAGGGAAAGACAGAGGAATAAATACCTGTATGTTTTGGTCATATGACATAGTGGGGACACAAACTCAGACCTGATCCCAAGACTGTCATTGATTGTGTGAAATGGAAAATCACAACTGCCCACGCCTAATTGCATGGCATTTAATAATGATAATTATTAATATTCTTGCTATTTCAGTTAGTATAGTTACACTTTTCAGTCAGTGAATTCCTTTTTTCTTCTGTAACAGCTCTGACCAGATGGACTGTCCAGATCTCATACAAAAGACTTCCTGTCATTGGAATGCTTGGAACTATACAAATGGACACACATACATAATGGGGGTAGAAGTAAGCACTGTAGTAAAAGGAAAAGAATTGGCAAAGGAGGGTTCCCAAATCTTCAAGGTTGAAACACAGTTATATGGTAAGATGCAGCCGCTTTTGTGCATGTCATTGTCATCATCATCATCATCATCATCATCATCATCATCATATTATAATCAATATCATTATTATTATCATTATCATTATTATTGTTATCTTCATTATTATCACCATCATTATTTTTAAACATTTAACGGATTTGAAAATTATCCTATGGAGATAATTTCTATAAGTGTCTATGAAACTATGTTAAATATTAGCATGGTAATAATTGGTACACATACATTCAATTAATTTCCCCCAAATGTGTCTTAATGAATTGTCTTTCTTAAAGCCAAAGATCTTTAGACTGATTTGTTGTTTCTGCACCTTGTAATCCTTGATGATGTTGTCCAGATTTTGCATTTGAATAGAAACTAAAACATAATAATTTAGAGATATAATGATACGTATAGCTAATGTTTTTTTCTGTCACCTGCCAAGAAACATAGTTGAATAATGAAGACACAAAATATAGATTAAACGATTTATTGCCTGGCATATTTTGTTGCATCTTCTCAGACGCACACTGTAGATTCACACAACATAAACTAAAGCAACAAGATAGATCCCTTTAGCTGAAATATACAACACACAAATTTTGATAGTATTTTAACAGATTCAGTGCCACACAAAAAGTAGGTTTGCACTAAACACAATTAGATGGCGGAAAATGGGAAGTAGGGTATTGTCACAATTATGACATTAAAGATGTTAACTTGGTAGCAGCCATGTTGTATTATATATCAAATTAAAGTGGGTTATATAGGGAAAATTACTGTATATAAGCCCATAGCAGTTGTGGGAATTTTCTTCAAATGATTTAAGTATCCCATGGCACTTAATCAGTTAAATTGTCTATTATGGTTATTTTAGACTGACTATCTTTTTTATTTACCTAAAGTTGACTTTTCTATATGAATAGCAATGGCTTCTGCCATCTTTAACATTCATCTATTTTATGTGTCAAACAGAAACAGATTGTCTCTAAAAATATGACCAGTTATTAATTTCTGAAATCTGTTGAAGCATTTTCTGTGAAAGCTTCTGACACTGGAACAGTTCATCATCACTCACGATGCCAGGCAAAAACATTGTGCAATTTATTGTTTGTGTCTTCATTATTCAGATTCACTACAGGGAAACATTGTTACAATTTAAGAAACATATTTATTCATGTTGTGCAATTATATCCCTATCCTCTGGGTTGGTTGGGTGTATTGGCTTATTGGTGTTAATTGCTTGGGTTTGGTTGAATGATTGCTTGTCAATCCTATAGAAGACTCTGTTTTAACACTTAAGTTTGATGCATTGATGTTCTGGTCATCTAAACCCCAAAAAGGGTTTGCATCTTTTGGAGGCTTTCCAGACAGGCATGCAAGACCAATATTGGAACTTCACATCTGGGAAGCGGCATATTAGGATGTCACCAGGTTGTGATTCAGCACAGCATATTCAGATTGGCTGACGTCAGGCCTAAGCTGGTAATTTCCCCTCCACAGATTTTAGGTATACAATTGTCAACATACTCCAGTGCAGTGCCAAAAGGGATTATACTGTGTGAACATTCAGTTATTTAAAAGGTTCCTGAATGTAAATAAATCATACACATAAATCTCTTTAACTTCATTCTACGAGATAAAGCCAGCTGAATCACACATTTTATAGATTTGAATATTTCTGCATTTATTGTTTATGCTAATTCGTCACCCTTTGTGTGTGTGTATTTTAGTTCATTATTCCCCACACTCTTTCCCCAGTGTTTCTTCTTGCATATTTCCATGCTTGCTTGATTCCCTGTGATCTCATTTTATGAATTAGATAAGAAAATTTTCCGTGGGTCATAAAGTCATTATCACTTGCATCCATTTCTATATTAACTCTTTCAGTCACAAACAACATGTGAAGTGTGATGGACACTTCCCTGTGAACATTTGGTCAAAGAATGCTAAAAAAATCTGACTTCTTCAGTGGAATGTTTACATAACCTCTTTGAAGGTCAAGCACTCATGATTGTTCATAGTGGATGCATCTCCTTTAAGCATTTGCTGTGAAAGCTTCTAATACTGAAAGAGTTAATTAACCACATTTTTTGTGTGAATTTGATTCAGCTTGACAAAAACAGCAACATGTCAGTTTATCTAGCTGTAAGACAAAGGTGGAAGGGGGTCAGGGAATACTTCAAATGAATGGATTGTCTCTCATAGAAAATACCTCTGATAATTGAGTTGTTTCCCCTGGTGAACAATTTTAAACATGACACCAATAATAGTTTTTCCCCAGCAATCATACTGAGGTCTTATGTCCACTTTGCAAGCCTGCCTCCTCTTTCATTAAATCCCGCACTTTATAAATAAACCTGCTGTGCAAACATTTTGCTGGTTTTCCTCTTTAGCATAAAGGTCTCTCAATATAAAATTTATTTCGGAAATTTTTGCATTTCTTCAAGGATTTATCCAGGTCACCATAAAATACTGTCTATGCTTTCTGCTATTTAGACATAGGATTGAATGTTGTTGACATGACAAGGCCTGCCATTTAACTTTACCAGTAATATTCTATCTGGTTCTGGCCAGTCCTTAATCCTTAATGGATTTGGATCTTTCCAAATCCATAATAATGACTACATATTTTTGGTGATTCCTGTTACCCAGAATGCATAATTTTATAGTTGTTAGATGTAGTAATTCCTGTCCCTTTATATTTGGTCTTACACATTCCAATGATGCTAATGTTCATTCTTTTCATTTCAAGTTTGATATTCTCTCATTTACTTTTGTTCTGATGGTGTGAAGATTCCTTATTTCATCTTTCTCATCTCATCTCATCGTGTTCCTCTTGTACCTTGCGGTGTCGAGGTGAAGTATAAACTTCGTGAGAGTGCCCGGTTATGGGCTTTGTATATCGACATTCCCATGGATTCTGTTATTCCCTCCGTCCAACGTTTACGTGGTCGGCCTCTTCCTCTGTTTCCATCTGGTCTGTACATCATTGCTTGTTGTGGCATGCTGTTGGCTACTTCTTAGTTTTTCTACGAGCAATATCTTTAAATATTGTAAATCACTTTCACTCAATCACATGTTGACGGTCGGTGGTGACCTGATACACATGACTTTTCCTACCAGACTCGGCTGCTCCCATTTACGCTTTTTATCCAAAATTGTATGAATTGTCAAATTACAATCCACTAGTGATGTACAGCTGGAGTTTAGCTCTGCTAGCCTTGTCTACAGAGACAAACCTTGCAAGGCAGCAGGGAAGAGGTTATATATGGTGCCTCTTACCCAGAATGTGCAATGAAGATGTTCTTGAACTTTAAATGAAAACCAAAGCACCAATAATAATCAAACAGAACAAAACCACAAATAATAGTCAAGCGAACAAAACAATTAGCAATAGCCCAACCAAACCATCAACAATAGTCTACCAACACAAACCATCAGCAATCATGTAATAAATCAAACCATAAACAATAGGCGAAATAAACCAAATCATTAACAATGGTATACCAACACAAACCATCAAAAATTATGAAATAAACAAATCACCAACAGCAGTCAAATAAAAAAAAAAGTCGCTTAAAAGTCGACAAGGTTGACTTCATTGCACCGGGTTTTATCCCATATGGCTCAGTCTCTTTCCGCAGCGCGGAAAGCATCGCACAAAGCACAAACTCCATAGCTCTAGCGACGACCCACAGGAGTTTCCGAAATATTTAACTCGTGAACCGAAGGACGCGGCCCGGAATCGAACCCACAACCTTCGGAGCCTGAATTAAATGGCTTGACCACTTCGCCATGAAGACTCCCAGCAGTCAAATAAATCACACCATCGATACTAATTGATCAAACCAAATCATCAATAACAGTCAAAGAAAGGAAAACATCAGTAGTAGTCAAACAGGCCATCAATAATAGTCCAACAACACATACCAGGAGAAATAGTCAAATACAAACCAAATCACCTACAATAATCCTTCAAAAGCAAACCATAAACAAGTCTTACAATGCAAACTATCGGCAAAAGTGACCAAACCAAAGCATGCCATCAGCAATAGTAAAAGAAACCAAGCAACCAACAATAGTTTGTTACCTGACATGTTACTGGTTTTGTCTGATGATATTATGTTATTTGTTGTGGGGGTGAAAACAATTACACTATAGTGAGCTAAACAATAAGGAATTCTCTTGCAGAAGAGTCTGAAATAAAAGATTTAGAGAATCATAACTACACAGAATTAGAAGAATTAGAGAATCATAACTGGGAAATAGAGACAGTACATGCAGTTGGTAAGTAATAGTATTAGGAAGTGTGCCGCAGTTTCTGACAGTGTGAAATTTTGCACTAATACTAAATAAAATTAGCACTTCAGCCTGTACTTTTTATTACAAATTTATAATTTGCCAAATAAGATATCGGTAAGTATTTTCAAAGTTAATAGATGTGTGCATTTTAGAGGAATGAAACAATTTCATTTGTACAGCATAGACATAGTCATTTAAATAGATGTGTTTTAACTCATTCAGTAATTTAGTACGTGACATCTTTTACAACACTGGTTCTCATCTTGTACTGGTGGCCAAACTAAGTGCCTTGCTATTGTTGGGAAAGGAAAGGGTGAAAGTTGTCACCACAGTAAATGAAAGAGGATTAAGCAAAAAAGGTTGAGAAGCACTGTTCTAGAAAATGTATGTTATGTTGTGACTGCACTCCATGCTCTTTAACTCTTTTTTGTCCCAGGCATTTTTTAACCTTAACTCTTTCCGTACAAAGTTTATTGTTATTTTATTAAACATGTAAATATTTGTGCATAAAAGGATTACAATAATAAAACAATAAACAGAAAGAAGAATGACTGAAATACAGTAGGTTAATTTAACAATTCAATAGGAAAGAAGGAGTGGAAAACTTATTGTGGCTAGTTGGCTTCAGAGGGATGCAGGGGAAAGATTATGCAGCTTATAAGTAGAAATAAAATCCATGTATAGGTGATAAATACTGCAAATTTATTTAATTAGTTACAGTAGTCACTGCTATGGTCTAACGCTGTTTTTGGGGAAGCTGGAAAGTACCAATGAACTATTCATTATAACATGTGTTGGAAATGCCCACCAATACATGACTGTACACGTCTCTTCATATTGTCAAATACATTCTGCAACGTGTCTGTTGTTATGTTAGTGTGTATTGACTGCCATTTCAAAACACTTGTTCAAACTCAAAAATGCTTTTGTCTGTTGATAACACCATTCTGTGTGGAGTGCAAAGAATTACTCCAGCAGACAACGGCCATTCACTGCATATTGCTTCACGATGGACTGTGAAGCACATTTTCTTATGATGTCATTACTTCATTTTTCAAAATTGTTCTACATACAAAGTGTAGTGAGACTTTACAAACACCCTGTATTTCAGATATATTGAGTTAAAGTAATTAGTACAGAGTGGGTTAATGTAATCACTGGCAGGGATAGAATGTGGTAACAGATATGAAAGTTTTAAAATAATTACTTTCTAGGCATACCCAAAAGGTAGTGCAGAACTCTTTTGACTTAGAATTAAATAAAGCCACTCAATGAAATGAAAAGACACAGAATCACATTTTAATAGCCCGACGCCTAGCTCAACTGAAGCCTATTGGTTTTTGTTTGTCCATCACAAGCGATAATAATCACACCAATTATTAACTCATCAACAACAGCTTCATTAAAAACAGCAACAGAATTAATGTATCTACATTTTTTAATCACAGATCCATTTATAATTTAAAATGAAGTATTTCAAATTTTACACAAATTTCTATTTGTAATATTTGAAAAATATGTATAAGATGCTGCTTGTTTTAATTATTGTTAAACTGTTGAATTATTGTTAAAAACCGTGGCAGAATTAATAGCTACATTTTTCAACCACATATTCATTTATAATTAAAATTTAAGTATTTCAAATGTTACACACATTTCTATTTGCAATATTAGGAAAATATGGATTATATTTAGCTTGTTTTAATTATC
Organism: Cepaea hortensis; assembly: GCA_963921405.1. NCBI lineage: Eukaryota > Metazoa > Mollusca > Gastropoda > Stylommatophora > Helicidae > Cepaea > Cepaea hortensis. The sequence goes on along the minus strand of OY992885.1, from coordinate 104,792,326 downwards.
GTTCAATTGTTTAATTATTGTTAAAAATGGTGGCAGAATTAGTATCTACATTTTTTAACCACAGATCCATTTATAATTTAAATTGAAGTATTTCAAATTTTACACACACTTCTATTTGCAATATTTAAAACATATGAATAAGATGCAGCTTGTTTTAATTATAGTTTAATTGTTTAATTATTGTTAAAAACAGTGGCAGAATTAATGTATCTACATTTTATAACCACAGGTCCGTTTATATTTTAAACTGAAGTATTTCAAATTTTACACACATTTATATTTGCAATATTTAAAAAATATGGATGAGATGCAGCTTGTTTTAATTTTGTCCCATTTGTATGAAGTATTATCCTCTCAATAGCTCACCATAGTTAATGAGTTAAGAATGTTCTCAGGTAACTTGCCTAAGAAGGTGACTAATAAGCTTGATGAAAGCCTGGAAATACATTGGACAATGAGGCGATTAATAATTACACAATTTATTAGTTAATATGCTATTATGATTGGTTGAAATTGTATTATGTTATTTTATGTAATATAAATCATATTTAAACATTGAGACAGTTATGCATGGTTTTCTGAGTTTTGCTTCTTGTGTGATTAGTAAGTTTAGAGAGTATCTGCATATAATTTTCTCATGCCCTGCTGGTCAGTGATAGTATTGATTTCATTTTGCTTTATTTTATTCTTTTTAGTATCATATTAATATTATTTTTCATTTCACCCTCTCACACACATACAGGAATTGTGCTAGTGCAGTGACCAGCATGCTTGCACGCTGGCCTGGTGGTCATATGTTTAAATCCCCTTTGCGTCTGGAATTTGTTTTCATTATTTTTAAAAGGTTGAATGCCCGTTGCAGGACGTTCAAATCAATCCCAACTTCAGATTGATTTACCTGGCAATTTTACATTCAGTAGTTTGCCATTGCTTTCTGAATGAGACGTCAACATTCAAATCCAACTGACCCATGTGGGGTTTGAACCCACTACCCTACCATCAGTATACTATAAATTTAAGAGCAAACAAATTAAACCCTTTGGCCATACAACCTCTATAATCTATCATAGGAAACAAAATAACATCAAGATCACACATTTTACAAATCAGTAGACTCTACTATTCAGTACAGAAAGCACATGGAATCATATTTAAATGTGAATACTAACTTCTAATACTAGTTTGTGTGTGTTTATAGTAGTGAGCAGATCATAAGTAATACTTGTGCATTTATTATCACTGCATGAATTGTTTTTGAAACTTCACAGCTGCATATGTCTTTTCCGTGTGTAACATATCTACTGATATTAATGAAAAATAGATTGCACTACTTTGTACAGTGTATGCACAAGTGGTTGTTTTTCTCATTTGTTTTATCTTATACAATGAATAAATCAACAAAAAGGAAAAGTGAACTTTTCAACAACACAGTCATGAGTGACATAATGGGTGTTACGGCAAGAAAGTCTTCATCAGCTCACAAAAATAGACAGATACTGTTACAATTGCATTTAAAAACTAAGAAATAAAAATTACTTAGCTTAGGTCCTGGAAATGTCTGAAACTCAGGGCACAAAAATCAAACTATGTGCCTCGAGCCCCAGAGGTCAGCTGGCAGGAAGTGACATAATGGATAACATGAATTAATGTGAAATAAGTATCAAGGTCAATCTCTATAAGGAAGACTTTAGTGGAATTATCACAGAGCAAAGAAATAGGAGACTGCACAAATGGAGAAGTGGGAATGATAGACTGGTGGGGGAAGAGGTGAGAGGATTAAAAACAAATGGTTAAATGAAACTGTGTTGGAAATAGATTCCATACAGTGAAAGACACCCACATTGAAAAATGAGGTGGTTTTCTAAAGTTTTGCTGTTTCTTGTCTCTGTTTTCAATAATTTAGCTAGTTGGTATTTTCCTACTAAATAATGCAGTTGCTATTTTCCTGCTAAGACAGTTGGTATTTTCTGGTTAAGACAGTTATTGTCCAGCTAAGGCAGTTGTTATTTTCTGTTAAGGCAGTTGGTATTTTCCTACTAAGACAGGTGGTATTTTCCTGCTAAGACAGTTGGTATTTTCCTGCTAAGACAGTTGATATCTTCCCTGCTAAGGCAGTTGGTATCTTCTTGATAAGACAGTTGGTATTTTCCTGTTAAGACAGTTGGTATTTTCCTGCTAAAGCAGTTGGTATTTTCCTGCTAAGACAGTTGGTATTTTCCTGCTAAAGCAATTGATATTTTCCTGCTAAGACAGTTGGTATTTTCTTGCCAAGGCAGTGTTCTGAGTTTAATTTCATTAGCTGCAGGATTCTTTTTCTGACCAGAACTGCCCTGAGTTCGAACCAGCCTCATAAAGTGATTACAAGACAATTTTCAAAATATTCTGGAAATTAACTGGAAAGTAGAGGCATCAAAGAAGGGAAATTACCACCCCCATCTCATTAATCAATAACCAAGAACATGTGAAAGCCTAATACTTCAAATCTAAGCTGCAATAGTGCCTTGAGACTACAATTATGTACAGTTAGTTGGTAAATGGATTCACTGTTCCTGAAAGAGAATTTTCTATGCATTGGATTACTTGTTCTGAGAAAATGGAAGGGGTTAACAATACAGTAATTAGTACACTAACTTTCTCATAACAAACAAATGCAAATTTAATTTTAATTATCGAAATTATAAATTAGATACATTAGGCTTCTTTGGGGGGGGGGGGGGGGACATTATAGGGAGAAATAAACTTGAAAGCTTAGAGTCAACTGGCAAAATTGATGGGAAAAGGCCAGAAGAAGGCAAATAGATATCTGGATGGCATGGCCACTTGGCATACTCTGGACAAGATTAAAGACCTGGTCTAAGACTGGTGACCGTATGAGATGGCAAACCATGATCACCCACGCTTGCACATGGCACATCATGATGATTACTGATATATATTCCTAGTTCTATGAGTATGTTACTGCAGCCTTCCCATGAAGCAAAGATTAATAGCACTGTATTTTGCCAAGAATGTCATAAGAGAACACTTTGACCATTGTAAGCTGCCTCTGGCATTTCCAAAAAATAGACCTTCCCAGCCAATGAAAATTAGTGAGGCAGAGTGTCTTTAAATATCGTAATAGATGACAAATTATGGGATGAAGTGATTTCTCATCACATCCGTGAGGTTCAAGGCCTCCGCTGGATGAAACCACCTGTAAATGAGCACAAATCATGTACTTTTTGAAACTCAAAGAGAGTCATAGCAAATCTCAACAATGATGGTAGACAATCAGCACCCAAAGTTTGCCACTTGTGCTTTAAAACAACATAAGCATTGATCAAAAAAGAGTTTGCTCCATTTTCATTGATTAACTGACCTAGTTGGTGGCAGTTATGTCCCTTTCTTGGGGACCAAAACTTGCTGGAATGGACTGGGCTGGAGGTATAGCACAGAATTAATGCATAGTTATAGCACAGCGCTTGGTACATGTGAACTTATGACACCCCTGCCTGTGTGACGGTCGCATGGACCTTATGTTTGAAGAACATGGTTCTTTGATTGACTGAAAACCAAATCACTGAAAATCTTTTTCTTAATAAAAATTAATATGAAATCAATAATATATAACTGTGCCCAGTATATTCCTACACACGTTCCATCTTATTCTTTAGTCTCATTCTTCATTAAAATAAAGGCATCTTTAGGTAGATGTGCTTTTCAGGCTTTTAGACTTATATGTATAATAAGCTATTATATTACTCTGTTTTTAAACAGTTTATGTTCATTATAGGTGTGTATGAGTATGAATGTTATAGGCATGTTTGTTAAAATATTGAATAATATATGATATATAAATCAAGCCTTATATGGCTCGAGAAGATGAGAATTGGACAAGTGATGATTCCAAAAATAAAGTGAACTTATATGCATGCTTCAGAGACTGCAGTAGATAGGTATAGCTGAGCTGTGCTTTTGTATAACAGAAGATTGCCATGTGAAATGACAGATACTGAATTGGTAAATACTGAATTGGTTGATTTTCAACAAAGGATGGTGCTGGAAAGAGCTTTCTTATTTATCTGAACTTAAGGCCAAATTTATTTTAGCATAAGGCTAGATTTATCAAGCTTAAGACCAAATTTATCTGAACTTGAGGCTAAATGTACTTATCATATATTTTTTTTATTTTGTATTGTAGTATACCAGTAACATCCTCCACTCATGTGTTACTGGGACCTTATGAAGAAAGAAGCACAAACTAATCATGGACTAAAGAAAATGCAGCATGTCCTTTGCAGGACGTTGTGATTGACCCCATGTTGAATTATTAGGCAATTTTACATTGACTATTCCTTTCTGAACGAGAAGTCAACTTTAAGTGGAACTTAATGCCAGCGTAGAGATTGAACCCACAACCCACCTATGCCAGTGTAGAGATTGAACCCACAACCTACCTATGCCAGTGTAGAGATTGAACCCACAACCCACCATCAATTCACCATCAACTCACCATCAATTCACCATCAACTCACCTTCAACCCACCATCAACACACCATCAACTCACCATCAACTCACCATCAACCCACCATCAACTCACCAACAACACACCATCAACTCACCAGAAGTGTAAGAGTTGGCACTCTTATCCCTTTGATCACATCCACTTGTTTGAAACAGAGGATATTAAAGCACCATCCTAGCCCAAAAAGCAGACATCCATGTTGGTAACAGCCAATCCATGTCAGTAACAGCCATTCCAGTAACAGAATCTGGCTGTGCCTGTAAAAATAGTAGCCCTCAACACGTGTACCATTGCTTAAGTAGTTCTTGTAAAGAGATTGCATGTCCACTGATTGCTATGGAGATGTTCTTGTATTTTGTTTTTTAAATTGCATTTCCTATTTACAGACATTGCTGTCAACACCAGCATTTTACTGCTGGTGTTGATGTCTTAGCAAGTTTACGTTCAGTAGTTTGCCATTGCTTTCTGAACGACCAGCTCCCATACCAATATGTTAAAACCCAACGCAACATGGTCTGCTGCCAAATCGGTCACAGCTGTGTTTTGAGCTCGAGTAAGTGGGCTCACGAATCGTGTCCAGAAACCCTTAGCCACGGAGACCGGCTCTCGTATAATTAAAGATGCAAATGTTTACTTGTTGTAGTAACCACAAGTCTTGTAAGTCTCGCCATTAAGCAAGCTAAGATTAGCCAGCTTTAAGGTTTTTCAAAGCATGTTTCACATTTTAGAGTAATTAAATTAGAAATTGGAACACCTGATATGTAAGAAAGTGTGTCAGTTGTTAGTCATTAGGTAGTTATTAGTCACAATGCCAACCTCACGGCTAAGAGTCACCCCATAATGCTCCATTACTGTGCCAGTGAATATCACACAAAATGCTTCTCAGAAGTGTGTGAGTAACCATTCACAAACCATAATGGTTAATCATAAGGAAAGTTGAGACATTCAATCCTTGCCATGCTTTCTGAACAGAAATTTCTTTTTATGTTTGTGCTGCAAGTTGTCTGTAATCGCTGTAATACTCTAATGCAGACCTAAATTTGTGGCTTACCATCATTATGCAAGGGTGCAGTCACTTGTGAAGCAAACAGGACTGCAAGAGCTGTGAAAAAAAGACTGGACAAAAAAAACCACTGCAGGAGAACCTCCTCCTGGAACGTCAAGCATTCTTTGCCAACATTGTCAAAGAACATTTCTAGCCAAAATAGGTCTTACCAGCCATCTTAGAACTCATGGCTCCAAACTTTCAACTTCACTGGATGAAATGAATGGTCATCATCATTCTTGATGGACAAACACCACTTTAATGGGATAGTGATCGTCATGTATAATGTGTCAGCTGTAAAGAGATAGTAATATTGTTGAGAGAACTTGGACAGACACCTCTTCAAGACTGATTCCAACCTCAATAATGACAAAAAGATAGTAAGAAGGAATGATAGTGTTTGCACATTCATGATGATGGCACATTAATGACAGAGTAAAAAACAACAGAACAGAAAATGGGACTTGTTTGCAATGTCTCTCCAAAGAAGCCAACGCTGCAATTAAAATGAGCAGAAAAATAATTATTCATAGGTTACACTAACTGAAAAGCATAATTATCAAATCTGTGCTGTAAGCAGACATGGTGCAATAAATGTCCATTGCAGAATTATCATTCTTCCAGTATGTTCTTCAGATATGTTTTATTTCGGATGTAATTGTTTTGTGCCTGTTTACAGCAGAGCTGCGATATTTGTGCATTTCTGTCAACACGTCTGACTTCTTTGAGAGTTTGTTGATTTGTTTAGCGTTCTCATGCATTGTAGGATTGATGTTAATAACATGAAAAATAATTGTTTGATGCTGTGATCCCTCATTTTGTGTTAATATATTTTGCTTTAAAGTATTGCCAATGAAATATTTAATTTTTCTCAATGTATAAGGAAAGTTTGTTTATTAAATTAACTCTTACTTAACTGCCATATTTACCTTTACCTGCAGTCAAATGTACTGAACTTACGGCCAAATTTGTTTAATGTAGGCTAAATATATTTATCTTAAGGCAAAAAATATTGGACTTGCAACCAAATTTATCTTTACTTACAATCTAATTTATCTTTACTTATACATATCAAATACATTTTTACTTGAGTTAAATTTATCTTTACTTTTAGACAAATTTATCTTACAGTTAAATATGATTTTATTTACAAAATTCAAATATATATGTACGTGTAGTCAAATTATCTCCATATACAGTTACCATTTATCTTTGCATGCAGTCAAATTGGCATTTAGTTCCGACCAACATAATTTACTTACAGTTGAGCCAGCGCCTGTTGATAATTTCCAAGCTACAGTGATAAACAGCTCGTGTGTTCAGCTTCAGTGGCAGCACTCAGCGATTGGTCGCGAGAAGTTCTTTGTGGCTGAGTCTAAACCTGCTGATGAAGACAAATGGATACTGGTAAATAATTATGTGATAAACATCATTGGTAAATAATCATAAGACATATATCATAGGTAAACAATGCTGTAGCATGACATTGGTAAATAATTACATGGCATATGTCTTTGGTCAATATTTATGTTGCATTTGTCATTGATAAACAATTCTGGGACATGTCATTAGTAAATAAATACGGTAGGTAATTCCATATAATTTCCATCCTTTCCACATACGGGTTCTCAATCTGTTCGTCCACCTTCTCCACAGTCTGGCTTTTTCAGATGCATGCTGCTATAAATGTAAGCTCATTGAGTCTCCCATATTGCTTTGTGTGGATGCTTGTCTCTGTGGTTTAGTCTGTCATATACACAGCATGTGACAGTCTGCCTAAGAACATGTGGTTGTCAGAAATAACAGACCAGGAGACAAACCAGCAACTGTGGCACCCTGCAACTCACCACAGTTCATCATTGTATATGCTTAGCTTTCAGCTTCGATATTTGCCAAACACATCTGACGTTGTCCTGGCTTTTCTTGTCTGGGAATGCCAAAGAAATGCCAACTCAACTCAACTCAGCTGTCTTGTAGTGAATAATTAATAATTGATGAGTTGTATTGATTCATGAACCGACACTACAGCACTCAGTACGTTCCCACGCATGATGCTCTGTCCTAATCTTCAACAGCCAGTGAAGAGTCTCATTACTAATAGTATCAGTTGCAGTCAGATTATGTGTCTGTCTGACCTTTCATCAGAGTACAGAATGAGCGAACGAACGAATGAATGAAAGAACAAACTTTATTTTCAAAGGGTTAAGAATTGGACATGCAGGCCCATCTAACATTCTGCCCTTCTAATATCACTCTCTTTCATACATTATTTCATTCATACATCACTTATGATTCTAACAACAATAACAATATAAAAATATGCATTATAAAGGCATGGGAAATATGCAAAAAATCTACTACATGACTCATTAATAATAATTATTGATGTGGCAATTGTTATTAGCTTTGGATATCATTCTGTACTACCAATAGGGAATTGGCTGTTATACTAGGGTTGTATTATTATTATTATTATTATTGTTATTATTATTATTATTATTATCATTGTGAAGGGGGAAGGTAATTAGTACTGAGATAGTGTTAGAATAGTTTGCAATTATATGTATATGGATTGGTGATTTCTTGTGGAAGATTGTTCCACAACTGAGCTGCGGAGTACGACCATTCTCTCTAGGCTGTGACGATTTATCTGTCCCTCCACATTATACACACAATCAGAAAGGGCCATGACCGTCTCTGCCTTATCATGCACAAAGTATCTCACCCAACAATGCAGACCCAACCAATAATAAATACATATAGAATCTATCTATAAATAATGATTAACTTGGTTGTGAGTGAAAATTATATGTTTACTAAGAATTGCTCATTGCCTTTCTTCTACTAGATCATTTTGAATGAGGTCTTGAATAAAACATACCACTCGCTGGTCTGTTCATTGTCCCCATACACAAATTATTCATTCCGTATGTCTGTTATGCCATACCCTGTGGAAACAAATGAGCCAGTAAAACAGGGGCACAGAAGTCATTGGAGGATAATTAGTGCCCAAACATTTGAAGATGGTGAGTTTCTCACAAAAATTTTTTTAATTAGCTCTTAAATAATGGAATTATAGATTTTGGGAACAATATTTCCAAGCTTTTATGACCAGTTCTGGGAGCCACGGTAGTGTACTGGCTTGATGCTGACATGCTGGCCCAGTGGCCATGGGTGTTAATCCAATGAGGTGGATCTTTAAAGTGACCTTGGAAAGTAAAAGTGTCCGGTGGAATACCGACCATGTCACCATTCGAGAGCTAATTAGTCTGAAATAATATCAGTCTAGCACCAGGTGTGAACGCACCTATGGTATGTAGAAGGGTTCTTGATGTACGAGTACCATGACCAGTCTCAGTATTTGTGGTCATTAACTCTGCTGAATGTGTTTGCCCATGCAGCATGATCCCTCTCTTGGCTGACCTAGTTTACTCCACAGGAAAGATAACACCAATACACTTGGAACAAGACAAGCTGCAGAAGCTGCTGGATCAGAAAAGCAATGCTCTAACTGTCCACCTGTTGGAGCTTCACTCTTAAACCGGTTGCTGACAAAAGCTTAGGGACTGATCTGCCCTGCCATGACATTTAGTCTTTAGATTACATTTCTTCGCACCAGGATAAGGCTTGTACCCTCCCAATTGTGCTCCTCCACCCAAAGTTATTGGCACAATATGGGGTGTCGGGTTTGGTGAGCAGCGCCCAACATTCTACTGTCATACAGTAGCTCAGTCATATCTGACTAAGAACTGTCCTATGGTAGAAAATAAAACCCTACCATAACTGAGGAAATGTGCAATCATCATCATCATGATCATCATCATCATCAAGTGCCATGCCAGCTGGAATAGGCATGACTTGTCCTATGATAAAAAATAAAACCCTACCATAACTGACGAAATATGAAATCATCATCAGCAAGTGCCATGCCAGTGGGTGTAGATGTTCATGGTTCTCCACACATCTCGGTCTTTGGTTTTCTGGATCAACTCTGCTGATAATATTCCTCCATGCCACCATCCCAATCCATCCAGCATCATTTCTCTTGGTCTGCCTCTGCCTCTATTCCCCTCAATCTTTCCAGTCGTCACATTGTTAAATATGAAAATAAAGATCAACATCATTACACTCCCACACATGCTCCACCCCTTTCTTCAGTCACTGAAGAGTTCCTGTGTCGATGGTACCTGTTCCAGTCTGAATAAACTTCTGCGTGCATCTTCTCTAAGTACCGAGTGTCTAGCTCACTGCCCAAAGCAACTGCTGAAGCCAGTCTATCTGCCTGTTCCTTACTTCACACATCCACACGCCCTGGACAGAAAATCCACAAAATGCTGTTGATCTTTGTCTTTTTGAGCGAACATTGTGGATTGAGCCCACAGCAAGCAAACTAACCAATGTGGCATAGCTGCTGTTTCAATATTGTTACAGAAGCACAATTAATTGTTATTTCTAATTTACCAGTTCCAGGAGCAGCTCCCTATATTTGCCACGGTTGTTTCGTTGAGATCAAGTGCCCTCAGAACAACACTGCTCGATGTGTGCGGTTATACTGGCAGGTGAGTAATTGAGCAATTCTCTGTTGCTCTACATGCCTTTCTTTCTAATGGTATTCTCAGGTTAAAGGAAATAGAGGAACATCAATTAAACACAATTAATTAAAAATATAATTAAATATTTAATGATGAAGCATGGGGAGGACAGTATTTTAAAACATTTGAGGCCAAACTAAAGTGAAGCACAGGAGCACTTTTCTCACCACATGGAGTATTAAGTATGTGGTTCTACGCTCATAATTGTAGACCGACTGGCACACTGTGAGAGATGTAGTCAGTATCATGCAGGCAACTTTTACTTCCCAGGAAATTTCTAGGTGCCAATTTTAAAGCTGGGTTGACCCAGGAGCCCGGATCAGTGAAAAATAAACATCCCTGTCTCAGTGGGTATCGATCACAAGACCATTAGACTGGTAGCAAGCATGCTAGTCACTGCACTACCACAGCTTCCCAAGCAATTGAATTAGGAGGCTAATATATGTGGCTGATTGGTGTATAATGGGGATACTGTCATATTTTATCTTTGCTAAAATAAGTAGAAAATTAGTTCTCAACAATCACAAACATGAAATCTACCTCTTGCAGTCAAAGCATGATGCTGTGTGATTGATTCTTTCCCATGAATCCTCACTGCCATGTCATGTTTTCTCATATTTGTTTACATTTGATTATCAGCCTGCTAAAGACATCTAGACCTACAGTAATCACTTTTACATGAATCCCAACTGCCATGTCAAGTATTATCATATTTTGTATATTTGATTACCAGCCTACTAAAGACATTTGATCTCCAGTAATCAATTTCCCATGAATCCCCCACTGTCATGTCATGTATTCTCATATTGTTTACATTTGATTACTAGCTTACTAAAGAAATCTTGATCTCCAGCAACCACTTTCACTGAGCATCTCGCCTATTTGAAAGTCATGCGCTTATGATTTTTTCATGGTAATTATTTCCCCTTCCTGGATATCTGTTGCAATACCTTCTGGTACTATAAGAGTTAACCACTCTTCAAAGAATGTTGTAAATACCATGGACAAGTAATGGTATAAATATTGTAGACAGTCAAATACCATGGACAAAGATTGATGTAAATACCATGGACAGTCAAAGAATGTTGTGAATACCAAAGACAGTAAAAGAATTATGTAAATACCATGAACAAAGCAATGTATAAATACCATGAACAAGGAATATTGTAAATATCATGAACAGTAAAAGCTTGTTGTGAATTGACAATCAAAGAATTTTATAAATACCAAGGACAAAGTATATTGTAAATACCATAGACAATGAATATTGTGAAAACTATGATCAGTCAAATACTATGGTCAAAGAATGTTTTAAATACCCTGGACACTGATTTCTGAAAACACTACGGACCAAGAATTTTGTAAATATCATGGACAAGCAAAGAATGGTGTAAATACCATGACCAAGTTTATGTGCTTGTCTCGGTTGTGCCATTTGGCCAAATGATCTATCTTGTTATCTCTTTGTCTTTATCATGCTTTTTCCACATCAGTTTTGCCAGTTATCACTAACTTTTGAAGTTTATTTCTCCTCATAATATTCTCTAAACATCTTGACCGCCTATTTCTCATTTCTCTAGTCATTGTATAGTTTTCATTAGCTTCTTGAAAGACACTTTACTAATCAATAATTTTGGCAATTGTTTACCTGCTTGTGCGCTGTGAAAAATGTGTGCTCTGAGAGCTAAAAATGTGTGCATCAATGCATGCTAGCATCAATTAGAGAGGAGTGTTGGTTATCATCATCATTACTACCATAATCATCATCATCACTACCATAATTATCATCATCATCATCATCACCACTGGTCTCATCATCATCGTTAGTATCATCATCACTACCATCATTACAATCAGTTTTCATCAACATTATTGTCACACCATCATCATTATTATGTTATCATCTACATCATCATTATCATTGCCGTCATCACCATCATTGTTATCATCAACATCATCATCCCCATCACTGTTATCATCTACATTATACTCTCTAATCTCTGTAAGTTATGTGTAAAGCCCAAAATTTCTTTTTTCTTTAAGACAGATTGCATTATTTCCATTCTTCTTTCATCATCATCATCTTTCACTTTAACCATCATCATGGGGAAAAATAGCTGACATTTCAGTGCCCAGTGGGTGGCACTAGATAGTGTCACTGCATGTGATTGTACAATGTCTTTGATGTCGACAATCCATTTGCTTCTCGGGTGTCCTCTTTCTCTCGTAACAAATCTCCTTTGATGTAGGGCCAATGCTGATAACTGATGGAGTTGCATTCTAATGAGATAGCTGAGCCATTTGATCTTCTGCCTTTCAATAAATGTCACACATGTGTTGATCCTACTGTCTGTCTGATAAAATCATTTCTTGCTCGGTCTTTGATTGTTAATTTGGCAGCTCTTTACAAGCATCTCATCTCGCAGGTGTTGATTTTACACAAGTGTGATTTGTCGACATCAAAGGCATTGTACAACAGAGATTAACAGCAGAATAGGGCGAGCAAAGACTGCATTTCAGAAAATAACGAATATCTTATGCAATACATCACTATCATTGAATATAAGAAAGAGAGTACTGAAGTAGAACCTGTTTTGTTGTATGGCTGTGAATCGTGGAATGTAAATGAACAAATTAGGAAGAGATTGGAAGCGACAGAAATGTGGTTCCTGAGACGAATGTTGCGAATTCCTTGGACTGCCAGAGTAACTAACAACGATTGCCTGAAAGAGGTTAATGAAACTAGAACATTATATACAACGATAAGAAAGAGGCAAACAGCTTTTTTTGGTCAGGTGATGAGAAGAGAGGCATTGGAAAACATTGTGACAACTGGAAAGATCGAGGAAAAGAGAGGCAGAGGCAGACCAAGAGAAATAATGCTGGATGGATTGCGATGGTGGCATGGAGGAATATTAACAGCGGAGTTGATCCATAAAAACCTTGACCGAGATCTGTGGAGAGTCATAAATGCCTACGCCAGCCGGCATGGCACTTGATGATGATGATGATGTGATTTAGATCATGTCCAAATTTGACATTGGTAGCATACAGTTGTGAATATGCTATTTCCTATCTGTCATTTTCCATTCTTCTTTAGGATTTAAAATACAATCAAAAGCATGGGATACTGAGAAACTACAGACTCACCTACAGCAGTAGAGAGACAAGGAACAGCACACCTGTCATAGTTCCGGTGGAGAATTCCAAGCGCCTGTCGGTAGACCTGACACTACCAGCAGCCAACCAGACTTATCAGATCAAAATTAACCCTGGCACTAGCATAGGCTTTTCCAGAAGTTCTTCTCTCTTACTTCTTCCGGCAGTTCAGAGAAGTATGTTTTTGTTTTTCCACTTGTAATTCTTAGAATGTTAACTGAAAGATAGTGTCAGTAGAATCATTATCGGGAGTCTCCGTGGCGAAGTGGTCAAGCCACCTGCCCCATGCTTCTAAGATTGTGGGTTCGATTCTGGACTTCATCTTTCTATTCATGAGTGGATTTTTCTCGGAGACTCCTGGGGTCATTGCTGGAGCTATGGAGTTTGTGCTTTGTGCGATGATTTTGACAGGCCACCCTGCGGAAAGAGACCGAACCATATGGGATAAAAACCTGGTGCAATGAAGTCAGTCCTCTCAACTTTTAAGACTTTTTAAGAATCATTACATCAGTCAGAAAGCCCCCCAACACCAGCACAAGGCGATTATTATATTATCGACAGATCAGAACAAATAATGATTCTGCGCCTCAGAACAAGACACAATCGATAACACAACCATGTGTATACAAAATTTAAGATTTGAAAATCAGCCATGTGCACTGACACTGCAGACAGCAGATAATTGCATAACTGCCTAAATTATGACATGGCTAGGCAAACCTTCTGGCCTAGAGAAACAGCTTCAAAGAACTCAGAAAGACAGCGAAGTTTATACAAGAGACAGCATTGAAGATATAGACAGTCAATTTCAGGTTAACGAAAAAATATAGTGCCAGTTTATGCTGGCATCCATGACTTAGGGGATAGTGAAGCCCAGTTTTACCATTTCCCTGCATACCAAATCGAGGGTTTGAAATCAGTCGTGGGTGACTTGAATCAGATCTCTTTGCATTGATTTTGATGGTATGAGGTGTCAGCTGTTCAGATAGCAGGGGCAATCTACTCCATGTAAAATTGTCTAATAAATAATAAAACAGACAACAAATGCTGGGGTTGATTGAAATGTTCTGCAAAGGACATGCAACAAATTGTTTAAATTCTTATTACTTAAATTAATCATGTCTCGGAAAGACCGAAATTGCCGTTTTAAACTTTCCAAGGCATTTGCATTCGATCTGCAGATGCCAGGGGGATACACGTACAAACTCTATATGTGAAGTTTTGACATTTAGACTAACTTCTTCAACAGGCGAGCTTTGGAAATGTTGTTAAATGTAATTGTTATGTAAAACATAATTGAAGAGTTTGTGAAAACATCTACAAGGAAGTAGTATTTACCTTTTAAAAAAAAAAACACTTACTGTAAAAAAAGAAAACAGCAGAGATTAATTTATTTCATTCTGGCGAATTTTGCATTAGATTTCAAGTTAGTTACATGTCCTTTAAAGGATGTCGCAATCAACCCCAACATTCTGTGGCTGTTTGTGATTTAGCTGATGTAGCACATTTCGTTTATAATGCTAGCTCTATATATGTATAGATCAGTCGGCACTCAATGGGTGTTACGGTTGATATCCATACCAGCTACCTTTACTTTCCAGGACAGATTGACTTGAGAGTGCAGGTCTATTTGAGTTTAGTATCACAAGAAAAAAAATTCCTACATCGGGAATCATTATTCAAAAGCTAAATGTTAACAGAAATATATATCCTACATGACATGACAATTGGAAACATTTCTGAGAAAATAGATGTAGAGGAAGATGGTGTGAGGAGATATTTGAGAGGCTTGTGTCATGACATGAAAGGTTTTCAGTACAAGAACTGATATCTGCAGTTGGAGACTGCAAAATGTAGAGAAGCATGATTTTCCATGCCAGACAATGTGGAACATGATGATGATAGTATGAAGTAGCAATTGTGTAACAGTACACATCCCTATATTGAAGGTGGAGAGTACAATATGACATCATAATTGTCTGACAAACATGACTGAAGAAACATTAACATTGATTGTCTTACAACATAATAGATTATATATCCCACTTATAACCCAGAAGGGTTGGACATATTACTATTTGCATAAATATAATATTTTTGTTGTTGTTGCATATTTAATTTACAGGACATCGCTATCAACACCAGCATTTTAGTATTGTTGTTGATGTCTTGGCAAGTTTACGTTCAATAGTTTGCCATTGCTTTCTGAATGACCGGCTCCCATACCAACTCATTAAAACCCAGCGCAATACGGTCTGCTGTCAAGTTGGTTGCAGCTGTGTTTTGAACACAGGTAAGCGTTCGTAAGCCATTAGCCAAGGAGACCGGCAAATATAATATTATAAAATATATATTTTAATATAACGTAATATAATATAATATAATATAACGTAATATAATATAATATAATATAATATAATATAACATACAGTATAAAGTTGAATAGATTTAATTGACTTAATTGCACCTGTTTTGCCATATCTGTCTTGGACTCTCTCCACAAACGAACAAATGAACGAACGAACAAACAAACTTTATTTTCAAAGGGTTAAGAATTGGGCACGCAGGCCCGTCTGACATTCTGGCCTTCTTCTCTCTTTCCTCTCAGAAGTTCCACGGAAGGCAAGCTGACTGCAGAGAGCATCATGCACAACCTGAACTTCATAGCTCCAGTATGACTTCTTGGGGTCTCTGAAAACATTTCACTTGTGATCTGAGTGACGCTGTCCAAAGACAATTCCACACTGATCAGAGCCCAGCATGAGAATGGAGGTGGAAGCAGTAACAGCAGCCTTCCGCTGGTTGGAGGAGATCGCTACAACACATTGTATTCATTTTGGAATCATGGAGTATGCTTAGTAGGGTGGAGAAAGGAATTTTTCGTGTAGAAAGTTCTTGCCTTGCTTCAGAGGTCACATATTGTAAGAATTGTATGGATTTTCTTCCCTGGTCATGTGAGATTGCGGGGGAATGAACAGGCTGATAGGCTGGCAAGGATTGCACCTCTTGGTGGTAGATTATTTATGGACAAGGGAGAAATGGTTAGGCACCTGTGGGACCAGGCGGAGAAAGTGGTAGAACAGACTGAGAAACCATATGTGTAGAGAATGATATAGTGGGGGATCGGCAAGGGTTCTGAAATCTCAAAACTGAGAGGGAATACCAAACGATTAGCAGTATGACTTTGCTGGCTTGTGAATGAGGGGATGGAGCATGTCTAGGATTGTTCTGAGTGCACTGATATCAGTTCTTAGCTCAACTCAACTCAACTCATCAGAGCCTTAGACAGACAGCCTAAACTCTTCACCATAAAAATCCTTGTTACAACAAAACAATTAAGAACCAAGTGCTGTAATCACTTTTTTCAGTTTGTGAATTTATCAAAGAGTTTGAAATATTTTAAGTACAAAATCCATTGTGTTTTTTTTCCAGAACCAAATCCACCTCCAAATTTTTTAGTTGAAGTGGATAAGAGACGATTTGGCATGCACATTATTTTCTATCTGAGCTGGGCAGCGCTGAATATTGATGCCAAAACAGGACTCAGATATAACAACGTTACAATTGTCTGGTGCCTTGGTTCTAAACAGACTAAAATAGCAGAATGTGAGGTAAGTGCATGGATGCAGACATTTTGTTCTGTGCATGATTATGCAGGAAATATGTAAAAAGTATAAGCAGAACAAAATGAAACAAAGCATTTGGTTAAAGTTACTGATCATGACTAGTTCATACTTTGTATAAGTTTAGTTTAGTCGATGGATCAACATCACGGCACACGGGTGTAACCCATAAGTGCTCCGTTCTACTCCTAACTCGAGCCTGAGTTTGGAGAAACTCAGCTCAGTGCACGAACTCCATAGCACCGGCGAGGATCCTGAAATACCTTTGGGTCGATTTTTTACTCGGAAATTTGCCCGGGCAGCGCCGTTATGCTACTCTTTTTCAATTTCCAACTGCCAAGGAATTTTTTACGTGCGCAACAATACACATGGGCGTCTGATCTCAAACTACCCATGACAAACAGTGTCATTTTGTAGGTGAGGAGGAGCATGACAATCAGTGTCATTTTGTAGGTGGGGTGGAGGAGCATGGCAATCAGTGTCATTTTGTAGGTGAGAAGGAGCATGACAATCAGTGTCATTTTGTAGGTGGGGGTGGAGGAGCATGGCAACCGGTGTCATTTTGTATGTGGAGGTGGAGGAACATGGCAATCAGTGTCATTTTGTACATGGGGGTGGAGGAGCATGACAATCAGTGTCATTTTGTAGATGGAGGAGCATGACAATCAGTGTCATTTTGTAGGTGGGGGTGGAGGAGCATGGCAGTCAGTGTCATTTTGTAGGTGGGGGTAGAGGAGCATGGCAGTAAGTGTCATTTTGTAGGTGGGGTGGAGGAACATGGCAATTAGTGTCATTTTGTAGGTGAGGAGGAGCATGGCAATCAGTGTCATTTTGTAGGTAAGGAGGAGCTTGGCAATCAGTGTCATTTTGTAGGCGAGGAGGAGCATGGCAATCAGTGTCATTTTGTAGGTGGGGTGGAGGAGAATGGCAATCAGTGTCATTTTGTAGGTGAGGAGGAGCTTGGCAATCAGTGTCATTTTGTAGATGGGATGGAGGAGCATGACAATCAGTGTCATTTTATAGGTGGGATGGAGGAACATGGCAATCAGTGACATTTTGTAGGTGGGATGGAGGAGCATGGCAATCAGTGTTATTTTATAGGTGGGATGGAGGAACATGGCAATCAGTGACATTATGTAGGTGGGGTGGAGGAACATGGCAATCAGTGACATTTTGTAGGTGGGGTTGAGGAACATAGCAATCAGTGACATTTTGTAGGTGGGATGGAGGAACATGGCAATCAGTGACATTTTGTAGGTGGGATGGAGGAACATGGCAATCAGTGTCATTTTGTAGGTGAGGAAGAGCATGGCAATCAGTGTCATTTTGTAGGTGGGATGGAGGAGCTTGGCAATCAGTGTTATTTTATAGGTGGGATGGAGGAACATGGCAATCAGTGTTATTTTATAGGTGGGATGGAGGAGCTTGGCAATCAGTGTCATTTTGTAGGTGGGATGGAGGAACATGGCAATCAGTGACATTATGTAGGTGGGGTGGAGGAACATGGCAATCAGTGACATTTTGTAGGTGGGGTGGAGGAACATAGCAATCAGTGACATTTTGTAGGTGGGATGGAGGAACATGGCAATCAGTGACATTTTGTAGGTGGGATGGAGGAACATGGCAATCAGTGTCATTTTGTAGGTGAGGAAGAGCATGGCAATCAGTGTCATTTTGTAGGTGGGATGGAGGAACATGGCAATCAGTGTCATTTTGTAGGTGGGATGGAGGAACATGGCAATCAGTGTTATTTTATAGGTGGGATGGAGGAGCTTGGCAATCAGTGTCATTTTGTAGGTGGGATGGAGGAACATGGCAATCAGTGACATTTTGTAGGTGGGATGGAGGAACATGGTAATCAGTGTTATTTTATAGGTGGGATGGAGGAGCTTGGCAATCAGTGTCATTTTGTAGGTGGGATGGAGGAACATGGCAATCAGTGTCATTTTGTAGGTGGGATGGAGGAACATGGCAATCAGTGACATTTTTTAGGTGGGATGGAGGAACATGGCAATCAGTGTTATTTTATAGGTGGGATGGAGGAGCATGACAATCAGTGTCATTTTGTAGGTGGAATGGAGGAGCATGGCAATCAGTGTCATTTTGTAGGTGAGGAAGAGCATGGCAATCAGTGTCATTTTGTAGGTGGGATGGAGGAGCTTGGCAATCAGTGTTATTTTATAGGTGGGATGGAGGAGCTTGGCAATCAGTGTCATTTTGTAGGTGGGATGGAGGAACATGGCAATCAGTGTCATTTTGTAGGTGGGATGGCGGAACATGGCAATCAGTGTTATTTTATAGGTGGGATGGAGGAGCTTGGCAATCGGTGTCATTTTGTAGGTGGGATGGAGGAACATGGCAATCAGTGACATTTTGTAGGTGGGATGGAGGAACATGGCAATCAGTGTCATTTTGTAGGTGAGGAAGAGCATGGCAATCAGTGTCATTTTGTAGGTGGGATGGAGGAACATGGGAATCAGTGTTATTTTATAGGTGGGATGGAGGAGCTTGGCAATCAGTGACATTTTGTAGGTTGGATGGAGGAACATGGCAATCAGTGTTATTTTATAGTGGGATGGAGGAACATGGCAATCAGTGACATTTTGTAGGTGGGATGGAGGAACATGGCAATCAGTGTTATTTTATAGGTGGGATGGAGGAGCTTGGCAATCAGTGTCATTTTGTAGTGGGATGGAGGAACATGGCAATCAGTGACATTTTGTAGGTGGGATGGAGGAACATGGCAATCAGTGTTATTTTATAGGTGGGATGGAGGAGCTTGGCAATCAGTGTCATTTTGTAGGTGGGATGGAGGAACATGGCAATCAGTGTCATTTTGTAGGTGGGATGGAGAAGCTTGGCAGTCAGTGTTATTTTATGGGTGGGATGGAGGAGCTTGGCAATCAGTGTCATTTTGTAGGTGGGATGGAGGAACATGGCAATCAGTGTTATTTTATAGGTGGGATGGAGGAGCTTGGCAATCAGTGTCATTTTGTAGGTGGGATGGAGGAACATGGCAATCAGTGACATTTTGTAGGTGGGATGGAGGAACATGGCAATCAGTGTCATTTTGTAGGTGAGGAAGAGCATGGTAATCAGTTTCATTTTGTAGGTGGGATGGAGGAACATGGCAATCAGTGTTATTTTATAGGTGGGATGGAGGAGCTTGGCAATCAGTGTCATTTTGTAGGTGGGATGGAGGAACATGGCAATCAGTGACATTTTGTAGGTGGTATGGAGAAACATGGCAATCAGTGTTATTGTATAGTCGGATGGAGGAGCTTGGCAATCATTGTCATTTTGTAGGTGGGATGGACGAACATGGCAATCAGTGTCATTTTGTAGGTGGGATGGAGGAACATGGCAATCAGTATCATTTTGTAGGTGGGATGGAGGAGCATGGCAATCAGTGTCGTTTTGTAGGTGGGATGGAGGAGCATGGCAATCAGTGTCATTTTGTAGGTGGGATGGAGGAGCATGGCAATCAGTGTCATTTTGTAGGTGAGGAAGAGCATGGCAATCAGTGTAATTTTGTAGGTGAGGAAGAGCATGGCAATCAGTGTTATTTTGTAGGTGGGGTGGAGGAACATAGCAATCAGTGTCATTTTGTAGGTGAGGAAGAGCATGGCAATCAGTGTCATTTATAGGTGAGGAAGAGCATGGCAATCAGTGTCATTTTGTAGGTGAGGAAGAGCATGGCAATCAGTGTCATTTTTTAGGTGAGGAAGAGCATGGCAATCAGTGTTATTTTGTAGGTGGGGTGGAGGAGCATGGCAATCAGTGTCATTTTGTAGGTGGGATGGAGGAGCATGGCAATCAGTGTTATTTTATAGGTGGGATGGAGGAGCATGGCAATCAGTGTCATTTTGTAGGTGTGATGGGGGAGCATGGCAATCAGTGTCATTTTGTAGGTTGGATGGAGGAGCATGGCAATCAGTGTCATTTTGTAGGTGGGATGGAGGAGCATGGCAATCAGTGTCATTTTGTAGGTGGGATGGAGGAGCATGGCAATTAGTGTCATTTTGTAGGTGAGGAAGGGCATGGCAATCAGTGTAATTTTGTAGGTGAGGAAGAGCATGGCAATCAGTGTTATTTTGTAGGTGGAATGGAGGAGCATGGCAATCAGTGTCATTTTGTAGGTGGGATGGAGGAGCATGGCAATCAGTGTTATTTTGTAGGTGGGATGGAGGAGCATGGCAATCAGTGTCATTTTGTAGTGGGATGGAGGAACATGGCAATCAGTGACATTTTGTAGGTGGGATGGAGGAACATGGCAATCAGTGTTATTTTATAGGTGGGATGGAGGAGCTTGGCAATCAGTGTCATTTTGTAGGTGGGATGGAGGAACATGGCAATCAGTGTCATTTTGTAGGTGGGATGGAGGAACATAGCAATCAGTGACATTTTGTAGGTGGGATGGAGGAGCATGACAATCAGTGTCATTTTGTAGGTGGAATGGAGGAGCATGACAATCAGTGTTATTTTATAGGTGGGATGGAGGAGCATGGCAATCAGTGTCATTTTGTAGGTGGGATGGAGGAGCATGGCAATCAGTGTCATTTTGTAGGTGAGGAAGAGCATGGCAATCAGTGTCATTTTGTAGGTGGGATGGAGAAGCTTGGCAGTCAGTGTTATTTTATGGGTGGGATGGAGGAGCTTGGCAATCAGTGTCATTTTGTAGGTGGGATGGAGGAACATGGCAATCAGTGTTATTTTATAGGTGGGATGGAGGAGCTTGGCAATCAGTGTCATTTTGTAGGTGGGATGGAGGAACATGGCAATCAGTGACATTTTGTAGGTGGGATGGAGGAACATGGCAATCAGTGTCATTTTGTAGGTGAGGAAGAGCATGGTAATCAGTTTCATTTTGTAGGTGGGATGAAGGAACATGGCAATCAGTGTTATTTTATAGGTGGGATGGAGGAGCTTGGCAATCAGTGTCATTTTGTAGGTGGGATGGAGGAACATGGCAATCAGTGACATTTTGTAGGTGGTATGGAGGAACATGGCAATCAGTGTTATTGTATAGTCGGATGGAGGAGCTTGGCAATCATTGTCATTTTGTAGGTGGGATGGACGAACATGGCAATCAGTGTCATTTTGTAGGTGGGATGGAGGAACATGGCAATCAGTATCATTTTGTAGGTGGGATGGAGGAGCATGGCAATCAGTGTCGTTTTGTAGGTGGGATGGAGGAGCATGGCAATCAGTGTCATTTTGTAGGTGGGATGGAGGAGCATGGCAATCAGTGTCATTTTGTAGGTGAGGAAGAGCATGGCAATCAGTGTAATTTTGTAGGTGAGGAAGAGCATGGCAATCAGTGTTATTTTGTAGGTGGGGTGGAGGAACATAGCAATCAGTGTCATTTTGTAGGTGAGGAAGAGCATGGCAATCAGTGTCATTTTATAGGTGAGGAAGAGCATGGCAATCAGTGTCATTTTGTAGGTGAGGAAGAGCATGGCAATCAGTGTCATTTTTTAGGTGAGGAAGAGCATGGCAATCAGTGTTATTTTGTAGGTGGGGTGGAGGAGCATGGCAATCAGTGTCATTTTGTAGGTGGGATGGAGGAGCATGGCAATCAGTGTTATTTTATAGGTGGGATGGAGGAGCATGGCAATCAGTGTCATTTTGTAGGTGTGATGGGGGAGCATGGCAATCAGTGTCATTTTGTAGGTTGGATGGAGGAGCATGGCAATCAGTGTCATTTTGTAGGTGGGATGGAGGAGCATGGCAATCAGTGTCATTTTGTAGGTGGGATGGAGGAGCATGGCAATTAGTGTCATTTTGTAGGTGAGGAAGAGCATGGCAATCAGTGTAATTTTGTAGGTGAGGAAGAGCATGGCAATCAGTGTTATTTTGTAGGTGGAATGGAGGAGCATGGCAATCAGTGTCATTTTGTAGGTGGGATGGAGGAGCATGGCAATCAGTGTTATTTTGTAGGTGGGATGGAGGAGCATGGCAATCAGTGTCATTTTGTAGGTGGGATGGAGGAGCATGGCAATCAGTGTCATTTTGTAGGTGAGGAAGAGCATGGCAATCAGTGTAATTTTGTAGGTGAGGAAGAGCATGGCAATCAGTGTTATTTTGTAGGTGGGGTGGAGGAACATAGCAATCAGTATAATTTTGTAGGTGGGATGGAGGAGCATGGCAATCAGTGTCATTTTGTAGGTGGGATGGAGGAGCATGGCAATCAGTGTCGTTTTGTAGGTGGGATGGAGGAGCATGGCAATCAGTATCATTTTGTAGGTGGGATGGAGGAGCATGGCAATCAGTGTCGTTTTGTAGGTGGGATGGAGGAGCATGGCAATCAGTGTCATTTTGTAGGTGGGATGGAGGAGCATGGCAATCAGTGTCATTTTGTAGGTGAGGAAGAGCATGGCAATCAGTGTAATTTTGTAGGTGAGGAAGAGCATGGCAATCAGTGTTATTTTGTAGGTGGGGTGGAGGAACATAGCAATCAGTGTCATTTTGTAGGTGAGGAAGAGCATGGCAATCAGTGTCATTTTGTAGGTGAGGAAGAGCATGGCAATCAGTGTTATTTTGTAGGTGGGGTGGAGGAGCATGGCAATCAGTGTCATTTTGTAGGTGGATTGGAGGAGCATGGCAATCAGTGTTATTTTGTAGGTGGGATGGAGGAGCATGGCAATCAGTGTCATTTTGTAGGTGGGATGGAGGAACATGGCAATCAGTGACATTTTGTAGGTGGGATGGAGGAACATGGCAATCAGTGTTATTTTATAGGTGGGATGGAGGAGCTTGGCAATCAGTGTCATTTTGTAGGTGGGATGGAGGAACATGGCAATCAGTGTCATTTTGTAGGTGGGATGGAGGAACATGGCAATCAGTGACATTTTTTAGGTGGGATGGAGGAACATGGCAATCAGTGTTATTTTATAGGTGGGATGGAGGAGCATGACAATCAGTGTCATTTTGTAGGTGGAATGGAGGAGCATGGCAATCAGTGTCATTTTGTAGGTGAGGAAGAGCATGGCAATCAGTGTCATTTTGTAGGTGGGATGGAGGAGCTTGGCAATCAGTGTTATTTTATAGGTGGGATGGAGGAGCTTGGCAATCAGTGTCATTTTGTAGGTGGGATGGAGGAACATGGCAATCAGTGTCATTTTGTAGGTGGGATGGCGGAACATGGCAATCAGTGTTATTTTATAGGTGGGATGGAGGAGCTTGGCAATCGGTGTCATTTTGTAGGTGGGATGGAGGAACATGGCAATCAGTGACATTTTGTAGGTGGGATGGAGGAACATGGCAATCAGTGTCATTTTGTAGGTGAGGAAGAGCATGGCAATCAGTGTCATTTTGTAGGTGTGATGGAGGAACATGGGAATCAGTGTTATTTTATAGGTGGGATGGAGGAGCTTGGCAATCAGTGACATTTTGTAGGTTGGATGGAGGAACATGGCAATCAGTGTTATTTTATAGTGGGATGGAGGAACATGGCAATCAGTGACATTTTGTAGGTGGGATGGAGGAACATGGCAATCAGTGTTATTTTATAGGTGGGATGGAGGAGCTTGGCAATCAGTGTCATTTTGTAGTGGGATGGAGGAACATGGCAATCAGTGACATTTTGTAGGTGGGATGGAGGAACATGGCAATCAGTGTTATTTTATAGGTGGGATGGAGGAGCTTGGCAATCAGTGTCATTTTGTAGGTGGGATGGAGGAACATGGCAATCAGTGTCATTTTGTAGGTGGGATGGAGAAGCTTGGCAGTCAGTGTTATTTTATGGGTGGGATGGAGGAGCTTGGCAATCAGTGTCATTTTGTAGGTGGGATGGAGGAACATGGCAATCAGTGTTATTTTATAGGTGGGATGGAGGAGCTTGGCAATCAGTGTCATTTTGTAGGTGGGATGGAGGAACATGGCAATCAGTGACATTTTGTAGGTGGGATGGAGGAACATGGCAATCAGTGTCATTTTGTAGGTGAGGAAGAGCATGGTAATCAGTTTCATTTTGTAGGTGGGATGGAGGAACATGGCAATCAGTGTTATTTTATAGGTGGGATGGAGGAGCTTGGCAATCAGTGTCATTTTGTAGGTGGGATGGAGGAACATGGCAATCAGTGACATTTTGTAGGTGGTATGGAGGAACATGGCAATCAGTGTTATTGTATAGTCGGATGGAGGAGCTTGGCAATCATTGTCATTTTGTAGGTGGGATGGACGAACATGGCAATCAGTGTCATTTTGTAGGTGGGATGGAGGAACATGGCAATCAGTATCATTTTGTAGGTGGGATGGAGGAGCATGGCAATCAGTGTCGTTTTGTAGGTGGGATGGAGGAGCATGGCAATCAGTGTCATTTTGTAGGTGGGATGGAGGAGCATGGCAATCAGTGTCATTTTGTAGGTGAGGAAGAGCATGGCAATCAGTGTAATTTTGTAGGTGAGGAAGAGCATGGCAATCAGTGTTATTTTGTAGGTGGGGTGGAGGAACATAGCAATCAGTGTCATTTTGTAGGTGAGGAAGAGCATGGCAATCAGTGTCATTTTATAGGTGAGGAAGAGCATGGCAATCAGTGTCATTTTGTAGGTGAGGAAGAGCATGGCAATCAGTGTCATTTTTTAGGTGAGGAAGAGCATGGCAATCAGTGTTATTTTGTAGGTGGGGTGGAGGAGCATGGCAATCAGTGTCATTTTGTAGGTGGGATGGAGGAGCATGGCAATCAGTGTTATTTTATAGGTGGGATGGAGGAGCATGGCAATCAGTGTCATTTTGTAGGTGTGATGGGGGAGCATGGCAATCAGTGTCATTTTGTAGGTTGGATGGAGGAGCATGGCAATCAGTGTCATTTTGTAGGT
Organism: Cepaea hortensis; assembly: GCA_963921405.1. Lineage (NCBI taxonomy): Eukaryota > Metazoa > Mollusca > Gastropoda > Stylommatophora > Helicidae > Cepaea > Cepaea hortensis. Next base: position 104,766,583 of record OY992885.1, on the reverse strand, counting down.
GGGATGGAGGAGCATGGCAATCAGTGTCATTTTGTAGGTGGGATGGAGGAGCATGGCAATTAGTGTCATTTTGTAGGTGAGGAAGAGCATGGCAATCAGTGTAATTTTGTAGGTGAGGAAGAGCATGGCAATCAGTGTTATTTTGTAGGTGGAATGGAGGAGCATGGCAATCAGTGTCATTTTGTAGGTGGGATGGAGGAGCATGGCAATCAGTGTTATTTTGTAGGTGGGATGGAGGAGCATGGCAATCAGTGTCATTTTGTAGTGGGATGGAGGAACATGGCAATCAGTGACATTTTGTAGGTGGGATGGAGGAACATGGCAATCAGTGTTATTTTATAGGTGGGATGGAGGAGCTTGGCAATCAGTGTCATTTTGTAGGTGGGATGGAGGAACATGGCAATCAGTGTCATTTTGTAGGTGGGATGGAGAAGCTTGGCAGTCAGTGTTATTTTATGGGTGGGATGGAGGAGCTTGGCAATCAGTGTCATTTTGTAGGTGGGATGGAGGAACATGGCAATCAGTGTTATTTTATAGGTGGGATGGAGGAGCTTGGCAATCAGTGTCATTTTGTAGGTGGGATGGAGGAACATGGCAATCAGTGACATTTTGTAGGTGGGATGGAGGAACATGGCAATCAGTGTCATTTTGTAGGTGAGGAAGAGCATGGTAATCAGTTTCATTTTGTAGGTGGGATGGAGGAACATGGCAATCAGTGTTATTTTATAGGTGGGATGGAGGAGCTTGGCAATCAGTGTCATTTTGTAGGTGGGATGGAGGAACATGGCAATCAGTGACATTTTGTAGGTGGTATGGAGGAACATGGCAATCAGTGTTATTGTATAGTCGGATGGAGGAGCTTGGCAATCATTGTCATTTTGTAGGTGGGATGGACGAACATGGCAATCAGTGTCATTTTGTAGGTGGGATGGAGGAACATGGCAATCAGTATCATTTTGTAGGTGGGATGGAGGAGCATGGCAATCAGTGTCGTTTTGTAGGTGGGATGGAGGAGCATGGCAATCAGTGTCATTTTGTAGGTGGGATGGAGGAGCATGGCAATCAGTGTCATTTTGTAGGTGAGGAAGAGCATGGCAATCAGTGTAATTTTGTAGGTGAGGAAGAGCATGGCAATCAGTGTTATTTTGTAGGTGGGGTGGAGGAACATAGCAATCAGTGTCATTTTGTAGGTGAGGAAGAGCATGGCAATCAGTGTCATTTTATAGGTGAGGAAGAGCATGGCAATCAGTGTCATTTTGTAGGTGAGGAAGAGCATGGCAATCAGTGTCATTTTTTAGGTGAGGAAGAGCATGGCAATCAGTGTTATTTTGTAGGTGGGGTGGAGGAGCATGGCAATCAGTGTCATTTTGTAGGTGGGATGGAGGAGCATGGCAATCAGTGTTATTTTATAGGTGGGATGGAGGAGCATGGCAATCAGTGTCATTTTGTAGGTGTGATGGGGGAGCATGGCAATCAGTGTCATTTTGTAGGTTGGATGGAGGAGCATGGCAATCAGTGTCATTTTGTAGGTGGGATGGAGGAGCATGGCAATCAGTGTCATTTTGTAGGTGGGATGGAGGAGCATGGCAATTAGTGTCATTTTGTAGGTGAGGAAGAGCATGGCAATCAGTGTAATTTTGTAGGTGAGGAAGAGCATGGCAATCAGTGTTATTTTGTAGGTGGAATGGAGGAGCATGGCAATCAGTGTCATTTTGTAGGTGGGATGGAGGAGCATGGCAATCAGTGTTATTTTGTAGGTGGGATGGAGGAGCATGGCAATCAGTGTCATTTTGTAGTGGGATGGAGGAACATGGCAATCAGTGACATTTTGTAGGTGGGATGGAGGAACATGGCAATCAGTGTTATTTTATAGGTGGGATGGAGGAGCTTGGCAATCAGTGTCATTTTGTAGGTGGGATGGAGGAACATGGCAATCAGTGTCATTTTGTAGGTGGGATGGAGGAACATAGCAATCAGTGACATTTTGTAGGTGGGATGGAGGAGCATGACAATCAGTGTCATTTTGTAGGTGGAATGGAGGAGCATGACAATCAGTGTTATTTTATAGGTGGGATGGAGGAGCATGGCAATCAGTGTCATTTTGTAGGTGGGATGGAGGAGCATGGCAATCAGTGTCATTTTGTAGGTGAGGAAGAGCATGGCAATCAGTGTCATTTTGTAGGTGGGATGGAGAAGCTTGGCAGTCAGTGTTATTTTATGGGTGGGATGGAGGAGCTTGGCAATCAGTGTCATTTTGTAGGTGGGATGGAGGAACATGGCAATCAGTGACATTTTGTAGGTGGGATGGAGGAACATGGCAATCAGTGTCATTTTGTAGGTGAGGAAGAGCATGGTAATCAGTTTCATTTTGTAGGTGGGATGGAGGAACATGGCAATCAGTGTTATTTTATAGGTGGGATGGAGGAGCTTGGCAATCAGTGTCATTTTGTAGGTGGGATGGAGGAACATGGCAATCAGTGACATTTTGTAGGTGGTATGGAGGAACATGGCAATCAGTGTTATTGTATAGTCGGATGGAGGAGCTTGGCAATCATTGTCATTTTGTAGGTGGGATGGACGAACATGGCAATCAGTGTCATTTTGTAGGTGGGATGGAGGAACATGGCAATCAGTATCATTTTGTAGGTGGGATGGAGGAGCATGGCAATCAGTGTCGTTTTGTAGGTGGGATGGAGGAGCATGGCAATCAGTGTCATTTTGTAGGTGGGATGGAGGAGCATGGCAATCAGTGTCATTTTGTAGGTGAGGAAGAGCATGGCAATCAGTGTAATTTTGTAGGTGAGGAAGAGCATGGCAATCAGTGTTATTTTGTAGGTGGGGTGGAGGAACATAGCAATCAGTGTCATTTTGTAGGTGAGGAAGAGCATGGCAATCAGTGTCATTTTATAGGTGAGGAAGAGCATGGCAATCAGTGTCATTTTGTAGGTGAGGAAGAGCATGGCAATCAGTGTCATTTTTTAGGTGAGGAAGAGCATGGCAATCAGTGTTATTTTGTAGGTGGGGTGGAGGAGCATGGCAATCAGTGTCATTTTGTAGGTGGGATGGAGGAGCATGGCAATCAGTGTTATTTTATAGGTGGGATGGAGGAGCATGGCAATCAGTGTCATTTTGTAGGTGTGATGGGGGAGCATGGCAATCAGTGTCATTTTGTAGGTTGGATGGAGGAGCATGGCAATCAGTGTCATTTTGTAGGTGGGATGGAGGAGCATGGCAATCAGTGTCATTTTGTAGGTGGGATGGAGGAGCATGGCAATTAGTGTCATTTTGTAGGTGAGGAAGAGCATGGCAATCAGTGTAATTTTGTAGGTGAGGAAGAGCATGGCAATCAGTGTTATTTTGTAGGTGGAATGGAGGAGCATGGCAATCAGTGTCATTTTGTAGGTGGGATGGAGGAGCATGGCAATCAGTGTTATTTTGTAGGTGGGATGGAGGAGCATGGCAATCAGTGTCATTTTGTAGGTGGGATGGAGGAGCATGGCAATCAGTGTCATTTTGTAGGTGAGGAAGAGCATGGCAATCAGTGTAATTTTGTAGGTGAGGAAGAGCATGGCAATCAGTGTTATTTTGTAGGTGGGGTGGAGGAACATAGCAATCAGTATAATTTTGTAGGTGGGATGGAGGAGCATGGCAATCAGTGTCATTTTGTAGGTGGGATGGAGGAGCATGGCAATCAGTGTCGTTTTGTAGGTGGGATGGAGGAGCATGGCAATCAGTATCATTTTGTAGGTGGGATGGAGGAGCATGGCAATCAGTGTCGTTTTGTAGGTGGGATGGAGGAGCATGGCAATCAGTGTCATTTTGTAGGTGGGATGGAGGAGCATGGCAATCAGTGTCATTTTGTAGGTGAGGAAGAGCATGGCAATCAGTGTAATTTTGTAGGTGAGGAAGAGCATGGCAATCAGTGTTATTTTGTAGGTGGGGTGGAGGAACATAGCAATCAGTGTCATTTTGTAGGTGAGGAAGAGCATGGCAATCAGTGTCATTTTGTAGGTGAGGAAGAGCATGGCAATCAGTGTTATTTTGTAGGTGGGGTGGAGGAGCATGGCAATCAGTGTCATTTTGTAGGTGGATTGGAGGAGCATGGCAATCAGTGTTATTTTGTAGGTGGGATGGAGGAGCATGGCAATCAGTGTCATTTTGTAGGTGGGATGGAGGAGCATGGCAATCAGTGTCATTTTGTAGGTGAGGAAGAGCATGGCAATCAGTGTCATTTTGTAGGTGAGGAAGAGCATGGCAATCAGTGTTATTTTGTAGGTGGGGTGGAGGAACATAGCAGTCAGTGTCATTTTGTAGGTGAGGAAGAGCATGGCAATCAGTGTTATTTTGTAGGTGGGGTGGAGGAACATAGCAGTCAGTGTCATTTTGTAGGTGGGGTGGAGGAACCTAACAATCAGTGTCATTTTGTAGGTGGGGTGGAGGAACCTAACAATCAGTGTCATTTTGTAGGTGAAGAGGAGTATGGCAATCTGTGTCATTTTTTAGAGGAGCAATGAAGAAAATAAAAATGTTAAAGTTTTACACACTGTGAGGTGTATTGGGTACATGGTGCTAGCCCCATATTTTTATAGATCAATCAGCACTTGATGGGTCACGGGGTTAGTATCACGTCAGCCATCTTCACTTTCCAGAACATTTCCTGGTACCCACTTTATGCAGGGCTGACCTGGTCAGTTTTTTGTTTTTTTTTCTTCAAAAATTAATTTTTTTTTTTTATTCTTCTTTAAAACACAAAATCCATTCACCATTTTCCATTCTTCTTATTATGCCTTAATGTATAGAGTGTATTTTTAATGGCTGTGATTTGTTTGAAAATATTGCCGGTCCAAGATTTACATTTACCCCCTGTAAAGTGCATGCAACTTAATAGGTAAATACAAAACTTGGACCGGCCTTATTTTCAAACACTGCACAGTAATTAAAAATATGCCCTGTAGTCACTTTAATGGTGTCTCTATGGTTTGTATGTTGTTGTTTTCTTGTGTTTGTTTGCTGATGAAGGCTTGTTGCCACATCATCCTTTGTTTTCCAAATTGTATTTTATAAAGCTGCCCTATATCCATGGTTTTATATTGTTTGCATTTCCGCAGCTTTACCACAATTTAAGCTATTTCATTCAATTCAGCATTATTTTTGGAATGTTTCATTCTCAAATCTTATATTACTTTTATAATTCTTTCTCATATATCTTATATTATTTTTACAATACTTTATATTACTTTGAAGATGGTTTCACCCTTTAACATACAATACTTCATAGTTTTTTTTATTGACCTTGCTCAATTTAAGGATGACATACATTGGACTGTAGTACCTGCCGACCATGTGACTTATGAACTCAAACTAGCAGCAGGAAGACATCAACACAGTGATTTTCTCATTGGCATCACAGCTGAAGTTATCAGTGACAATCAGAATGTGAGCAGTGGCATATACTGGAGCACATGTACATTTCACAGGAATGAGCGTATGTATCACTTTTTGTGTAGCAATTATCTTCTAGGTGAGACTTCGGCATTATAATATAAATGAAGTGGTCATTCAATTTTAATTTAGTCATTATACCATCATCATCATTATACCTATGTCTGTAAAACAGCAGATAATAAATAGCATATTCACGCCAACCCTATGCTATCAATGTCAAACATGGACATGATCCAGTTTAGTTTAGGCAATCAGTATTCTGTTCTCCTCCTAACTCAAACCTGAGTCTCAGCTCAGTGCATGAATTCCGTAGCACCGGCAAGGATCCTGAAATACTTTTGGGTAGATTTTTAACTCAAAATTTTGCTCTGGCAGCGCCGTTTTGCTACTCATTTTTTATTTCTACCTGCCAAGGGATTTTTTACGTGCGCAACGATACACACGAGCGTCCGATCTCACTATCCAGAGACCAGGGGAAATTTTGCTACTAGAAGTCAATGTGAAAAAATCTCGGCCCTCACCGGGGCTTGAACCCGGGACCTCCAGCACTCGAGGCAGACACCATACCTCAAGATCACTCAACCCCCCGGACATGATCTAAATCACAATTATGCAAAATCAACACCTGTGAGATGAGATGATTGAGGAGGGCTACCAACTTAACCATCCTAGACCAAATAAGAAATGGTGTTATCAGACAGACAGTGGGATCAACACCTTGTACCGCATATATTAAAAAACAGAAGATCAAATGGTTTGGCCATCTTGTTAGAATACCACACCATCAACTACCAGCACTGGCCCCACATTAAAGAAGATCTGCTTCTTGTTCTTCTGCCTTTCATCTCCCAGTGAAGAACAGACCCTCAACCAAAGCATAGCAGGTCCTTTGTAGACTTGCTAATATTGGTTTGGTTTTGCAGCAATGAATTTCTATGGGTTAAAGTTGACAGTCTTCTTCTTCTTCTTCTTCTGCGTTCATCCAGAGTTTTTTTTTCCGGATGTGATTGCGTTGTGCCTGTTTACAGCAAAGCTGCGTTCTTACGCTGTTAGGCCGACACATCTGACTTCTGCGGGCATTTGTTGACCGGATTAACCTTCCCGGGGAAGTTGACAGTCTTATGTACATCCTCCTATGTTGCCTCTTATGACATGCATATTAGGTTGCGGATTACTATTTTTTGCTTCACTTATGGGCCCTAGTAATACATGGGCGATAATTTCTGTTAGGTTCTTTTTATTGATCCACCTGTCTTTCAATCTTAGGATTCACTGTAAACATGAGTAATATCTGTATTGCTGATAGGCATTTTCTCATGTGTATCTGAGAGCATCAGAGATGATAACCCTACTTTACACCCTATACACCACTGTGCTGAAGAAATGAATAAACAAACAGACATTATGTTCAAAGGGTTCAGAATTGGGCATGCAGACCTGTCTGACATTCTGCCCTTCTTATGTCACTGATCTCCTACATTATTTCATTCATACATCACTTCTGAAGCTAATCTTAGACAACAAAGACAACAGAAATAATATATGCATTATAAAGGCATGAAAATGTGCAATAATCTATAATACATGACTCGCTAAATCAAATCTTTGACATCGCAGTTATAATTAGCTATGGAAGGAACCGGGGTAGAGCAGAGGATGCTCTACAGGCTCTTTCAGCAGTTAATAATTTCAGACATTGAGTGTGGTTTGGAGCTGCTGACAGTAATAAAGAGCCAGCTTGAATGGTTGGAGTGCTTACAGAATGTGGCCATGCGGGTGATCCTGGGTGCACAAAGGACACACTAATTATATGCATGAGGCATATCCTGGCACTACCAGCAGTGGCGTAGGGTCTTTCAAGCCAAATGGTATCTGTGAGTTGCTGCAGATGGAGATCACCCGCTGCATGAAGCGGTGGATATGGTCAAGGGTCATAGACTAAGACGAGGCAGGTTCTGGTTGGCACAGGCGGAAATATCCATACACCAGGTGTGTGATCTAGAGACAATCAATTGTGGAACAGAGTGGGTTAAAGTACCGGAAGACATGTCAGACTGGCACAATCTGACAGTAACACTGGGTCGTCAGTGCAGAGAATGGGCAGCAGGCCACACAAAGTTTGAAGTGCAATAACTGATCCAGAATAACACACATCAAGGTGACATAGTGATCTACACTGATGGATCAGTGGTGAAAAACGGACGTAGTGGTTGGGGTTTCATTGCGAAGGCTAATGGGCGATGCTTGAAAAAGGAGAATCTGGCATATGAGACTACAACCTTCAGCATGAGAATGGAGGTGGAAGCAGTAACAGCGGCCTTCCGATGGTTAGAGAGGACCACTACAACACACTGCATACATTACGGACTCAAGGAGTATGCTTAGTAAGGTAGAGAAAGGAATGTTGTGTGTGGAATGGCTTTCCTTGCTTCAGAGGTCACAGATTGTGAGGACTGTATGAATATTTTGCCCTGCCATGCAGGAGTTCATGAAAATGAATAGGCTGATAGGCTGGCTGGAAATGCACCTCTTGGTGGTAGATTACCTATGGACAAGGGAGAGGTGGTCAAGCTCCTGTAGGACCAGGTGGAGAAGGTGGGGGAACAGATTGAGAACCTGTATGTGGACAAAATTAGATTGTGGAGGATTGGCAGGGGTTCTGGAAGAATCTTAAAACTAATCTTCACTGGCTGTTGAACAAGGTGACTGAGCACGTATGGGAATGTCCTGAGTGCAGTGATGTCAGTTCTTAACTCAACTCAACTCAACTCTTAAAACTAAGAGGGAAGATCAGGAGAACTTTCAGTCAGATAACAGTGGGAATGATTAGTAGGATGACTATTCGCTGGCTGTTGAATGAGGGGGCGGAACACGTTTGGGAATGTCCTTGGTGCAGTGATGTCGGTTCTTAGCTCAACTCAAATCAACAACTCAATTAGCTAAGGCAGACGTATTATATCACAATTAGGAGAAAGTTTATTATACTAGCCGTCTTTTGAGATTATTATTATTAATGTTGTTATTTAGGGGGCATATAGTCTGTACTGAGATAGTGTTCAAATAGGTTGTGATTGTATGTAGAGGGATTGGTGCTGCCTTTGATTTTTTGTAGAAGATTGTTCCAGACAATTTACTGACTGAAACAATGTCAAATTACATTTGTTCCTTTATCAAGGTAGCAATGCCGTTTGTATCTGTGCCTGTAGCTTCCAGATTTGTTGTTGTCTAAGAATGTAACAGTCACACAATTTCCAAAGTGAATACGGTATTGGTTTTTCACCTACAGAACCCCAGAATGCCCCCAAAAATGTGCGCGAGTCAGCAAAACATCCTGTAAATGGATTGACAATTTTGTGGGATAAATTTGAATGTGCAGAGGAGGACAGTTTTATAACAGAGTACCTGGTCAAATATTGTCCTGCATATGAGGATACAAAATGTAAAGGTGAGTAAAGATTGTTTTCTTTTGTTTTGGTTGGTTCGTTGAGCCAAAATAGTGTGGTTAGTGACATCATCATCTTGATCATAAGTGCTTTCTTTGCCAACTGTACTGGTCTCTCTGAAAAATGGGTTCTTTAGCTCTATTTAAGGCAGTGAATGTGTGGATTATTGTGAAGAATGTAGAGAACATCATGGACAGGAAGTCAAACATTGAGGTATTGAGAACTGCAGGAATTTCAAGATCACTCATCAAAATCATTCTTCTTCTCCTTTTTCTTATAGTTCATGCGTGTGACATTGGTGATCATGCTGTTTACAATGTTCCTCCATACCAATGTCAAACTATCCTGTATCTTCTCTCTAGGACTTTCCTATCTCTCCTTCCGTCCAACTTGTCCATTCTCCTTTTGTAAAAGTTGTGCTCCATTAGGGAATAAACTGCAGAAGATCCTGTACACTGGCCCTGACACCTTCATACTTAATGAACTCAATGGTACAGGAAAGTACAAGACTCTATTTCCTTTTGGTGCTAGCCCCATTAATGTTAGACATGATGATGAAACAATATTGAATGCAGATGATGAACAGGATCTGCAACATTTAGTAGATGCGGTTGTTGCACACAGTTAACAACCAGGTTTTTTTTTTTTTTTCGTTCACTTGCTTTGAACTCAAGTGTAGTCCATACACACTATTTATAGCAGTGATGGACTGAAATTTGTGTGTGGATTAGCTTTCCTGGTTAACAGTGTCCCTCACCATCAGGCAAACCCACTCCGATTTCAGAGGTACTTGTAACTTACGTCCCCAAGTCAAGGACGACAGGTCAACATTTTAGTCCTGCTGTCTGGTGTAGGGGTTGAACAACTTACCTCGGCATCAGCACAACAGATGTTTAAGAACATGCTTTCTTACCCATTCGACCATGCTGACCTGCTAACTAGGGTTAGAATTAAATTTATGAAGACACAGATTATGGTCATCTCTGAAAAAAAAGAAAGAAAGAAACACCAGAATTTATTATATGGATAATGTGTAATATTCTTAAACAAGTGAATCAGTACATATATCTTGGAACAGTCATAACATCTGATGGGAGGTGTCTTGAAGGGAGTAGAAGAAGAATTGCAATGGCAAAGGTTGCCTTTGCAGGATGGAAAACATACTGGCCAATAATATGATGTAAATTGCAATGAGAAGAAGTACGACGTAGAGCCTGTACTTTTACATGGAAGTGAAGCATGGACAATGAGCAGACAAGCTGAAAAACATCTAATGGCAGTAGAAATGTGGTTTCAAAGAATATGCATGGACAGACAGAAAAACCAATGAGCAAGTCCTACATTTTTTTAAAAATTTTAACCGTAAACTGATTAGAGAAATTAAATGTAGACAGTCAAGAATTTTTGAGCACGTTATGAAAAGAAATAAACTGCAGAACTCGATGACAACTGGCAAGATTGAGGGGGGAAAGAACAAAGGGAAGAAGAGAAGTAAATATCTTGATGGCTTGGCCACATGGCATAATCAAGACAAAAGCACAGAGCTGATCCACAACTTTAATGAACGGTGTCAGATCATGAAATATGACCATTTACACTTATCAGCATGGCACATGATGATGATACCAGCTCCATGTTTGTAGAGACCATCTAGCACTTGATGGCTGATGTTGTCAGTGGCATCCCAGCTGCCTTTACTTCCCTGGGTATTTAAGATCATAAACAGTTAATCAGGGTGTATCTTTAATGACTGTGCAGTGTTTGAAAATATTGCCGGTCCAAGTTTTGTATTCACTCTCTGTAAAGTTCATGCAGCATAATAGGTAAATACAAAACTTGGACCGGCAATATTTTCAAACACTGCACAGTCATTAAAAATACATGTTTAGGCATTATTAGTTTATTTCTGACCACTTATTGTAGGACTACCCTGTGAGTTAGGGGCAACAGGAATGCATTTGGCCAAAACCAAAAAGCATGTCAAGAAAATAAACAAAACACACAAACAAAAGACAGACAGTCAGACAGACAGATTAACAGGCAGACAGACAGACAGACAGAGAGACAGACAGACAGTTAGACAGACAGACACATTCAAAGACACAGACACACACTCATACACAACACACAGACACAGAGGGAGAGAAAGAGAGAATGAGAATGAATATAACACAAAGCAATGCAGCTTTACAGAACACAATTATGGAAAACACAGGACATTGCGGGGACTAGCCTTCATCAGCAAACAAATACATACACAAAACACAACAGATAATCACGAGAAAGAAACTACAGTGACTACATTAAGCCATAAGAATGTAAAGAAGAAAAAATGAAAACAGTGAAGGAGGGAGTATGAAATGAAAGATAAAAGGTAGATGTACATCCGAAAAATAAAAATAAATATTTAAATTTAAAAGTAAATTTAAAAAGATAGTTAATAACTAGTTAGAGAAAGTAAATAAGCCTTATACATGAATAAAAACATATAACGATTAACAGGATGAGACCGTACATTTATTTGCAGTTTTAAACATAATTAAAGCATTAATGAAATTAGTGGAACTGTGGTAAAGCTGTGGAAATGTAGACAGTATAAAATAACACAAAGTAATGCAGCTTTACAGAAAACAATTACAGAAAAAATAGGATGGTGTGGAGACCAGCGTTCATCAACAAACAAATACACACACAAAACACAACATATAAACACGAGAAAGAACCTACAGTGACTACATTAAAGTAAATTAATGGGATGAGAAAAATGGAATAATGAAAAAATGAGAACGGTGAAGGAGTATGAAATAGAACAGAGAGAGAGAGAGAGCAGGTCCCCGTGGCCGAATGGATAAGAATGCGTGTTCTTAAACATTCGGTGTGCTGATGCCAAGGTATGGGCAAGGTTCAACCCCTATACCAGACAGCTGGACTAAAATGTTGACCTGTCATCCTTGACTTGGGGATGTAAATTACAAGTATCTCTGAAGTCGCATTGGGTTCGCCTGATAGCGAGGGACACTGTTAATAGGAAAAGCTAATCCACACGCAAAATTCAGTCCATCACTACTATAAATAGTGTGTATGGACTAGGCTTGTGTTAAAAAAACAGAGAGAGAGAGAGAGAGAGAGGGGGGGGGGGAATCAATAGCCCAGTACCATACATTTCCATTCTTTTGTTCACTTTTCTAACAGAGCCAGAAAAGACAAAGAACGTCAGCAACAGCGCTAGCGAAGTGACCTTGGAGGACTTACCAGAAAACACAAAGTATATAGTCAGCGTCATGGCGATTTCTTCAGCAGGCCTAGGGCCTTCAAAGTCACTTCTTTCAAAAACTGTTAAAGGTTCCCCACTAAGTAAGAGCTTCTATTGTTATTGTGTAATTTGTCAGGTCCACTAAATATACAGCAGATTCAAATTATTTTCATTAAACTGAGTTACTAGATCAATGCAATGAAAATTATGGATACTATTAAATGTGTTGATACTGACCACATCACCGCCAAATGCCAATTAGTTTATATAAATATGTCTAGCACCATATGCCAATATGCCTTCAGGTGTGTCTAAGAGTCTTTTACCTTTTTTTTTAAACTAAATATGCAAATAAAAAACACTAAAGAAAAATAAATCTCAGAGTTGATATATCTACACATCATTTTTACACATCACATAAAAATGTCTTAGAGTTCAAATATCTACACAGCATTTTTACACACCACATGCAAATAAGCCTCAGAGTTCAAATATCTACACAGCATTGTTACACAATACATAAAAATGTCTCAGAGTTCAAATATCTACACAGCATTTTTACACACCACGTGCAAATAAGCCTCAGAGTTCAAATATTTACACATTATTTTTACACACCACATGCAAATAAGCCTCAGAGTTCAAATATCTACACAGCATTTTTACACACCACATAAAAATGTCTCTGAGTTCAAATATCTACACAGCATTTTGACATACAATATAAAAAAAAATGTCTCAGAGTTCAAATATCTACACAGCATTTTTACAGAGGACAAATTCAACAGAGAGAAACAATATACCAAAAGGCATATGCAGTGACTTAATAGCTGGAACCTATACTCAAACATCAAACATAGGAATATTAATATGGAAGTCAAGCGACAAAAGATAAATAGTATTTATTTTTATTCCAACTCTTGTGTTGTCGATGTCAAATTTTGGCCCTATCAACATCTCACCAGATAAATCATATGTGAGATGAAATGCTGGAGAACAGCTGTTGATGGTCCCAGAAGAGACAGAATGCAGTATGATGATGACATTAAAAATATGATTTACAGCTACTGATAAGAACATATAACCACAGAGCATATCACCCAAAAGAGATCTCTGGATGGAGAGCCAAAGGAAGCTAAAGAAAACAATAAACAGGCAACCTGAAGGTTACACTAAACAAACACAGATACAGTATAACAAAGACACACATGTAACCTTGAACCAGAACCTTACACTCCACCACAGATTAATGGTAAGGGTCGTACTCGGAAATATCATTTGTTAGGGACCATTCTGGCCACTGAGAAAGAACATCAGTTGACAAGTATTGATTGTCATTCTTAGTTATGCCACCTGCTTTATGCTCTGAAGGCTGTGGCTTTGATACTGGGCTATGTCATTCAATTCACAAGTGCAGTTTTCTCGAAGACTCCTGGGAGTCGTCACTGGAGCTAGAGATTTCTTGCTTTATGCGACACCTTTGGCTGGGTGATCTACGGAAAGTACCTAGTTTTATGAGATAAAACCTGCTGCAATGTAGTAAATCATCTTGCATTTTAAACCTTTTTTTAAACCCTACTAAACCTTATATGTGCTGGGGAAGATGTATTATCTATGAGTGTGTCCTGAACGCTATCATGTTGAATCTTAGAAACCAAAAAACCTAGAATTTCCCTTTTTTGAGTTGTTTATTAGGACGTCCAAGAATAAAATGGATTGACGACATCAAAGACATTGTACAATCACATGGAATGACACTATCCAGTGCCACCCATTGGGCCTGGAGCACAAATTATTCCTCCCCACGACGCTTGACAGCGGAAATGGAAGATTATGATGATGATGATGATTGCCCACTCAACTTTGTCTGGTGTTGGTTCTGGCTCCTTCTCTGTTGGCATTTCATAGTTTTCATTTTTTTTTTTTTTCATCTTTAATATTATTTTTTTTTTGCTACAGTATTCTTTCCATCTGTTAAGAACGTCTTTACATTCTGTCAGGGTTCTCACACACATGTCCTCTATAGTATTTGTTTGGTTCAAAACTTTCTGGTCATTACTTTTGGTTCTTTGAAAATTGTGTGATCATGCCTGTTTCTCTTGTGTTCTTCCATTCTTTGACACTGGTCTTGTAAGAATTGCACTTTGATTCTTCTTTACTTATTCCTTATTTCTCTGCTATTTTTTCAGAATTTTCAAATGATCGTTGCTTTTTGTTCTGTTTTCTGTCATTTAAGCTCTAATGAATTGCAATCTGGTTTTACTTTCTGGCCCTTGATGTGTTACAATATCTTTGGCTGATGATCTGTAGTTTGTTTGGCCAGTTTATCTGGTATTACTCCTCTTTTAATTTGGGACAAGTACAGAAATTCAAATATCTAGGCACATGGATAGCATCAGGATAAAGATGTTCCATGGAGTTAAATAACAGAATAGGATAAGCAAAAAATTGCATATTATAAATGAGGAACATGTTATGCAATAAATCCCTGTCATCAGTTAGTTAGTTAGTCTTTCCTCTTGACCCTAAGGCGGCGCATAGGGCAGAAGTCATGGCTTTCCATGCTTGGCGGTTCACTGCTACCTGTTGTAGATCTTGGATATTTACTTGGCCATTGAATGAGTCTTCAGAGGATAGAATAATAATACTTGCATGTTACATAGAAATAGTTCTAACACATGGCTATGAATCCTGGACAGTGAGTAAACAAGCAAAACATCTTGAGGCTTCACAGATGTGGTTTTATAGAAAAATACTGAAAATTCCTTAGCCAGTCAAAAGTATTACACTAAATGTTTTGAAAAAGGCTAAGATGTGGAAACAGCTATCACAATCATAAAGAGGCAGTCATTATTTTGTTACTGTTTTATAAGAAGAAAAAGGCTTGAACATGTATTGGCAACTGGAAAGATTTACAGAAAAAGATAGAAGAAGACGGTGAAAGAAGAGAGGTTTTTGCCTTGGCACAGAAAGGTGTCAACACACAAACTGGTGCATTCTGTTGGAGATTGCAAGATGTGGCGAAGCATGAGCACAAACATTGAGGCACTTGATGATGATGCTGGGCATGAGTAATTGTTACAGATATTTTGGTCAACAGTAATTGTTACAGATGTTATGTTGAGGAACATCACTGCCCATTAGGCATTCCCACCTGTGCTCGGTACTCCAATGCAGCAGCAGTCCCAAAGTATTTTTTGCTCACTGTTCACATAAACATTTGGTTGTGGATCTCCTCTCTTTCACACGAAGCTGGCATTGATGTGCTTGACCAGGCTTCACTCTCAGTTCATATAGTCCAGCTAACATCAGTGTCTCATCAATCAATCAATCAATCAATCAATCAATCAATCAATCGGGTGCTGTCTCTGCAATGAAGGTTGGCTGCAATGGATCTCCAACACTGTCTGTCTCTCGCCCTGACTGCATATTCTGTCAGATTGATGTTCATCCATCTCTTGATGGTATCTTCCCACTTGTATTGTTGTCTACCTCTTGCTCGCTTGCCTTCAACCTTGCCCTCCAGTATGGTTTTTATAAGAGCATAATGTCTTTTAACATGCCCAAAATATTTCACTTCCTCTTTTTTATTTCTTTCATCAATTCTCTTTTCATTCCCAGTTTTTCTAGAGCCTCTGTATTTGATTGTGTTTTTTTCCATGAAATACAACATATTCTTCTGTATTCCACATCTCTGTTTGACTTTCTAATTGCTTGTTCAATGTACAGGCTTCCGCACCATATACTGTTGAATATACTTAACATTTGACAATTCTCATTTTTAATGCATTTGTTTGTCAATCTCTCTAGATGTAAATACTGATTTCATGCTGCTGAAAGCATTTTTGGCCATTTCTATTCCTTTTTTAAATTTCTATTTCACTTCTGCCATCTTCTGTTATTACATGTCCAAAGGTAGGAGAAACTTGTTACTTGTTCTAGTATCTCCTCTTTTACTGTGATGATCATTGTTGACCTTTCCTTTCCACTGCTAATTATCATAGTTTTGTGTGTTTTCAAAGTTAATGTCTAAGCCACTTTCCTTGGGGATGTACCCAGTATATATATATATATATATATATATATATATATATATATATATATATATATATATATATATATATATATATATATATATATATATATATATAAAAAAAAACATTTAAACGGCTTTCATATGCAGTGTCTGCGAAGAATTCTTGGTATTAAGTGGCAAGACAAAATCACAAATACTGAAGTATTAGAAAGATCAGGTTGTGTGACGGTTTATTCCATGCTCAGTCTTCATAGACTTAGATGGATAGGACATCTTAGGAGGATGGATGATGGTAGAATACCAAAGGACATCTTTTTTGGTGAATTACAGATGGGTAAGAGATCTCAGGGTTGGCCTCTACTACGATACAAAGATGTGTGTAAGCGGGACATGATTGATACAAGCATTGATAAGTCGCCGCTGAACGTGTTTGCATGGAGGGCAAACATCAGAAATGGAATAAAGACAAAGGAGAAAATTATTGCAGATAAGTCACACACCGAGCGTGTGAGACATAAGATGGTGCATGATTGTGGAAATGACCATGTGTTCACATGCACCAACTGTGAACGGACATTTACAGCGCGAATTGGCCTTATCAGTCACATTCGCTACTGCCATAGGTAAAAATTATTATGCCTTTTTAAAGCACAAACTATCGTCTGTCAAGACAGCAAGGTGCCAATGAGATGATGATGAAATATATATATATATATATATATATATATATATATATATATATATATATATATATATATATATATATATATATATATATATATATATATATATGTATATATATATAAAATTACATAATTCTGTGATAGTACATATATCATTGCCAAAGCTGGATAAGGATTTTATCATCTCTGTTGTTATCTTGTCAGGACCTGCAGCCTTTCCTTCTTTCATCTTTTTAATAGCCTTCTCTACTTCAGCCTTTAATATGTTTGGTCCATCATGAGTATTATACAATGTTGGTTAATGGACCTTGCTGTCCCATAATAAATCTTCTGTGTATTCTGTCCATGTTTTTATTATATTTGTATTATTAATTATAATTTCTCTATTTTTTCCTTGATTCAACCATTTCCTTTTATATTTTTTTTCCTTCTTTGTCAATCTGTTTATATTTTCATGCAATTATTTTGAGTTGTGTTTGGTGTCTCATTAGTACTCACCAAATGAGTCTGTACTGTATTGATTATATCAGCCCTGTCCATGCTTCTTCCTGTTTATGTTAGTGCATCGTACGTCAACACATCTGTACGTTCGTTACCTTTCATTCTGACATGCCCGGCTGTGTGCATCCAGGTCAGTTATGTGAGACGCGGCTTCTGGATGCTGTCTGTCCATATCTGAACTGATTTTTTACATTGACTCGGGTTTCCAGGGCAGTCCAGCCTAAACTGGGCACCAGAAAAATTCTTGGGAAGTAAAGATGGCCGACATGAGACTGACCACATCACCTACCGAGTGCTGATTGGTCAATACAAATAATGGCTCTAGCACCATATGCCCAAGGCGCTGTAAAGGTGTAAAAGTCTTACTTTTTAATTTACAGTAATTGTTACTATTATTGTTAACTTCAGTAACTGTTACTGTTATTGATTTATTTGGTTGTTTTGGGATTTGAGGTTTGAAGATTAAGCACAACCCACTACTGGCAACACTGATCGTATTTCTGTACGAACCTACGGCCTTGTCCATGTCAGATTGGAAGCACTAGACCAGAACTAGATCCAGAGTTTGTTCCCGGGTCCAGTCAGGGATATGCGCTATTATTATTGTTAACTTAAGTAACTGTTACTATTACTTATTACTATTGACTACCAGAGTAATTACAACTATTATTGTTAACTTCAGTAACTGTTTCTATTATTATTAAAATCAGTAATCATTGCATGATTTAAATTCTTTTTTCAGATGAAGATGAATCTAAGACTGTGATAATTGCGGGAATATTTGTGTTTATCATCATTGTCGCTGGGGTTATATTACTTGTCTGGTAACTATTTGAAATCATATCTAGTGAATTAATGCTTGTGCAGTTTCTATTCTTTATCATGAACATATGTATGTTTAGTGTACTCATCCATTATTAGCTTGTATTTTATCTGCTACTTTGTTATGAAGAAATACCTTACAGTCTTATTTCTATCTTAATACAATTACTTGGTAGTTGCTTATATTTTGACAGTATTACTTTTTAGTTGGATATACAAGTTAAATTGCAGTATTTGAGAACATGCATCTTTTCTATGGCAACATATGAAACGTATGAACTTTATTTTCAAAGGGTCACAAATTGGGCATGCAGGCCCATCTTACTTTCAGCCCTTCCATTCACTTATCTTACATACATCCATTATCTATTGTGCATGATATATTCACATAGAAAAAATATTGCCAAATGAAAGTTCCGAATATAAATAATGCATATTACCATGTTATTAGACAGGCAGGAAGGTAGGCAGGCATTCACACACACACACACGGACATGCATGAATACATAATACATACATATCTCTAGAAATACATGCATGGATGTGAGTCTAGGACCTTTTTTGCAATCACTAAAGAAGAAAATGTGAACTTTTAAGCTTAAATGTTGCAGAAAAGTTCCTAGAATATTGTTGACCGAGAAGAACAACAAAAATATTGACTTCCGACCAGATGTGAACATGGAAGAAAACTGGCTCCTAAACGGTTCAAGTCTCGAAAATTGAAATACTAATAAATAATAAATGCCACAGTGGCTTGGAAAGAAATATAATGAAAGGTATAGTTCCTGAAAGAAGACCCAGGAGTAGGCCAGCAGGAAGAGGGACATGGGACATTGCAGACACCTTGGACATGAGGGTGAATGAAGAGGGGGAAATGACCAGAGATTGAGAAACTTTTCCATGGGCTTTGATGAGAGCAGCCTTCTGATAAAGTCCTGCTACATGATGATGAGTTAGTTGTACATTCAACAACGATAACAGTCTTAAAAGTCGAGAGGATCGACTTCATTGCACTGGGTTTTATCACATATGGCTCAACCTCTTTCTGCAGGGCGGCCTGCCAAAAGCGCCGCACAAAGCATGAACTCCATAGCTCCAGCGATGACCCCCAGGAGTCTCCGTGAAAAATTAACTCATGAACCAAAAGACGTAGCTCAGAATCAAACCCACAACCTTCGGAGCATGAGGCAGACAGCTTTACCACTTTGCCACAACCACTTCGCCACAACCACTTTGCCACAACCACTTCGCCACAGAGACAAACATATACATTCAGCAATCAAGAAATGGCTCCATAATTAACAGTACAGTAGAACTTTGATTAACCGTCACTGTCAGGACCAGGGCTGTGACGGATAAATTAATAAACAGATAATCTCTTCACACACATGTAGAGTAACGTGGTTTCACTTCGGGCTTGGGACGAAAATGAAAATAAAATCCTTTAAAAGTGAATAATACATACATATTGTATTAAATTTTATAAAACAATATAAACTTCAATATAAGAGTAGTAATGTTCAGAAATGTATTGTAATACTATAAACCTACGTTACTTTAAAATAATCTGTCACCTCCTTCTGTGTCTTTGAGGCTCAAGCTTTCTGCGCTACGATGTTCCATATCTTACGCAGAAGTAGGATCTGTGTTGCATTTACCTTCTCTTGCATTTCAAACCAGTTGATAAACTTTGTTAAAATTTTTTCTGTATCTGAGCGGCTAGTTGTAGGTTTTTGGTTAAGAACTGATCCTTCATTGTCATCAAATTCTTCTTCTTTAATGGAAGTCACACTAGAACAATTTCATCATCATTCAAAATTTTGAAACCTCCACCCATTTTGTCACATTCCAACCAATCTGTTACTTCTTATGGTGTTTTCACTGTTTTTTTTTTAAAGATGTTGACAGATAACAGTAACTGATGGTTAAATGGGTGACAGTTAATTGAAGTTCTGCAGTAATTGGGATTGTTAAAAAGAAGTAAAAAGAGACAGGCCTTAGCAATAAAGCATTTCAACATTATTAATTAAGTATCTGTGACTGTACACAAGCAAACAAATACAAGAAACATTTTGAGAATATACATCTTTTCTTTGGCAGCTTAAAGATGACACTTTTGCAATTATTAAAAAAAACATAAAGGCTTAATAAGTCAAATATTACAAGAACAATTTGTAGAATACTATGGATGAAGATACAATATATTGACATTTAACAAGATCTGAACACTGCAGAAAACTGCCTCATACACAGTGTGTTGTCTTGGAAACTGAACTAGTTTTCCCTATTAATTATCACAGAGG
Source organism: Cepaea hortensis (assembly GCA_963921405.1). Lineage (NCBI taxonomy): Eukaryota > Metazoa > Mollusca > Gastropoda > Stylommatophora > Helicidae > Cepaea > Cepaea hortensis. The sequence continues at coordinate 104,746,096 of OY992885.1, read as the reverse complement.
TTTAGAAAGAACAGTAATGAAGTGCTTTTGGAATTCATCACGACACTTGGGAGACTGCTGCCAAAGACTAAAATTCATGGTGTACATCATTACTCAAGGGTGCAGTCACTTGTTAATTAAACAGGACTGCAAGAGCTGTAAAAATAAAGACTGGATAAAAACATCACTGCAGGGGATCCTCCTTCTGAAATGTCAAGCATTCTTTTCCCACATTGTCAAAGAACATTTCGAGCCAAAATAGGCCTTACAAGCCATCTTAGACGTCACAGCTCCATACTTTCAACCCCACTGGATGAAATGAATGGTCATCATCATTCCTGATGGACAAACAACAATGAAAGGTATGGTTCCTGGAGATGAAGTTGGGGTCGACCAACATAAAGGTGGACGCAGGACATATAGCGTGAAAATCATTGAGGCGGGAAATTGATGAGAGACTGAGAGTCTTACTGCTGGACTGTTATGCAGTCAATGTTATGCAAAGGACTTTTCTACATAATTATATTGCTTTAACAGCTTCATTTTCATTTTCAATCTTCATAATTTCCTCATCAAATACTTATATTGTGTGTTGCCAGAATTTAGTTATTTACAGAAGTATTGTCAGCCATGTCATCCGATGTTGACAGGCCAATTGAGACAAAAACCTGCAATCGTGAAGGTAGACTGAGGACAGTCAAAGGCTTGGTAAATCCAACCTGAGAAAATGCACACTGAAAATCAGGTGCACTGAGTCACAGACTTGATGAAACAGTGCAATGTAACTGACTTTATGATGAAAACTCTATCGAGATAACAAACTCAAGTTGACTGCTGCTTTCTTTAAATATATTCAGTTTTATGTCTGAAGGTGTGCAGAGAAGAAGAAGAAGATTTAGTGAAATGTGTTTAATTAATGTTTATGTTTAATGTTTATTATTTTGCTTTTATTATTTTTATACTGAAAGCATTGTTTATATCTTGGTTACAAAATGGCATTGACTGGCACCTAGCAGTCTTGATAAACAATAGTTTGTAAAATGGAGTTATACCTCTCGACAACACAAAACCTGGACTGAATTTAGAGACCATATGTTGCCCATGCTGCATGATCCCACTCTCAGCCAGCCTAGTTTACTTCAGACAAAAGGTAACACCAATACATCTGAACAAGACAAGCTGCAGAAGCTGCCAGATCAGCAAACCGATGCTCTAACCGTCCGCCTGTCAGAGCTTCCATCCTAGATCCATTGCTGACCATGGCTTAGGGCCAGATCTGCCCTACCATGACATTTGGTCTTTAGGTTGCATTTCCTATCACTAGGGTAAGACTTGTACCCTCCAAATTGCACTCCTCTGCCCAAAGCCATTGGTACAATGTGGGGTGTTGAGTTTGGTGAGCACCATCCAACATTCAGCATTAACAGAAAGCAGGTCATACTGTAGTTCAGTTATATCTCATTAAGACCTGACGTTCAACAAAATGACATTTGTATATATTTATTTATTTAAAATTGTTGTCATTGCAGGTGTTGCTTCAAGAGGAGGAAGAAGATTCCCAGTCCCAAAACCATTTTGTATGAGGAACCACCGGTACATTTTTATTTTATTTCGTGGCTTTATGTGTTTTCTTTTTCTTTTTCGATATCCTGCAGTAGCAGATCTGCAATTTAACAACATAGATTTAGTAGATAGTAGACTAAGTTAATAAGTAACGTGAGGGATTAGATGTAGTCAACCCAGATATTTGAGCACGTTATGAAGAGAAATAAACTTGAAAACTTAGTGATAACTGGCAATCTTGACGGGAAAAGAGCCAGGGAATGACAAAAGAATATACCTGAATACCTACATGGCCATATGACATAATCCTGAATAGAAACCTGTTACAAGACTGTGGTGATCGTGTGAGATGGCGATTCATGAACGCGCATGCTTATCAATATGGCACATGCTGAAGTTAATGATAATCAAGCAGCTTGGATAAACACACAGAGTCCTAACATTGAAGAATAGAATAACTTGATCTATGGAAATGAGTCCTCTGGATGAATAGCTGACCTGTCACATTATAATCTACAGGAAGTAGTCTTGAAGCATATTAGATACATGATACGAACTCCATATTTTAATAAACCAATCAGCACTTGATTCGTGATGTAGTCAATATTGTGTCGTCCGCCTTTACTTCTCAAAATATTTCCTGGTACCCATTTTAGGCTGGGTAGACCTCAATATGGATTTAAAGACATGACCATTAGGCCAGCAGGAAAGCATACAATAGAGCGTTCACAAATGTTTACCCCTTTAAAAAATACATAACTCAGTATTTTTTGTTGCGTATCCCTTACATTGCAGTCAACACCAGCATTTTCAGCTGCTGTTGATGTACTAGGCAAGTGTTACGTTCAGTAGTTTGCCATAGCTTTCTGAACGACCGGCCCCTATACCTTTTTTGAAAAAACCAGCACCGCTGTGTTTCCAACCCGGATATACGGGCTCACAAACCGCGTTCGCAAGCCCTTAGCCACAGAGACCAGTATAACTCGGTAACCAAAGAAGAAAACAATAATGCGATTTAGCATATAACCTTATCATTATATACATCCAACAAAAAAATGTTTGTTCTGGATATTGTACGGCAGATCTCAATGTTTGTTTAAATGCGGTATATAATTTACGGGTCAGAGATGAAGTGCATATTATGAAGATGTGTTATTCAGTAGATTACAAACTGGCATGTTTCCAATATCCAGCAGGATTTTGTCAATAAAAAGAATGAGGGTTTCCAAAATCGCCCTTTGCCTAAAACACCAGAAGAGCCGCACTTTTATGGTTCGTCTGCTTGCATGGTAAGCTTTAGATATTGTAGTACATTTCCCACATTTTCACTAATTAAATAATACAAACTTATCACATGCATTTTTTAATATAATGGTAGAAAACCTTGATAGAAAAATCAGTTTGATGTTGTATTACTTCTGCATTATCATTTAATATTTGGGTCAATATTGTATTGCTTACATACATTTGATATTGTCATTAATTGTTAACAGTATTCTTGTTGCAGTAATTTTATTTTCAGCCCTTAATGTTATTTGTTGTCATTTTGTTTGTTTTTATAAATACCTCAGAAAATTACCCATGCATTTTATAATCTTGTTTTGTAGAGTTTTTGAAGCTATTATTCTTGTATGTGTAGACCACATGCATACATATGTGTTACCTATTATTTGTGAAGTGCCACTTTCCCACAGCAGAATCTGCAATGGGGTTTAATCATTCAGGCAATCAGTCCATCTATGTATTGGATCAGAGACTATTGACAATGAGGCTTCCGGTCCCCAACATGGTGGTTAGGCATTGAATCGTTAAGGCCTCTGGCGTGTTTATGCTTGTGACTACAATTTGCATTTGCTTTTTCCTCATGTTGGACTGCTACTGAGTGAGTGTGTGGCACGACACTATGAGCTGTGAGATTCGTGTGGAATGCTTTTACATCTGTTTGCTGTTGTTTGTACAGTGAACTGCATGTTTGGAACAATGGCCGGCTGTTGCTGAATTGACTGGTTTGCCTTTTTGGTTCATGAGTGCATTTTTCAGGAGACTCCTGGGAGTTGTCGCTGGAGCTACAGAGTTTGTGTTTTGTGCTGCACTTTCGGCGGGTCGCCCTGTGGAAAGAGACTGAGCCATGTGGGATAAAACCCAGGTCAATGAAGTCTTTCTGGTGACTGCCGATTCTATCGACAATGAATTGTATTTTTCATGGAGGACTTTTGTATTGGCATTCTAGCAGTGGCATTATGCACAGTGTACCTGTGTGGGCTATTGGCTTGCCGAGACTCCTGTCTGTTCCACTTTTCACATTGGGCAGTAAGGAGCATTTTGTGTGATATTCACTGGCACAGGAACAGAGCATAATGGGGACGACCCGTTGCCGTGAAGTTGGAACTGCGACTAACTAACTAACTATTGACAATGAAATAATCATCATCATGTGCCATGCTGATAGGCATAGGCAGTCATATTTCGCCATCTCACGTGATCACCAGAGTCATGGATCAGCTCCGTTTTCTTCTCTCGACCATGCCACATGGCCAAGCTAAAAGCTGTTTACTTCTCTACCTTCCTCTTGTTCTTTTCCTTTCAATCTTGAAAGTTGTCACCAAGTTCTTCAATTTATTTGTTCTCATAATGTATCCAAAAAGTGTTGACTGTCTACATCTAATTTCTCTTATCAATTTGCGGTTTTCATTTATTTGTTGTAGGACTTGTACATTGGTTTTTCTATCTGTCCATCATATTCTTTGCATTTTCCTCAGAAATCACATTTCCATTGCCATTGATGATTTTCAGCTTGTCTGTTCATTATCTAACCACCAAATCAAACACCCAACCCATCAACCACCCAACCAAACACCCAACCCATCAACCACTCAACCCATCAACCACCTATCCATACACCCAACCCATCAACCACTCAACCCATCAACCACCAATCAAAACATCCAGCCCATCAACCACCTATCTAAACACCCAACCCATCAACCACCTTTCCAAACACCCAGCCCATCAACCACCAATCAAAACACCCAACTCATCAACCACCAATCAAAACACCCAACCCATCAACCACCAATCAAAACACCCAACCCATCAACCACCTATTCAAACACCCAACCAATCAACCACCTATCCAAACACCCAACCCATCAACCACCTATTCAACAGCCAACTAAACACCCAACCAAACACCCAACCCATCAACCATCAATCAAAACACCCAACCCATCAACCACCAGTCAAAACACCCAACCCATCAACCACCTATTCAAACACCCAACTCATCAACCACCCAACCCATCAACTACCTATTCAAACACCCAACCCATCAACCACCCAACCCATCAACCACCCAACCCATCAACCACCTTTCCAAACAACCAACCCATCAATCACCCAAACCATCAACCACCTATACAAACATTCAACCCATCAACACCTATACAAACATTCAACCCATCAACCATCTATTCAAACGCCCAACCCATCAACCACCCAACCCATCAACCACCTAACCCATCAACAACCCAACCCATCAACCACCCAACCCATCAACCACCTATCCAAACACCCAACCCATCAACCACCTATCCAAACACCCAAATCATCAACCACCCAACCCATCAACCACCTATTCAACCACCCAAACCATCAAACACCCAACCCATCAACCACCTTTCCAAACACCCAACCCATCAACCACCTATCCAAACACTCAAACCATCAACCACCCAACCCATCGACCACCTATTCAACCACCCAAACCATCAAACACCCAACCCATCAACCACCTTTCCAAACACCCAACCCATCAACCACCTATCCAAACACCCAACCCATCAACCACCTATCCAAACCATCAACCACCCAACCCATCAACCACCTATTCAACCACCCAACCCATCAACCACCTTTCCAAACACCCAACCCATCAACCACCTATCCAAACACTCAAACCATCAATTACCCAACCCATCGACCACCTATTCAACCACCCAAACCATCAAACACCCAACCCATCAACCACCTATCCAAACACCCAACCCTCAACCACCCAACCAAACATCCAACCCATCAACCACCTATCCAAACACCCAACCCACAACCACCCAACCAAACATCCAACCCATCAACCACCTATTCAACCACCCAACCCATCAACCACCTTTCCAAACACCCAACCCATCAACCACCTATCCAAACACTCAAACCATCAATTACCCAACCCATCGACCACCTATTCAACCACCCAAACCATCAAACACCCAACCCATCAACCACCTATCCAAACACCCAACCCTCAACCACCCAACCAAACATCCAACCCATCAACCACCTATCCAAACACACAAGCTATTAACCACCTATCCAAACACACAACCCATCAACCACCCAACCCATCAACCACCCAACCCATCAACCACCCAACCAAACACCCAACCCACTAACCACCCAATGAAACACCCAATTCATTAACCACCCAACTAAACATCCAACCAACCATTCAAGTACAGACTCCACAATGAAGGCTATCTGCAATAGATCCCCATCTCTTTCAGTTTCCTGTTCAGGTGGTAAACTTTACAGACTGCTGTTCGACCATCTCTTGATGGTACATTCTTACATTTATTACTGATTACCTCTTGCTCGCCAGCTTTCAGCATTTCCCTCCATTAGGCTTTCTGTAAGTGTCATATGTATTCATGTGGCTGAAATATCTCATTGGTTTCTTATTTTATTATTTTTCCCATCATCTCTCTTTCCATTTGTTTATCTTTCCATTACCTCTCAATCCCTTTCCGATCATCTCTCTGTCCCATCATCTCTCTTTCCCATTGCCTCTCTGTTCCATCATCTCTCTGTCCCAACAACTCAATTTCCTAACATCTCCATTTCCCATCATCTCTCTTTCCCATCATGTCTCTTTAAATTCCCAGTTTCTCAAGGTCTTCTAAATTTGTTCCCTGTTTGACTTCATTATGACATCTGCACTAATCCTGAGGTGTGCCATGAGAGTTTTCTCCAAGCTGAGAAATAAGGCCATTTACTCAAGCAGTCACCACATGATGTGCAGACTAAACTTCTGTTTCAAAAACTTTGAGCATTAGTGAGAATCAAACATACTTCCCAGGATGTGTAAGGTGGACATTCTAATCTTTTGCCCACCTGCTTCTATTCCTTGTGTTTCTATAAAATGCAGCCTATTATTTTGAATAACCACATGTCTAAGGCCTCTGAGTTTATTTTTAAAAGTTTTCTTGCTTTCAACTCAAGCATAGTCCATACTACTTCTAGTTCACTGGACTAATTTTTGCATGTGGAATAGGTTTCTCTATTACCAGTGTCTCTCACCATTTGGCGAATCCACTTAGATTTCAGAGGGACTTGTAATTTATGTCCCCAAGTCAAGGAAGAGAAGTCAGCATTTTAGTCCAACTGACCGGTGTAGGGGTTGAACCTGCTACCATGGCGTCAGCAAACTGGACATTTAAGAACAAGCGCTCTTATCCATCTGGCCAAGCTGACCTCCTGTTTAATTTTATAAATGCTTTTTAGTTGTTCATGTTTTGTGCTATAGTGTTGAGCAGCTATAGTGTTGAGTATAAATAACAGTTGAACATTCTAGTTTTTAAGTTATTGTTTTGTCTCATTATATGTATATATTTTACACTTTGTTAAATATATTTTTGGCCATTCTTATTCCCTTTTTAACTACTTGATCAATTCTACCATTGGCTGTTAGTACATGCCAATAAAATTATATTTGCTGTTATGTCACCTGTGTATACATATTGTTTTCTTTCTGATACAATTTATATACAAGGTGTGCTCCTGTGGCCAGGAAATTTAAATTACTCACCTGAGGTCTAAAACTCTAATCTCCTTCAGAGTGCTCTTCTTGAGACTGTACACTCTTCTCCCAGCAATTCCACCACTGATAAAAGAATTTATAGTCGACATTTTGGCATCTGCGGAACCTGATTGAGAACAAGTGACCTAACTGTTCAAGGTACCAGATACAGGGGAGAAAAATATCCCGAACCCAGCCTAGTTTGAAGAGACATCCAATGTTTAAGAAGATGAGTGAAGAAGCTGCTTCCGACACCAATGATGTCAAAACGACGGAGGGAGAGGAAACTGCCTAGCTGTAAAAAAGCACCATCACTGCAGCTGAAAGAAGGAAAACTACCAGAAACCACAAGTGAAGCGACCACAAATAAGAATGACTTCACTGCAACACAAATAAGATCCAAGATGATCTATATCAAAGGTTATCAAACACGGGCCCGTGGGCCACTTGTGGCCCGCCAGCTGTTAGTAAGTGGCACGCGAGGCGTCATTATTTAAAATAATATATTTTAATAATTTCAAAAAATGCACTCTGAGCATGCGATAATTTACTCTGCTCATGGTTGTTATGTTCAGATATTATCGAATGCGCCTGTTCAGTTCGCAACCTTCAGCTGATCATACAATTTCATTCTGGCGACTATTGTCTGTCGAACAATTTGAACACTTGCGTTCATTCGCCCAGAGATACATTTGTCGTTTTGGTTTGACTTACAGACGCGAGCAGTCATTTTTCGCAATGGCTGTTATAAAAAACAAGATAAGTTCCAGACTCACCGACAGTAACCTAGCTGCACTTATGACTTTGGGCACGACAGATTTGTGCCCAGACATTGATAAACTGGCATCTTAACTTAAGTAACTAATTATTAAGAACAGTTACAATTGTAAATTAATCACATTATTAGCGATTTTCGAAACTGATTTAAAATTTATTGTTAAGTGAACTTTTGATTTTAAACCAAAAAATGACCGCAGTGTAGTACTGACACTGACTGCCTTTAAAGTTGTAGAACTTTGTTGACGAAAGTTAAGAAAGGTAAGAATGATATTGCATGACTTTTATAATTTTATAACGTGGCCCGCTTAACTGGCGAAAATAGTAGATATGGCCCTCTGCTTGAAAAGCTTGGGAACCACTGATCTAGATGCAGACTGAAGAGAAAGAACCTACGTGTGGCAGATGATCAGATGCGTGATCAAATGCATCAAAGTGGAGCTAACAGAGGACCAAATACAAAAGCAGCTGCAGCACGTGTACCCACACATCAAAGTCATAAAGGCTGCTGACATACACCAAGATCCCAGCAACATAAAATAGTGACAATGAACGGGAGCAAAATGCCTGTCAATGTCATGATGAACAAGAAACACAACAGCCAGAATGATTCATACCAGAATCATACAATGCTCTTGGTGCTAGATGGCCAGACACAGTAGAACAACATGTCACAGCAAGAGAGAAATCTACTTGTTACTGCTAAAAAGCCTATGTCTTTAGCAAGTGTCCACTGGCCAAACAAGACAAGGACTTCCGGAAGCCGAATGACAACAGAAAATGTGCCAATGGCCTATTCAAACACAGAGCCATATACCTGGGCTGCCCATACCTCAAAAGAGACAGAGATGCCATAAAACTCACCGTAATGACAAATACACCATTCAAGGAGGTGCGACAGAGATGTGGGACAGCCACAGGAATGTCACAAGTTCAGAAGACCCAGATTCAAAGCCAGATAGCAGAACTGAGGGAACAAGTCAACAAACTTCTACATGGAGAGAAGCCAACCAAAGAAATCCAAGAACGAGACACCACCAGTAATGCCAGATTTCTGGAAGTTAAAGAAAATGCAGCAAAGTATCCAGCTGGAGGTGGTGCACAATGCTCAAATAATGGAAGAGAATGAAGAAATACTAAAACCAATAGTTACCGAAAGAGAACAGCTAAAGAACGAGAGAGCTAACCAAAATTCAGCCATCAGAAGCCAAACCAAAACCTGCAGATCAACCTCAAGCTGAAGCCAGAGGTCCATTCACAATGACCAACAAGTTTTAAGGCAAGCCAGTTTTACTCATGAAAAGAATCAGAAGGTGAATAACCAGCTGCTGGCAGAGATGGGAAAGATGCTTCTAGAGATGGACATAGAAAGAAAGGCACACAAAAAAACTAACCCAATGCACAAGTCCTTCTGAGGACTAGTAATTCTAAGAACTATACTAAGGGAAAGATGAACAATGAGCAGCAAGAAGATAGAACAAAGGAATCTGCAACAGCTGACGTCGCAAGCATGAAATCTGCCACAGGAAAACAATTTTACTGACACAGAAGGAAAGAATCGAAAACCGCAAAAACTTTGCTCCTCAAATATAACCAACGCCGCGCAAAGGCAAAAGTCGAATTTTGGGTTTCCCGGGAAGGTTAACCCGGTCAACAAATGTCCGCAGAAGTTGGATGTGTCGACCTAACGGCACAAGAACTTGGTTCTGCTGTAAACAGGCACAACGCAATTATGTCCGGAAAAAAGAAAAAAAAAAAATTCCGGATGAACGCAGAAGAAGAAGAAGAAGAATTTTGATTTCTTTTTTTCTACTTCAAAGAGCGAAAAATTTAGGACAGCCTAAATGCTAAATTCTACATAATGTCTTTTTTGTGACTCAAAATGGATCAATTTTCAGCTTGCAGAACAGCCAAATATCAAGCAGCCATGTCGGGAAATAATGAAGTCCTGCAAACCAGAGGAACATTGTGTTTAGCCAAGAAAGTGTGAATCAGATGCAAAGAATTGCCTTCATGAAGCTTTGCGATGCAAGTGAAAGCACCTGTGGGTACTGGAAACTTAGCGCTCTATCATGACAATGCACCCGTCCACTCTTTACTTCCTAGAACATTTCCTGATGTCCATTTTAGACTGCGTCAGTTGTTAAAAAATCCCCGCCTTGTTGGAGATTGATTGATTGATTGATTGATTTAGGAACCGACATCACAGCATTCGGGACATTCCCATAAGCGCTCTGTCCCCATCCTCAGCAGCCAGCTAGTGGACAAATGTGCTGGCCACAATGCTACACAGCTCCATTAGCATGCAAAAGATCACCTAACATTGTGCTCAATTTGGTCAAACAACATGAAAACCCCATTCAGATATTTGAATTTAACATTTTCACAGATTTGAGTGGTGCTTTCCCATAAAATGTGAAGTAAATATTTTATGTTAATTATGTGTTCTTGCAGCCCTTAGCTGCATTAACATTTCTTTGTTGCAAATACATAACTGTTTTTTTAATGGTTGAATTGATTCCATAAAATCTGAATATTTTAGGGAATAAACAGTTAAACATTAGTGTTATTGCACCTGCTAAGACATAATACATGAGAAAGGCTAGAAAAGCAGAGATTTTACTGAAAAACTTGTTTTCACATGGTAGATCTTGCTATTTTTTCTTAATGACAAATATTGTATTAATTAAATGTATGTGAATAACATTTACTGAATCAATGCAAAAATACAGTTTGACACAAATTAAAACCATGTATACATTTTGTTTATAGCCAATAATAATGATTACTCATTACAACTAATTTCTCACAGCAGTGCTTTTTAAATGTTTGTTTAAAATCAGAAAAATTGTTCATAGAATAAAAGTAACATTTATATTAAATGCTATATAAATATATACCAGCTGTATAGTTTAATTTGTTTTCGTTAGCTCATTTACTGTTGTCTTGCTATAGTTATTCATTTTATAGAATATGTGTGTATGCTTGACTGACTGACTGACTGACTGACTTACTGACTGGAGTGACAACCATGCTTCACATCTTGTGGTCTCCAACAACATGTATCAGTTCGCAATGACCAACAAGTTTTAAGGCAAGCCAGTTTTACTCATGAAAAGAATCAGAAGGTGAATAACCAGCTGCTGGCAGAGATGGGAAAGATGCTTCTAGAGATGGACATAGAAAGAAAGGCACACAAAAAAACTAACCCAATGCACAAGTCCTTCTGAGGACTAGTAATTCTAAGAACTATACTAAGGGAAAGATGAACAATGAGCAGCAAGAAGATAGAACAAAGGAATCTGCAACAGCTGACGTCGCAAGCATGAAATCTGCCACAGGAAAACAATTTTACTGACACAGAAGGAAAGAATCTAAAACCGCAAAAACTTTGCTCCTCAAATATAACCAACGCCGCGCAAAGGCAAAAGTCGAATTTTGGGTTTCCCGGGAAGGTTAACCCGGTCAACAAATGTCCGCAGAAGTTGGATGTGTCGACCTAACGGCACAAGAACTTGGTTCTGCTGTAAACAGGCACAACGCAATTATGTCCGGAAAAAAGAAAAAAAAAAAATTCCGGATGAACGCAGAAGAAGAAGAAGAAGAATTTTGATTTCTTTTTTTCTACTTCAAAGAGCGAAAAATTTAGGACAGCCTAAATGCTAAATTCTACATAATGTCTTTTTTGTGACTCAAAATGGATCAATTTTCAGCTTGCAGAACAGCCAAATATCAAGCAGCCATGTCGGGAAATAATGAAGTCCTGCAAACCAGAGGAACATTGTGTTTAGCCAAGAAAGTGTGAATCAGATGCAAAGAATTGCCTTCATGAAGCTTTGCGATGCAAGTGAAAGCACCTGTGGGTACTGGAAACTTAGCGCTCTATCATGACAATGCACCCGTCCACTCTTTACTTCCTAGAACATTTCCTGATGTCCATTTTAGACTGCGTCAGTTGTTAAAAAATCCCCGCCTTGTTGGAGATTGATTGATTGATTGATTGATTTAGGAACCGACATCACAGCATTCGGGACATTCCCATAAGCGCTCTGTCCCCATCCTCAGCAGCCAGCTAGTGGACAAATGTGCTGGCCACAATGCTACACAGCTCCATTAGCATGCAAAAGATCACCTAACATTGTGCTCAATTTGGTCAAACAACATGAAAACCCCATTCAGATATTTGAATTTAACATTTTCACAGATTTGAGTGGTGCTTTCCCATAAAATGTGAAGTAAATATTTTATGTTAATTATGTGTTCTTGCAGCCCTTAGCTGCATTAACATTTCTTTGTTGCAAATACATAACTGTTTTTTTAATGGTTGAATTGATTCCATAAAATCTGAATATTTTAGGGAATAAACAGTTAAACATTAGTGTTATTGCACCTGCTAAGACATAATACATGAGAAAGGCTAGAAAAGCAGAGATTTTACTGAAAAACTTGTTTTCACATGGTAGATCTTGCTATTTTTTCTTAATGACAAATATTGTATTAATTAAATGTATGTGAATAACATTTACTGAATCAATGCAAAAATACAGTTTGACACAAATTAAAACCATGTATACATTTTGTTTATAGCCAATAATAATGATTACTCATTACAACTAATTTCTCACAGCAGTGCTTTTTAAATGTTTGTTTAAAATCAGAAAAATTGTTCATAGAATAAAAGTAACATTTATATTAAATGCTATATAAATATATACCAGCTGTATAGTTTAATTTGTTTTCGTTAGCTCATTTACTGTTGTCTTGCTATAGTTATTCATTTTATAGAATATGTGTGTATGCTTGACTGACTGACTGACTGACTGACTTACTGACTGGAGTGACAACCATGCTTCACATCTTGTGGTCTCCAACAACATGTATCAGTTCGTGAGTTGAACCCCCCCCCCCCCCCCCCCCATCCATCCATTACGCAAGACTGTCAACAATTTTCTTTCACTGTCTTTATCCATCTCTCTTTCCACAAATATTTCCAGTTATCACAACATGTTCTAGTTTTAGTCTTCTCATAAAGTGACCAAACCTCTCTTTCTGTTGTTTGTGCTAAATTTTCTTTGTGTGTCTGCCTTTTTCAAAATGTCCAGATTGCTACTCACTTAGGCAGTTCACGTGTTGTTCAGCATTCTTCCATAAAACCACATCTCTGATGCTTCTAGACATGTTTTGCTTGTTTTCTAATTGTCCAGGATTCACAGCATATGTTAGAACTGGTTCTGTGTACTATGTAAGAATTCTTTTTCTAATTCCCCAAATGACAAGGATTTATTGCATAAGATGTCATCAAATGCAGTTTTTCCTTGTCCTAGTCTTCTCTTTGCCGGTCTCCCTGGCAAAGGAGTTAAGGACATTGTTCGTAATTCTGTATACTCATGTACAAACACAGCTGCGTGAGATTCGGCAGCGGATTGCATCATGCTGGTTACTTGCGGAGGTATGTGAGCCGGTCGTTCAGAAAGCAAAGGTAAACAACTGAACGTAAAACTTGCCAATACATCAACAGCAGATGAAAAATGTTGGTATTGGCTGCAATGTCCTGTAAAAGGATATGCGGGGAAAATAAAGTATTTTCCTTACCCTTGTGATGCATCCTAAATCTCATGTAATCCATGTGCATAGATATTTGCATTTCTGCACTTGCCCTAAATTAACACAATTTAATTGTACATTTAGGCAAATATGAATTTATATGGATATATGAATAATGAATTTATTTTTGGCCACTCTGCAGAACAACCTTGGGTCTGAGAAAGCTAAAGACAACAGTTCAGGGAGCTGCTCTGAAGAGAGTGTCACTTCACAATCAAACCTTCTCACATCAAATATTCAGACCAATCATAACGCGTCTGCAGTTTCTGAAAAGTCACGCAAAAAGAAACATGGAACAAATACAGCAAAAACAGGTTTAACCAAGGAAATGAAATCATTACTGAACAGCAAGACTTCTACCAGTACAAATGGGTCAATTGTAGACACAAAGAAAAGAAGTGTATCAGGTTCAAAAGATTCATCATCCGTGCCTGATTATTGTACTCTTGGTGGCAATGATAACTGCACGAGTTCTCATGATAATAGTATACAAAGCTCTAATCTGAATAGTGCTTCTTCTGAACCCAGCTCTTCAAACACTATTCATTCATCATCAGAAGGTGTGGCTGAGTATCATCAGCTTGCATCAATGGAATCTGAACTCAGCAATACAGCTGATCTTCTGGACTCCGAAGTCCTACGTTTCAGTAATACAAGAACTCTCCCACTGCGAGGACAAAATATGGAGATGTCAGTCTGCCCTGTGAGGCTGCCATTAATTAATCCTTTGTCCTCTTCAGTATTTGGTGATCGTGGATTGAGTGCATCAGCTCCACAGGAGTCAACTCATTTTCAAAGCAACAAGACTCCATGTCCATATTTTGCTTCTACTGGAGCAACACCACTGAACTTGCCACATTCATATTCTCTCCCACATGCCAGTTTGCCAGAGTCTGAAAGCTCTGACTATGTGGCACATTCGCAAATTGAACACCAGGTGAACAATGTTTCTGAAAATAACCAATCCCATGATTATTCCAGAGTGGCAGAGAATCCTGAAAACCAGAGACATGATGAGTCTATGGATTCTTTCTTAAATTTTATCCCTTCGTCTGCCTCTTCCCCTCCATCACCCTGCCCTGTGGATACGTGTTTACCTACATACCCTGTCGTATTACCATATTTAAGCCATACACAGTTTCAGATGCCATTGTGTGATACTTATGTGCCAGATTCCGCAGCAATGACTCCACAGCATTCCTTCAATAACAATAATGGCTACACATCTCTGGAGGCTTTTACTAAAATTGCACCAGTAGAAAACCGTTCAGCTTGTTCAACATGTCTCACTAATGGACCAAGCCAAAACCCCACATCTAATCCTTCATATGCTTGGAATAATTCTTTAGCTAACAATTCTGACATTTATGTGGACAACATGCCACATATTGATAACCGTAAAGACAATGAAAGGCCGTTGGTAATTGGAGACTATATATACAACCCAAATACAACAGCAACAACACTTCCCAGAAATATTAGCACTGACTCGGCCACTCTTCTGTTGCCAAGTCCAATATCCCGACCTTTAAGTGGGGATCTTCTGAAGCTGCCACTGAAATACTATGAGGACCCAACTCTAGATGGAAGCAACCCAACATTGACAGAACTCTGAGACTAGTTTTGTATAGTGTGTTTATTTTTCTAATATGAAGGTTCATAATATGTTTGTTTTAATGGCTGTTGGGAAATGAGAAAATTACAGGCTGATAGACTGGCTGCTCTAGCTTCTTCAGGGGGGAGCTGGATTATGACAAGGCTGATGTCGGGAAGACACTCTAGAATTGAGTGAAAAGTGCAGCAAAACAAAGGAACCACATCTAGAGAGACTGATTCAGCGGGGGGATGAGCTGAGGGTCTAGATCGCACTGAATGCATTGAATAAAATCTAGGCAGAAGTTCGGTCAGGCTGCCACTGGCACCATCAGCGCTGGAACTCCTCATTGGCTACTGAAGAAGGTGAAAGGGCATGTGTGGGAATTGGTCAAATGCTAAGATGCTGTTTCTTGATGCTCTTCTTGGTCTCACACCATGCTATTAAGTAGCTTCTTTGCAATGAATAGTATCATTAATTGATTTTTATTGTTTAAAGTTTCAATTTTGCCACATTTTAAATATAAATAGGTGATTACATGTAGGTCAATAGATAATCATTTGTAATAAAAATATATTTAATATAATACAAAACTGGAAGATTGGAGTAAAGTAATAACTACCTCCGACAGATAAGTTCAAGTTCTCATCAAGTGACTTTGACAGGGAGAAATTTATATTTAAAGATGAAAACCCAGAAATGTTTACTTTATTTAGTTATCAATAGAAGGGAAAATGCTAAACCAAGTCAATAAATTCCATTTTGGGAGCAATCATAAAATCAGATTGAAGATCTTAATATTAATCATCCAAATGACACACAGAGAAGTTGAACTGCATGGGGCAGCTCGGCCTCTGAGGAACCTTGAGCCATAAAAATATGCAATCTACCACCAAGAGGTGCATTCCCTGCCAGCTTATCAGCCTGTTCATTCTCCCACATGTCCAGGGCAGAAAATCCATACAATTCTCAGTTTGTTACCTCTGAAGTGAGGCAAGCCATTCTACACAAAGCATTCCTTTCTCCACCATACTAAGCATACTCCATGATTCTGGAATGAATACAGTGTGTGTTGCAGCGGTCTCCTCCAACCATGGAATTGTTACTGTTACTGCTTCCACCTCCATTCTCATGGAGGTTGTAGTTTCATATGCCAGACTCTCTTCCTTTAAGGGAATAAAGAGGTGAGGTGCCCGATAAGACACTCACTGAGAAAACCTGAGGATCGTATAACTAGTCAGTCAATTAATTGGAACCCACAAAGATAATGAAATAGTGCGAGGCCTAAAATACATGGAGAAAGAATTTAAAGACAGAAGTAAACTATATGAGGAGTACATGGAGGGAGCTGCAGGAGATAGCAAAGGATAAAACATCTTGGCGTGATTTGGTTGAATGTCTATAAGCCAGTAGGGGATCGGGGGCAAAAGAAAAAGAGATAGTGCTTACACCAGTTCACAGCAGTACAGTAATATTGTCATATGATTAATAGTTTGTAATGACCAGATCTTATGGACGTGTAGTTTACTGTTATGCTCAATGTATATCTCCAGCTTTAAAGTGTGTTTTTATTCTTCATAAATGTACACATATTTAATCTTTACAGCACGACTCCTGTCAAAATATTGAAACCTGCAATACCTAAAATTATCTTTTGCCTTCTCTGCTTACTCATCATCATCATCATGTTGAACTAGGGAGGCAACACGCTCCGCAATAAAGATCTACCTTCTATGTACTTGATGAATTCAACTGTTGATCACCTTCTGTGCTACTCATCCAGTATTTTCTGTGTCTGGCGAATTTCAATGTTCTGTCTAGTTGTTCTATATAGCATCTGATAAATTGGCCCAAAAATGACAATTACCTTGTCCCAATGGGGAATATCAAATGTTTGCTAATTGACCTTTGACTTCTTGTGTCCATTATCTCCCATTGTGATGTAGACAATCAACATCCTATCTGTAGCTATCCCATGCTACTCCATCTACATCTTCTGGATATATATGTCTCTTCTTTTCTTCTGCATGTGATTGTATTTTTTTTTTTTTTAAAGTAAAGGACTCTGCTCCTTAAGGCTCCTTGGGCATACATTGCTAGACCTATAATCCTATATTTTTATAGACCAATCAGAACACTGTGTGTCATGTGGTCAGTATCCTACCAGCCTCCGTTACTTCCCAAGATATTCTTGGTACCCATTTTAGACTGGACTGACCTGGAAACCCAGTCAATTTTTAAAAATCTGAATTTGCCCAGCTGCGGATTGAACCCATGACCACCAGGTCGCCTGGTGAAACAAAAGACACGTACAGTTAAAAGTCAACATTTCAACCAAAGTAATTTTCAGTGTTGAAAAATATGCTACTGAAAACGTTCATTTACTTCTGTATTTTATTTGTAAATCTTCCAATTATAGATTACACCAGGAAATAAAAACAGGTATGTGTAATTCCTGCAAAAAAGTGAAAGATACTAAACACAAAGTGTACTTGTCTTATCTATACATTGCATCACTTGTTTTCTCGATGTTTATTACAAGTTCACCCACTGATTGTGCCACTTCGTCAAACCATTCTGCACTTTCTCCTGCTGTCAACCTCTTGTTTCTAACACCTTTAATCTCACCAGTTGTCACATCCTTCACCAGATCAATTCGTCTCATAGCATGACCAAAAAATTACGATTGTTTTGTCGATGAAGGTACTATGTGTCTTTGTGACAGAGCTTCTTGTAGAATGTGGATATTTGTTTTCTTAGCTGTACATGGGATTCTTATTATTCTACATAGAAACCACATCTCTGCGACCTCCATCTTCCTTCTGCTCTCTTTATTCAGTGTGTATGCTTTACAGGCATACATAGTATAGTTTAATACAAATGAAATGGGTTAAAACTCTGGTAAAACTGCAGAAATGTAAACACAGTTCTTTTAAAACACAAAGTATAGAGCAGTCTTACAAAATACATTTATAGAAAAAAAAGAGGATGTTGTGACGGCAAGCCTTCTTCAGCACAGAAACAAGAAAATGCACCAACATAAACCAAGGAGATGACACAAAATAACCTACATTAAGGCACAATAAATTAATGGACAAGAAATGTGTAGTACTTATCTCATGACTCTCGAACAAGAAATTATATTTCATGAAATCATCAGTAGTATAGGCAGCATGTAATACCCTAAAATATGTTTGCTATCTTCCGTGGGCAGTGGTAAGTTACACAGAACGTCCTTTATCTGATAGAATTCTGCCATTGCCTGGAATGCTGTCAATGTGACCTCTGTGTTATACTTGCCTGCTGGCCCTGTAGTCATATGTTCAAATCCCCCCTTGAGACAGGAATTTTTTAAACACTGAGTCTAACCTATGCTCCAAGGTCAACCTAGGCCTAAATGAGTGCCAGGAAATGTTCTTGAAAGTAAAAGCGACCAGTGTGATGTTGACCCCATGACCTCTGTGGTGCTGTTTGGTCTTTGAAAAAAAGGGGACAAACACCATAAGCTCAATAGAATCCTTTACTCTGCTGTATAAAAGTTACAGGACGTTGCAGTCAACACCAGCATTTTTTGCTGTTGTGATCTCTTGGCAAGTTTACATTCAGTAGTTTCCCATTGCTTTCTGAAAGACTGGCACACATACCATTTTGTAAAAAACCTACGCAACGCGGTCTGCTGCCAAATCATGCGCAGCTGTGTTTCGAACACAGGTAAGCGTGATCACGAACCGCGGTCCATAACTCCTTCGCCATGGGGCCACTTTACTGTATACCTATAGTATATTTACCATTACTTTACTGTATACCTATGGTATATTTACCATATACCTATTATGCTTTATGACGTGGAAGAGAGTTGTTTACTTATTTTATTGTCTTTATTATTTATATGTCTGTGTTACTTGTTCCATCAGTTGTTAACATTTATTTTAGACAATTGAATCTCTCTGCATATTTCAATGCGTCTTACCTCACTCATTGGATCAAATCTGCTTGTTTGAGTATGTCTTATATCACTCATTGCAACAATACTGCTTGTTTCAATTCTGCTTGTTTGAGTATGTCTTATATCACTCATTGCAACAATACTGCTTGTTTCAATGCGTCTTACCTCACTCATTGGATCAAATTTGCTTGAGTGTGTATACATTACTTATTACAACAAAACTGCTTGTTTCAGTGCGTCTTACATCACTCATTGAATCAAATCTGCTTGTTTCAGTGTGTCTTACATCACTGATTGC
Organism: Cepaea hortensis; assembly: GCA_963921405.1. Classification (NCBI taxonomy): domain Eukaryota; kingdom Metazoa; phylum Mollusca; class Gastropoda; order Stylommatophora; family Helicidae; genus Cepaea; species Cepaea hortensis. The sequence continues at coordinate 104,726,484 of OY992885.1, read as the reverse complement.
ATCAACACTGCTTGTTTCAATGCGTCTTACCTCACTCATTGGATCAAATCTCTTGTTTGAGTGTGTCTTATATCACTCATTGCAACAATACTGCTTGTTTCAGTGTTTCTTACATCACTAATTGGATCAAATCTGCTTTGCAGCTTGGTAAACACAAAACATATGCTGGAAAAATAAATATGAATTAAATACACGTACTGACCATATTTTTCATGTTTGTATTTGAAGATCACATTCCCGTCACACAATTAATGTACACACGTTCTGTATGTTTTTATATTTCCGCGAGTGAATGCTAACAATATTATATAACACTGGTTGTGAATTATGTAATTAATACTTTGATAATTATCATTCACTTTATTGTGTATGATGTTTGCTTCTCCCATCATGCATCTGCCATTTATGTAAAACTGCTTTTCTGTCTGTCTCTCTGTCTGCCCCAAGCTTAATTAATTTGTTCAATTATCCATTGCTCTCATTCCTGTTGTTACTATCCCAATGTTTTACCCTCATGCGTTGTTTCACTGTTTATAATTATTGATGTATATATTTGTGCCCTGTCCATTTTGGCAGTAACATGCATAATATAATGTTTCCAGCAACTTAAAATTTGACAAACTTTCACCTCATTTGTGTCATTTTTACATTTCAGTTTATTTTTTGTTATTTTTTAGTTTCATCTTGCAAGTCTTACATTTAAACATATGGCCATGTGGCTAGAATCATCATCATTATTAAGTGCTCTGCCAGCTGGCGTAGGTGTTCATGTCTTTCCACAGAACTTGGCCTTTGGTGTTATGAATAAACTCTGCTGATGATATTCCTTTATGCCACCGTCTCAGTCCATCCAGCATCACTTCTCTTGATCTGCCCCTGCCTCTCATCCCCTTAATCTTTCCAGTCATCATGATGTTCTCCAATGCATCTCTTCTTATCACATGACCAAAGAAAGCTGTTTGTATATTTCTTATTGTTGAATATAATGTTCTAATTTCATTAACTTCTTTCACGCAGTCGTTAGTTACTCTGGCAGCCAAGGAATTCGCAACATTCGTCTCAGGAACCACATCTCTGCTGCCTCCAAATTCTTCCTAATTTGTTCTTTTACATTCCAAGATTCACTGCCATACAGCAAAACAGGTTCTATGTAGCATTTCAGCACTCCCTTTCTTACATTCAATGATAGTGACATATTGCATAAGATATCTTTCATTTTCTGAAATGCAGCTTTTGCTTGCCCCATTTTGCTCTTAATATCTTTTGAATCTAGAATAGTACTAAAAAATATCAGGAAGATTCAGGCTAAAAAAATCAGCCTCAGGTTAGATATCAATGAACTTACATGATTCAGTACCTACAGATAATAATATCACCAAATGTGACTTCCCATGTGGACAGAAGCATGATAAATCTCTATGCTAGGGTCATCATGTAATTATTTTGTTTTGTTGCATCTTCCACAGTTTCAGCGCTCAGTGAACAAAAGGTTACACTATAATACTTGCTCATTTTATTGTCTAACATGTTTGGTCCAAACCTACTTTTTGTTTGTTGCCGAATCATTTAACTGCTTGACCCAGATTCTAAGTGTCAAAATTAGTTTATTGGCCTCCATTTAAATTTAGGCCAGTCCTTCTTCAGGATTATCAGTGTCAGAATTAATTGATTTTCCTCTGTTTTAGACCAGTCCTTTGTCTGGATTGTCAGTGTCAAAACTAATTGATTGTGCTAAATTTTAGGCCAGTTCTTTGTTAGGATTGTCTATTGTTGGAAGTTTTAGCATCAGGCTGTTTTTGTTGACATAATTTGGCATTAACATTGTTTAATTGAGGTGCGGTAATATTATTTCATAAGAATGGTTCTAATTCTGTATTTTCATATACAAATTAATTACTTTTACTATTGTTTCATAAAAATGCATTTAATCCTCTGTGTATAAGAAACAATTCTGTGCTTTGTTTTCACTTTCTTTAGTTTTCTGATCGATTGAGTCTGCTGCTTGAATAATTTAATTGCCGTAAAGTTTAAAAACACAGACAGTCGTTTTTGTCATTTCATTATTACTAGGTCTTCTGTTGTAAAATAGTTCTTCCATTCTTTTTTTTATTTGGTACTGATTTTTAATCACCTCATCAGAAGCAATCGTTCTGATTTTTAATATTTTTCTTTTTAGTTCCCTAGACTTAAACATTGGCTTCTTGTTCAGAAAGCAGTTGCAATCTACTGAATGTAAAATTGCTGAGAAAATCAACCTGGGGCTGATTGCAACATCCTACAAAGAACATGCAACATTTAAAGTCGCCGACCAACATAACATTACACATGACTGCATCTTGTAGGACAGTATCAAACTTTTTCCACTTCACTTGTTTGAGTGTAAGAATCAGCATCATTGCCCTCTAGACATTCCAACATTTGCACTGTCGTCCTCTTCAGTAGCCATTGAAGAGTTCCAATTTATTAATAGCATTCATGCATATATTGCTTCAGTTGTGATTTATATTCTCCATTCATTAACTATTTTTTTGTTTTGTTTATTTTCTAGGAATTTATTTTTTGAAAGTTCCATTTATGATATCAATGTTCCTTCATAAGATGTGTCCAATCTCCTTTTTTTACAGCCTACGGTCACAAAATTGTTGGGACCATGCATCTCTTAGCATAGTTTGTCTCTTTGTTTACATTTCTACAACAAAGGGAAAAATTAATTATTTAGTACAGTTTTAGTAAAAATATCTTATTAAGCTGATAAAAATCTGTCACAGCTTAAAATAGATTTTACAATCTTTTTATTTAAAGTTGAATATATTTTTTAAATGTTATTTCTTCCATTATTTGCCTTTTGTGTGATATTTTTAATGAAATATATTTTTAATCATTACTTTCTTTGCTAACAATGTGTTCATTTTGAGCTAAATAATGACATTGAAAATTTAATGCTAAGCCTGCTGAAGTTCATGAACTTTCTGTTATTTTTAAGTTGAAAATTTGATAGTCTTTATGGATATTTAAAGGAAAGAGAAATATGCCAATGCTTCTGGAAGGAAGTGAACTTAATAATAATTACAAACAAATAGCCTAGGATACTTAAAAGCAATAATTCTATCTCTCCCATGTGGATAATTGCTAATGGTTCACATTTATCATTTCCAAAAAAAAAAAAAAAGGCCTGAAGTTGAAACCTACTTAGACCTGTGATCTGCTAGTCTAGGACCCTCACATCTGATAAGCCTGAATGCATGGAGGAATAGTTGGCTAGTCTTTCTTTCCCACAGTTAGCAGACGACAAAAGCAGGCATCAAACCCTCATCCGATCGCAATCTCTATATTCTTTTGCGTTTGATTGCTTTGATCTCAAGCATAGTCCATACACATACTACTGCTTCTAGTATACTGGACTGATTTTTGTGTGTATGTAGATTAGCTTTCTCTATTACCAGTGTCCCTCGCCATCAGGCGAACGCACTCCAACTTCTAGGGTACTTGCAATTTACATCCTCAAGTCGACAGTGAGAAATCAATATTTTAGTGCAAATGACCAGTGTAGGGGTTTAGCCCGCTATCTCAGCATCAGCACACCGGAAGTTTAAGAGTGAGCACTCTTATCTATTCAGCCATACTGACCTCAGTCTTGACATTATCAAAGAAGTCATGTAGCACCGACACTAACATTCCCGCTGTTTCCATTTCAGCAGCATAGATACCATGTCCCACGGCATAGATACCATGTCCCGCATTGAATTTACAGAGACCACAAATAAAATGGTCCAGACATTTTGTGAGAATAAAGCTCAACCAACTAATGCTTTAAACAAAACCAGTCTTAAAAGTCGAGAGAATCGAGTTAATTGTACCGGGCTTTATCCCATATGGATTGCTCTATTTTCACAGGGCGGCCTGCCGAAAGTATCGCACAAAGCATGAATACCGTAGCTCCAGCTCCGACCCCTAGGAGTCCCTGAGAAAAATGCACTCATAAACAGAAAGACGTAACCTGGAATTGAACCGACAACTTTCTGAGCACAAGGCAGACAGCTTGACCACTTCGCCATAGAGACTCCTATTAGAACACAATCACAAGTAACAAAATCCTTTGTCAGCACACAAACAACAAACACACAAACAACAAACACACAACAAAAACATAAACAACACACACACACTGATGCAACTACTATAGAACTAGAGAATTAGGTGTAGAGATTTTATCAAGGATATATACTACACAAATACAAACTACTAAATATAAATTTGTAAGTGTTGAGTTAGTTTATTTCTGTTTGTTTTAACACCAAAAAAGTCATGCATATTTTTAGTTCATTGCTTTATTAAATTTTTTATGCTTGCATAATTAATGCATCATAATTATTATTATCATGAGACAATGAACGATTGGTTATCAGCTTCCTTTCCTGTGATTAATAAACATTTTTAAAATGCAGCTTTGTTAATTTAATTCTTTGTTACCTTACAATGACCTTGCAATTTTACCCTACAGTTGGTTGTCTTGTTGTATACATAATGTATTGTAATTAGAGAAATTATGGTCATCTCCAAGAAGAATGTCATAAAAACTCCGCAGCAGAGCATCCACAGGGGGGGGGGGGGGATGTTCTAATCGTCAGAAGTGTACCCCCTTCTCCAAGTGTTTCGGCCCATTACACTCTTGATACTCTAGGGTCAGGCCCGTCCGGGTCATGACTCTGGGCATTTTTCCCCTGCTGTGGAGATGTTCGGTCACATTCGTTGTCCCTGTTATTGTGCTTGTCCCTTCCCTGTTGGCATTGGGGAACTTGATCTTCATCCTCAGACTCTCAGAAGGTTGCTCGTGTGCGTCACAGGTGACATCGGCTTGAGTCTTCTCAGCACTGTTGGTTAGGGTTAACCCTAACCCAACACTGTGGGGTTCTCCCTGGCCGAGATCCTCTTGCGTCTTATCATCCCCTTCGGGAGAGTGCTGTCGCACCATGCATGAGCCAAGTAAAAGTGGGGAAATCTTAAACAAGTGAAGTGTTTCACTTATCTTAGAAGAGACAAAACATTGCACAGAAGATGCTTTGTAGAGGTTAAACAGGAATCGCCATGGCAAAAGTAGCCTTTTGCAAGATAGAACACATGAATATAAACTGTGAATTGCAATGAAAAAAGATGGTTAAAAAGGCTATACAGGACATTGTATGTGAACGTAGACAATGAGAAGACAAGGCACGAAGCATCTACAGATAGCAGAAATGTGGTTCTTGTGAAAAATTTACAGAATACCATGGACAGACAGAAAACCGAACGCATGTCTTTAAAGACAGATAAAAACAATTTTATTTGAGAAATTTGATGTAGATAGTCAAGATCTTTGGGGTAGGGTATGGGAAGAAATACACTTAAAAACTTGGTGACAAGTGGAAAAATTGATGAGAAAAGAGTAAAAGGCAGACAAAGATACAAATACTTGTGGGAAATTAGTTTAACAGAATTAGTACCAAACAAACAGTAGGTTTGGACCAAACAAAAATGGATGGCGGAAAACTGGAAGTAAGGGTGTGTCACAGTTATGACTGAAAAGTTGTTAATTTATTAGCAGACATGTTGTATTATAGTGCAATGACAACATTTTGGCAATATTTACGCCTATGGCAGATACGGGATGTCGCTTAAGACGATTAACCATCTCATAGCTCTTAATCAGTTAATTTACACCTTTTGGTTGACACATCCGTCTTCGTCCCGACATTTGTTTGCCGCGTTAGCCTTCCCTCTATTTTCCATGTCCTCAGTGCGGTGACGTCAGCTTCACTTTTCCATCTACAGGTGGGTTCCTTCTTCCCCCCCCCCCCCAGGTCAGTAAACCAATAGCCAGATCCTCAAAGTATGTCGTTCTTATCCGAAATGACTACACATCCGATACACCGGTCCAGGATCATGTACATAGGCCCCTAAGATTATTTTGTAAGTTCCCATACTCTGCCCACTGTAACAACATATATACCTGCACTAGGTTAGTACCCCTCCTTCCCCACACACAAGACAAGAGGGGATACTACTCAAGCTTCGCAGAAATAATCGTCTCTTGTTGTCTTCCACTTTCACTTGCCAGAATGTTCCAGTTTCTCTATTTGGATTTATTGCATGGGGTGTTCTACATTTTACGGAATGCAGTTTTTGCATGTTCTGTTATTTTTTTAAAATTTTTATTTTTAATCTTAATTCCTGTTATATCTCTTTCATCTAACATCTCATTAACCATCAAGAAGAAGACGGGTCACATTCTGTGGGCAATTCATGGGAAGAGGGAAGCTGGAGTATGTCTCACCGGGAAGGTTGTAAGAGAGGCAGGAGGAGACCAAGATAGAAGATGCTGGACAGTTTGACATCATGGCGCGAAGGAACTTCGGTATCAGAAATGACTGGCAGCACAAGAGACCTATGTCTGTGAACAAACATGGTCACCCATCCCCCCCCCCCAAAAAAAAAATAAAAGAAGATGCTAGGAGAAGAAGCAGAAGGATGAGAAGAAGAAGAAGGAAGAAGAAGGAGCAGGAGGAGGAGAAGAAGAAGAAGAAGAAGACAAGGTGTTTGAAAAGTCTCACCACACTTTGTATGTAGATCAGCTGTTTGTTGGAGAGTGTGTTTTCCATTTTGTATATGGAAAACATACTATCCAACAAACAGCTGTTCTACATACAAAGTGTAGTGGGACTTACAAACACCCTATACAGTATTTGCAGTTCTGCACTTCGATTCCCCCATAATGAAGTGATTGACGCCTTCTTCGTGCTTTGTTAGGTTCGTTTCCATCATTCGATTCTCGGGTCAAGATTTTTGTTTTTTTTCGGAGTTCCCTGGGATGAGGTGCATGAGAGTCGAACCCGGAGCTACAGAGTTGGTGCTCTATTCGGCGCTTTCGGCAGGCCATTAGGTGCACTGTAGACAGAGACCGACCTATGTGGCGATAAAACCCAGTGTAAGAAGGATCCCTCTAGTCTGTTTATCCCCTTTCTGTGTCTACATTTGCCCCAAATTAATACCGCCGACTTTAGCTGTACGTGTTTAGATCCGTATTTTTAGATCCGTTTCTTTGTTGTTACCATTACTCCTGTCATATATTTATTTGTGTTTTCAATATCCTGTTCAACCTTCCTGGGTTTAATAAATGTTTTGCATATCCTTTACAGGACATCGCTGTCAACATCAGCATCTTTCAGCTGATTGTTGATTTCTTGGCAAGATTACGTTCAGTAGTTTGCCATTGCTTTCTGAGCGACCGGCTCCATACTCTCATAAGTCATTGGCTCGACTCGAACCGCTTCCAATTCTCGTGCGCTCCCGTCAACAACGAGAGTATTCGGGGTTGCAGAGAAAGCTGCTAACTCCTCGACCAGGGAGACGGCCTGGGTTTAATAGGGATATAAATTATTTAACACGTATTCCTGCAGCGAGGAGGTGTGGTAACTTGAGGGTGGTTAGTTCGAATCCTGGTGGGGCAACTGTTGTTTTCACTTTGTATGTCTCCGTGGCGAAAAACTTCCTGACGCAGTTCGTAATCCCGCATACCTGCGTCCGAAACACAGATGTGGGCGATTTGGCAGCATACCTCTTTGCGTTGGTTTGTATGAAATGGTATGGTTGTCGGTCATTCAGAAAACAATGGTAAACTAATGAACGTAAGTTTGCCCAGGAATCACGAATAGTCAAAAAATACTGGGGTTGATTGCTACGTCCTGTAAAGGATATGAAACTAACATTTTTTGGTATGTCCTCTATCTTTCTTTTACTTCTGTGAACGCTAAACAATACATGTGATTTTATTTATGAGATGTCTTAGTGGCTATGACAATTCGATATAATCATCTACAAGGATGGTTGTGTCCTAAGAGGTAAAAGAAGTCCCTGGGGGTTCGTGGCGATGATTAGTTGTCGGTGCAGGAGAGCCTGGCATATGATGATACCACAACATGTTGTCAAAGAATGAAGATGGGGAAGACACGGCGAGGTTCCGCTGGCTGGAAGACAACCAGCACACGCATATCGTAATTTTGACGGAATCACAATGTATGATGAGAACGGCGAATGCTTTTTGCAGAGTTGCCGACTTCCATTCAACAATCAAAAATAGAGAGCATCTGTTTTTATTTTATTCCCCCCCCCCACCCTCCCCCAGGACGTGCTGGTGTTGTTTAGGAGTCGGATTGGCTGGGTCTGCACAAATTGGTGGGATATTGGTGCATTATAAGGCAGATGTGGGCGTGGCCCTATGGAGTCGTGTATAGTGCAGAAGAACGGGTAGATCATCACGGCTGGGAGAGAATGGTGCTACATGGAGTGGCCAGGAGATCTAGCCGACACTCAAAACTTTGAGGAAAGGCCAGACGGACACATAATCAGACAGCTACTGGTACCATTAGAATTAGGACTCTTCGCTGGCTGTTGCAGATGAGGACTTAGCACATATGGGAAATACCGAGTGATGTGAAGGCGGTTCCTGACTCAGCTCAACTCAGTGGCCTCAAAAAGTCCCTTACCTGATATTTCTGAAGTTCATTTGGTTTGTTCAAGACTTAAATCCACTGCATCGGATACATTTCTATAGTTCCTCCTGACTTGTTCCTAAACAACAAGAGAGTTGCTGTCCTTCTGACTAAACAACAATTACCATCCTCCTGCCTAAACAACAGTTACCATCCTCTAGACGAAACAACAGTTACCATCCTCCCCCCTAAACAACAGTCATCATCTTCATGACTAAATATGTTACTATCCTCCTGACAAAACAACAGATACTATTCTCCTGACGAAACAACAGTTATCATCTTCATGACTAAACAACAGTTATCATCTTCATGACTAAACAAGTTACTATCCTCCTGACTAAACAACAGTTACTATCCTCCTGAGGAAACAACAGTTACCATTCTCCTGACTAAACATTTACCATCCTCCCGCCTAAACAACAGTTACCATCCTCCCGCCTAAACAACAGTTATTATCTTTATGACTAAACAAGTTACTATCCTTCTGACTAAACAACAGTTACCATCCTTCTGATGAAACAACAGTTACCATCCTCCCGCCTAAACAACAGTTACCATTCTCCCGCCTAAACAACAGTTACCATCCTTCTGACGAAACAACAGTTACCATCCTCCCGCCTAAACAACAGTTACCATTCTCCCGCCTAAACAACAGTTACCATCCTTCTGACGAAACAACAGTTACCATCCTTCTGACTAAACAACAGTTACCATCCTTCTGACTAAACAACAGTTACCATCCTTCTGACTAAACAACAGTTACCATCCTTCTGACGAAACAACAGTTACCATCCTTCTGACTAAACAACAGTTACCATTCTCCCGCCTAAACAACAGTTACCATCCTTCTGACTAAACAACAGTTACCATCCTTCTGACGAAACAACAGTTACCATCCTCCCGCCTAAACAACAGTTACCATTCTCCCGCCTAAACAACAGTTATCATCCTTCTGACGAAACAACAGTTACCATCCTTCTGACAAACAACAGTTACCATCCTTCTGACTAAACAACAGTTATCATCCTTCTTACGAAACAACAGTTACCATCCTTCTGACTAAACAACAGTTACCATCCTTCTGACGAAACAACAGTTACCATCCTCCCGCCTAAACAACAGTTACCATCCTCCCGCCTAAACAACAGTTACCATTCTCCCGCCTAAACAACAGTTACCATCCTTCTGACGAAACAACAGTTACCATCCTCCCGCCTAAACAACAGTTACCATCCTCCCGCCTAAACAACAGTTACCATTCTCCCGCCTAAACAACAGTTACCATCCTTCTGACGAAACAACAGTTACCATCCTCCTGACTAAACAACAGTTACCATTCTCCCGCCTAAACAACAGTTATCATCCTCCTGACGAGAAAACAGTTACTATCCTCCTGACTAAACAACAGTTACTATCCTCCTGACGAAACAACAGTTACCATTCCCCTGACTAAACAACATTTACCATCATCCCGCCTAAACAACAGTTACCATCCTCCTGACTAAACAACAGTTATCATCTTCATGACTAAACAAGTTACTATCCTCCTGACTAAACAACAGTTACCATTCTCCCGCCTAAACAACAGTTATCATCCTCCTGACGAGAAAACAGTTACTATCCTCCTGACTAAACAACAGTTATCGTTAAAAGATTTATTTGAACTATTGGACACCATCGATGTTAAACAAAAATACACGGTAGCGTCAATGGACATTGCGTCTCTTTTCAGTAAAGTTCCCCTGGAAGAACCAGTGAAGATCATCTGTGATCGCATAAAAGAGAAGAAACTGAAGTTAGGGCTACCGACATCGAAACTCGAGAAACTACTACTACTACTGTGCACATCCAATATTCAATTCAATTTTCTAACATCATCCTACCGTCAAGTTGACGGAGTGGCCATGGGGGATCCTCTATGTCCCGTTCTAGCGGACATCTTTATGGCCCCTTAGAAGAACGAAGAGCCTCGAATATTCAAGACCTGTTTCTATACTGCTGTTATAAGGATGATGTATTATTGATTACAGAGACAAGACAACAAGCAGAATCGTTCCACTTTACCATGAATCAAGCTCACAAGTACATCTCTTTGTATATTGACCGCGACTATAATGACAAATTATCGTTCCTAGACATAGTTATCGGCCGTCAAGACGATGATAGCATCCAAAGAGAAATTTATTGGAAAGAAACATGGAAGGGTCAATACATGAATTTGAATAGCTTTGCCCCTATCCAATATAAACATGGCCTGGTAAGGACCCTGTTTAATTGAGCCAGAAAGATTTGCTTCTATGACAAACTAAAAGAGGAACTAGACACCCATAACCAGACTCTACAACTACAATCTAATGGATGCCCAGCCGACTTTATCAAGCATCACTGCCAGCCACCTGTCACGAAAAATAAACTTGCTAGTTTCGATCGATGACAAAAGGAGACATTCGTCGGCACAAACAGGCAACCCTTTGATGTGTTTAGACGGAGGAACAAACATACGACGCGTTACAATGTCTACACCGGTCGGCATTTTGTTAACAAGTTGTTGCTCGAGAAACGTACAATGGCGCCATCCGTCTATAAGGACGGAAGTCTTTGAAGTGATAGACGGAATGTCTGGCCAGACGTCGGATGGAGTCTTGTGATGTGGAGAAGGTCTCTAGATCACAGACAGGAGACAATTTCCCAGATGAAAGGGGACACCAGCCAGATGTTCACATTGAGTTGGGGAAAAATACAGAGAAAAACAAATTCTCGACGCCTCTGCGTCTAGACAATTTGGTGACGTCACGCAAGCCCGATATAAAACCAGTTGAATTAAACAAGTTGCGTTAGTCGACCAAGATTTCTGAAGTTTTAAGGATCGGTGTAGTTTCCGAGTTGTGTTCAATGAAAGAAACTATAGTGTCAAATTGTTGATATTTATCGGCGGACATAGATCCAGTCTGTGATTGCATAGTTTCAATCAGCAACCGGAATAGGCATATGGTATTCTATTAATCATATCTAACTTAGAGTATGATTAGGAATAGAGTACAGTACTGTGCGGTGATGTAATGTATTATAGGTGTGGTGATAGAATGTTCTATAAGTGCGGTGCTAGAAAGTATCATAGGAGCGTCGGCACTAGTATCCTATTGTGTGGCTTTAACTATCTTGTGTGATATATCATTTTACCCAGGGAGTTGAGGACAATGTAGTGGGATAATAATTAGAGAGATTGAGGATGGTTGGGAGGGAGGAGGGGAATGTGAAATGGTAGGATCTTCCAGTAGGGCATCTGCTGGGTTTCTACCCGTTCCTTTATTCTTTCCTGGTGTTGCCATGTCTCAGATCATGTGATGAGCTATTTGACCATATGACAGAGATCGGATCTCTGTTGTAGATCTGAGTGCTGCTATTGGCCTACACTCACCTAATTCCGGCCAGGATTGAGTTGCTCTCACCATAGTATTCTCTACTCAACAGGTTCCACGTAGGTGTATGTTACAGATCACGGAGTCTGAATATAACTGAAGGCAACTGTAATAAATGAAGTCAAGGCTCCGACCAAAGTGTATAAGTGTCCGTTTATTAGTCCAGGTATAAAAACGTATACAGTAAGTTGAAACACTTCTGGCTAAGTCGAATGCTGAGTTGGGACTGCCCTATGTTTATCCTTGACGTCACGCGTGAGCTTCCCTAACAACTCGTTCAATTGTGCTCACACGTGCATCATTCATTTCCCAAACCCTTTTCTATTTCACACCAACTATCTCCCAAACTACTAACAGACATGGTGCTCTGTTATATCCCTCCCTTTCTTTAAAAAGACTTATCTTAAAAAAGTCTTACCCCTAACCTACTTATTCTAATTAAAATCTTAACCCCAACATTATTTCTCCCTCTCTTAACTAATAAACTTCCTTTCTATTCCTTCAAGTCCAATTCTCTACCTGTCTCTTATAGCTAACTGCTATGTTCTGTGATACTTCTTCTTCGTTTCTGAGCCCACAAGGTTTCATTAAAAAACACAGTTCATACGGATATTTCAATTCATATATACAATTGTTCATAAAATCGTTGGTAAATACTTTGCGTTATGTAACTTCTCATTCTCTCTCAACATCAACAACACAACACAGGATAGACAGAAAAGATGGGGTGCGCACCCAGTTATGAAGACATAAAGAAGTAGTCAAAAAACAATCACATTTACCTCCCTTGCAAACGCAAAAACTTTTACAAATAAAAGTTTTTAAAAACACCTTTTATGATCTATGAACATATATCTCTGTTTGTTATAAATTAAGTCGATCTAAAATTTCTTCCATATACTCAATATTTGTACTGTCATCCACACCCATGACTATATTTCACCTGTCTCATGTCCCATCATGAAATCATTAACAATGTTCATTTTCCATGAACATATTTTAAATTAATTAACGCTGTTTATCACAGCTCCTATATTTACTCCCTCACATCCCATGACAAGCATCCTTGTTCATATACGTATCTAACCCTGTACCAAACCATATGCACTGCTATCCACAGCCCCCTTAATATCCATTCTTTATTAACCAGCTTCTTATATTTTCTAACTATCACAGCCTCTTTTTTCACCCGCTATAGACGTTAGTCACGTTTATTCCTTAATATAATATGGCATCCAATCCATATACCTTCAATCAATGCTGACTTAATGCAGCTCCTATTTCAACTCCCCCAGAACCCTTTTATTTGTGTAGTAACCATTATAAAACCCCGTCATTTAAGTATGGCATATGTTTCCAAAACTTCATAGCCACTATGTAATTAACCTTCCTATCCTAAAACATTAACGCTGATTGGCGCAGCAACCTTCTTACCAGCACAAGGTACTCATGTTTATTAAAACTTATTACTCATAAGGAGAATGTGTCTCTCTTCTGGTCCTCAGTCGTTTGTTAACTATTTTCTGAACGAAGGGTTTTAAATAAAGCCCCGTCTTATTCGTCTTTATTCTAAACAAAACAATAACTGCTTGTGAACAAAACAAATTATTTTAACAATTTTCAACTTATTTGTAAACAAGGGTAAATACTATTCAATACACAAGACAATTCAACTAAAATCATAATTCATGAGCCAACCAAAACGAAGTCAAAACAGGATATCATACCCCCAACGTTTTGAAGACAAATTTTCTTTCCCCTCATCTCAAACAAAGGTAATCAACCAATTCAAAGAAAGACATTATTTAAAATAATATGACATACATCCTATCCATTGTTAGTCACTTTTACGGATTAACAATAAATTATTTATCTATTAAGAAAACTCAACAAGTCAAATCTTAAAATCAAATGGGAATAAAAATACATCTTCAAGACCACACGAGAATTTACATCCATATTATCTAACTTATTACTAAAATATACAACATCATGTCTACTCCTCAAGACAATTCACCACAACTATTAATTAAGCTATTTACCAATCTGTTTCCATACTTTATCTGTAACTCACAGCCACCGTATTTCATCAATTATCAATTTCCTCTTTAAACCACAAAATTTTTAAACCTGCTAGCTGCAGTATTTTCTATCAATTTATTTACTATGTCTCCATTTCTTTAGTAATTCAAGATTTTTCTGTATGAGTGCCACATCAATGTCTTCATCCTCTCGTAGAGAAATATTTTCCTTCATGCTACTATCTCCATTAGATTCCGAATTTTCATCCTTTCCTTCTTCTTCATCTGTATGTCTAATGCTAGCAGCCGCTAATTTTTTCCTTTCTATATCCAATCTAATCTGCCTATCATAGTTTCTTAACGATCTTTCGAGTAGTGGCATGTCATCGTCGCTTGATGAATTTTCTCTAATTCTCCTCTGTCTTTTCACTTCTCTTTCTCTCTGTCTTTCTTCTTCTTCTTCGTTCATCCGGAGTTTTTTTTCGGATGTGATTGCGTTGTGCCTGTTTACAGCAGAGCTGCGTTCTTGCGCCGTTAGGCCGACACATCCGACTTCTGCGGGCATTTGTTGACCGGGTTAACCTTCCCGGGCTCTGTCTTTCTATTCTCCTTTTCACTGCTTGTTTGGTATTTTTGAATGGAGCGGTTACCTCTTCTTCCATAGATTTAACACTATCATAACAACCATCATACGTATTCCTCTCTTCTTTCATCAACATTTTCGATATTGTCTGTTCATAAGTATCATCGTAAACTGGTGTTGTTATTAATTGACTTTGTACCGGATCTTTTCCAAAATCTGGAGGTATTGTAGCTCTTCTGACGAGTTGTCCATTTGAATATAAGTCATCTGAATAATAATAATAATTATTATTATTATTATTGTTTCTCTTATCTTCATTATCTCTTTTTAAGTGCTCTACGTGTGCCCTTGCTACATGTCCTGTAATTTGGTTCTTTATAATGTATGATACAGTACCTAACCTTTCTAAAATATAATAACCTGGAATCCAATGAGCATCAAATTTGGAGTTCCTTCTATGCTTCTTATAATAAACTCTATCACCTACTTTAAATTCCTGTAATTGTGTATTTTTGTTTGCGTACCTTTTCTGTCTTTCTCTGGCTTTAATTATATTGTTTCTTAACCTTACATGCGCTTTGTGCATTTCTTGTAAAATAACTTCCTGAAAATCCTCCCCCATATATTTACGTCTTGGTTTTAACAGATTGT
Source organism: Cepaea hortensis (assembly GCA_963921405.1). Taxonomy (NCBI): domain Eukaryota; kingdom Metazoa; phylum Mollusca; class Gastropoda; order Stylommatophora; family Helicidae; genus Cepaea; species Cepaea hortensis. Next base: position 104,711,282 of record OY992885.1, on the reverse strand, counting down.
CAATTGGTAGTATAGGCTCTCTCCCGTGTAATAAGTAGAATGGTGAAAACCCTGTTCCCTCATTTTGATTTGTGCGTATCGCGCTTAGTGCAGATCCCAAGAAAAGGTCCCAATCTTTTTCACGTTCATCGACAATTTTTGCTATAATATTATACAATGTTCGATGTTGTCTCTCATTCTTAGCATTTGAAGGTCTATAATGCGAGGTTTTTATATGGTTTATATTCAAATCTTGTAATAACTTCTCAAACTTCTTGTTCACAAACTTCTTACCATTATCTGTGAGTACGATCTGTGGGCAACTAAATCTTGGTATGAACTCCTGTAGAAAAATATTAATGACGGTATCTGCTGTTTTATCCGGAATCGCATAAATTTCTGGCCAGAGACTATAGCAATCCACAACATGAAGTAGATATACATTCCCCGATAGTGTTCTAGGGTGATGACCTGATATATCCAAGCTTACTTTCTGCATTGGAAATTGTGGAATGTCAGTATCTTGTAAGGGACATTTGATTGTTTTCATATTTCTTAATCTACACTTCTCACACGCATCAACGTATTTACAAGCAGTTTTAAATAAGTTCGGCCAATAATAATTATTATTGAGTGCTTTTACTAACTTATCACGACCAAGATGACCATTCTCATCATGATTGATATGCCTTTAGAATCTCAATTTCCAGATGTTTTGGAATGTATTTTCTCAACTGGTCGCTTCTTTCATTCACGTAATATAACTGATCATCCTCCTGCAAGACTAAAAGACAAAAAAAATTTTCTTACAACTGTTCTCACCCGTTTCGTTCAATTTTTGTTTTATTTCCACAACTTTCGGATCTAATTCTTGTTCTTCTTTCATATTAAATTGTCTTAAATGTGGGTCTTCCGCTCTAGGTTCAGATTCTTGATCCGACGGTAAACTCCTAAAATCTTCTCTATTTAATATGGCAGAATCTAATATATTTACTTGCCAGTTTCGGTCGTCTATTTCGGGTTCACCCTCATCCTCAGTGTTTCCTGATGTCTCTGGATACGGAATTCTGGATAATAAATCCGCACAGGTGTTGTCCCTACCGGCTACGTACTCTATCTTCGCGTTGTACCACTGCAAATTCAACGCCCATGTCTGTATTTTTCTGTTCTGCACTGGAGCTTCTAGTAAAGATTTTAATGGCATGTGGTCAGTTCTAATAATGAAATTGGCGTTATGTAAATAATAGTTACGTTTCTGAAGAGCATGGTGGATAGCGTATGCCTCTTTTTCTATAGTAGACCATTTTCGCTGAGATTTACTAAGTTTGTGTGACAGGAAATAAATTGGTCTTTCATCTCCTGGTATTCCTGATTTTTCTCCTTCATATGGTTGTGCTAAACATGCTCCTATAGCATTATCTGAAGCATCTGTATACAAAATTAACTGTTTGTCTAAATCTGGATGTGTCAATAGTGGCACTACTGTTAAGCTATTTTTTAAAAACTCAAATGCTCTTTGACACTCATCATTCCACTTAAATCTAGCGTATTTGCCAGTCAGGTTAGTGATGGGCTCTGCTATTTTTGAGAAACCTGGAATGAAACGACGATAGTACCCACATGTACCGATAAAAGCACGAACTTCTTTTACGTTGGTTGGAGGAGGCAATTCTTTAATAGCTTTTATTTTATCCTGATCTGGTTTAATTCCTTCTCTATCAATAATGTATCCCAGGTATTTAGTTTCTGTTTTTAGAAATTCACATTTACTGAGTTTCAATTTAACATCATGTATCCTTAATATGTCAAATACTAATTTTACATGTTTCAGGTGGTCCTGTACGTCTCCTGCTGTGTAGATCAAAATGTCATCTATGTATGCTAATGCAAACTTTTGCATGCCTTCTAATACTTGATTTATTAATAGCATATAGTGAGAAGGCGCAGTTTTAACGCCAAAAGGCATTCGTAAAAATTCATAAGAACCTGCGTGTGTACAGAAAGCACTTTTCTTTTGAGCATCTGGGGACATAGGGATACACCAAAATCCTGACATTGCATCTAATGTAATGAAGAAGGTAGACCCATTAAGTAAGCCTAAAATATCGTCTATCACCGGCAATGAGTAAGCTACATTCTTAGTGATTTTGTTCAACGCCCTGTAGTCGCAACAGAACCGGTGTGAACCATCGGCCTTGGTCACTATGACGATCGGAGATGACCATTCTGACTTCGATCTTGTTATTATTCCTGCTTTCAACATGTCTTCTGTTGCCTTTTCGACAATTTCTCTATTCCTTAAGGGAGTTCTATACGGTTTCAAACTATTTGGTGGGTGATCTCCAGTATCTATTTCCATAGTAACTGTTTTGGTCTTCCCCAATTCTAAGTCGTTAATTGCAAAAACATCTTGATTCTCTTTTACAAGTTTTTCTAAAATGTCCTTATTATCTGGTGGAGTTTTTAGCTGTGCTAATAATTCTTGTTCTCTTGTTGTTTTGTCTACTGAATATATTTGAGATGTATGTTTCCTGAATGGATGGATCAATTCATCATTCCGCATGTTCCATCTTCTGCCACGTCTATTCCTGGTATTGATTCTTTCCATATGGGTTTCTGAATAATTCATTCTCGTCATTTCTACTCTATCTGTTGCTAATACGCTGTTAGTATCATGTTCTACTTTGGCTATTACACATCCTCTGTACAATTTAATCTCTCTGCCTGTGTTGTTAATAATCATTACTGGAAAAGTTAACTGTTTATCTAATGTCATTATTCCATCTGGAACTTCTAGACCAGGCTCATCTATTACCTCCCTTTGTAATTCTGTTATTCTAACTGTATGTCCTACTAAATAATACGGATTTCTTTTCACTTTCGCCTGTATCAGATTAACCGTTTGTGGTTTTAAAGTCGTGGACATTTTAACTCTAACCAGTGCTGATATGTGCATGTCCTCTTCTAGATCTACATACACGCCCTTGAATCTTAATTTGTGCAGATCAAAAAAAAGTCTTACACCATTTTTTAGTAAAAAATCCCTACCTATAAGCATGTTCCTATTTAAGTCTTTCACTACATGAAAAAGATGTCTTACGTTGATTCCTCCTAATTTGAGATTTATCATTGTTTGACCACCTACTTGTAAATTTTGTCCTGTAACAGAGTGAAGATTGTCATGACTCCTGAATATTTTGCAATTTTCCATTATTTTGTATAGAAAATTTTCTTTGATTACACTAACCTGAGCTCCCGAATCAATTAATGTACGAATTCTATATTTCCCTATTTCTATTATGCATGAACTGGGGTCCGTTTTATTTATTGAAAGCTGTTTTATTTCACCCAGTTGAGACCACTTTCTACTTGTCCTACTATAAGTCCTCCTATACTTGTCATTAAAATATTCCTTAATTCTTGGGACATTGTTATCTTCCCTCCTACTGCAGGTCCTATTCAATAGGTGGGACGTCGGTTTTCCTGTGTTCTTGGCCTTGTAAAATTCCTTTGTCTACCTTCAAAATTCGTATTTGATCTGTTATTAACATTTCTATTTTGTGTATTCGCCTGAACACGCCTGTTACCACAGAATTTAAAAACGTGTCCGCGTTGACCACAACCCCAAACAGACTATATTTGTGTTACCTATCGTTTCTCTTGTAGGATTTCTCATTTGTCTTCTTCTATCATAAGTATTTTCATTACCTCCCTGCAACGTCTGTATTCCTCCTCTTCTATTCCATCCGAACCTTGTTTGTCCGATCTCCATGGGCTCTTTAATCCTATCCTTCCGACTAGTTCTTATTTCTCGTCCTACTCTCAGTCTAAATCTACGTCCCTATCGTTTCTCTTGTAGGATTTCTCATTTGTCTTCTTCTATCATAAGTATTTTCATTACCTCCCTGCAACGTCTGTATTCCTCCTCTTCTATTCCATCCGAACCTTGTTTGTCCGATCTCCATGGGCTCTTTAATCCTATCCTCCCGACTAGTTCCTATTTCTCGTCCTACTCTCAGTCTAAATCTACGTCTCAAATTCTCTTCCTGTACAGCTATATCCACAGCTTGTGATAATCTCTCAGGGTTTTCTCTCATTAATTTAAACTTCAGTCCATCTGACTTTATACCGTCTACAAAAATCCCGACCAACATTCGTTCCACTTCCTCTCCTCGTACATTCTGTCCCAGGAATGCTTCTTCAGCCAGGTTAATCAACCTATCACTAAATAATTGTACAGTTTCTCCAGTGTTTTGCTTGGATTGTCTTAACACTGAAAACGCATGCCGAGGATCTGTGATTTCAGCATACTTGCGGGCCAAGTCATCCTTGAACTGCTCCAATGTCTCATCAGTTCTTGCCTCTAATTTTCTTCGAATGTGATCAGAAACTGGTGCTATAGTGGCTTGATAAGCAATTTTCATCTTTTCCTCATCCGTTGCCGCCACCAAAAATGCATGTTTCTCTACCGAAGTCATCCATTTCTTGAAATCTTTGGCCTGTCTACTAAATTTTTCAATCTCTGTCCCCATTTCTTGTTGTTTTATTGCTGTGTTGAGTCTGCCTATTGCCGTGCCTACTCCAGTCAAAACCTGTGTCAACAAAACTTGTTCCTCTGCCATGTTGAAATATGCTGAAATAGTATTGCTATATAATATATATAACCAAATTTCCAATCACAATTTAGTTAATAATTATCAATAAGTATACCACTATAGTTGTCTTTAAATTAGATAAGGGACGTAATCAACTGTTTTTCTTCCTATGAGGATGAAGTGTTCTAATTAATAAATCAATTTTATCTAACACAGAATGTTAAGTTATATTAATTAAATCTTACATTATTTAATTACCAGTCATGGCTGAAATACATCGTCTACAGGTCCAAGAGAAAAGTAAGTCCAAATATGCCGACTGAAGATTGTGCTTGCTAGTTGTAGGCTTTACATAAAAAACGAGCGTGTCGTGTTCCTCTCTTCCATCATAGCGAAAGGTAAACTTCTGAACTCTTGATTTCACCCATGGTCGGGCACCCCAGACTTGTGGCTTCTTTTCACCCGAAAAAGGGCACTTCTGGACGACTTCGCCCGAAAAAGGGCACGTCTGGAAACGGCTCTATCTTAATGAAGCGATTTAAATAGCAGGACGGCAACCCACTATGCCCACCCGCTTCCGAAGATTCCACATTAACGTTATCGCTTTGCTTGAGTAACATTTTCATAAGCCCGAGTTCAAGATAACTGCATTTATGACCAAGCTCGAATGGAGTTGATTTTCGCAAGTAGTAGCGTTTCCTCACTCGGAGCCAACGATCGAAAATCGAATGAGCAAATGGCTTGGTTCAGTATAAGCGTTGACCACCAACCTCTCGTGATTAAGGATGAACTCTTCACAACTCCTGACTTCACTTCAGGCAACCAAGGTCAGGTTCAATAACATGATGACGATAACGGCTCCTGACTTCACTTCAGGCGACCAAGGTCAAATTCAATGACATGAGGACGATAATGGCTCCTGTAAAACGACATTTCAAGGCAGCATATTGACATTCCAAAGAAACAACGGCCAGGTGCCCAAGGCTGGACAATGACGATGGCAGCTCTGTTCCCCAACTCAGAATATTATATTATATTTCTTGTGACGGTTTTAACGAACCTCAGCTCCATCAGAAAGATTTGCAGATTCTATTTGGTTGGCTTTTCAATAATACACGACTTCAAGTTTCCGTGGCCTTTGATAATTTCTACCTTCTAGAATTCCATTGTTCTGTTTTGTGATGACAACTTCTATGATCGCTTGTGGCCGCGACAGCTCAAATCAGTATCCTGGTATACGGGCACCATTTCGGACTGTTACAGATCACGGAGTCTGAATATAACTGAAGGCAACTGTAATAAATGAAGTCAAGGCTCCGACCAAAGTGTATAAGTGTCCGTTTATTAGTCCAGGTATAAAAACGTATACAGTAAGATGAAACACTTCTATCCAAGTCGAATGCTGAGTTGGGACTGCCCTATGTTTATCCTTGACGTCACGCGTGAGCTTCCCTAACAACTCGTTCAATTGTGCTCACACGTGCATCATTCATTTCCCAAACCCTTTTCTATTTCACACCAACTATCTCCCAAACTACTAACAGAGATGGTGCTCTGTTATATGTGCTATGATATTCAACAGTGAAGCTAGAACACAGTTTAGAAGATGATGGCTCAGGATTTGAAGACAGAAGTTGCTGAGAGGCCTCTACATTGGGCTTATACCCAAGTTGGTCTGCGGGAACCTGGCTTCTGCTGAGCAGGACAGGCTGATGATACTTATGTTTAGCAAGTGATAGTTGTATCACTGAACAGTCAGAACATTATATATATATATATATATATATATATATATATATATATATATATATATATATATATATATATATATATATATATATACAACACTGTTACCAGGAACATTCATATAAATTTACAGAAATACCTGGAACATTCAGATTGTGGTGTTAATATGGGGAATCTTTACAACCAGTGACACTAGATCAATTAGGATTTCCCAAGTAACAGTGACAATAGTGTTAGAATTCTCTGAGTAACAAACAGTTAATAACAGAGGAAATTCATAGTGTGAATTAGATTGAAGACTCTCATTAGACAGTGTTTGTCATGGATGTCCAAACATCTGGATGCCTCGAGAGATAGCGGAGAAACTCTTCACGTGACCGGAGAAGCATCACCTCGGTGAGGTTGTTTGTCTGGAATACATGGTGCTAGTGTGTTCTCAGCACAGTGATGAGAATGACTATACTCCTGAACACTGATCTGAGTCTATATACACCTTAGAATATACGTCACACATTCTACACATTACACACACACACACACACACACACACACACACACACACACACACACACACACACACACTTCTCCTGCATATACTCTTTGCTTTAATAAATTTCTTGTTTTTATTTGTTGAAGCTAGAGTTGTCAAGTATGTTGTGTTGGGGAAGAATGAGAGGGGGCATGATCCAGGGGTGAGAAAGAGTGAGAAGAAGGCGTCTTCAGATTGAGGGAGTGTTGTGGACGGAGTCTGCTGGATATCTCCAGGATAGTGATATTGAATTAAAATAAATGTGGGTGTTGATTCCCCTCACTCCAGGGACGACACTAAAATAGTAAAGAAGAACAAATAACTACTACGACATTATTTACTTACGACACCACCCAAACATACCCCCTACAGAATCATCGGTTTCCAAACTTCAAATGTTTCTTCAGCTGATCTTTCGAGAGGACGGCGTAATGAAACGAATACACGACCGACTGAAAACAGCAGTAAGCCAAACATTCTTTGCTGCTGAACCAATGATCAGATACAAAACCACACCGATATCTACTCCATTTCTAAAAGAATAATTGTCTCCGTGCACAAAATCAAACATCATTTATTAATTTCAGTGTGAGTACCAAGCAACTTGCATTGGTAGAAAGGAAAGACAATTAGAAATCGTGTAGCCAAACATAAACCAGTCTGGGTGGAAAAGTTAGTTAATCAGTCTTCATGAATCCATGTGCAGCTGAAAGGCTACATAACGCCGTCATCGTCAATTTCTCAACAACTAATAAAATACGGTCATTGTGTAAACAAAGAAAAAGCGTTTCGTATACTGTATTCGACGAATAATAAATGATTGCTCAAATATCGTGAGACGTTAACAATTGTTGTTGTTGTTTGTCCATCAAGAATGATGATGACCATTCATTTCATCCAGTGGGGTTGAAGGTATGGAGCCATGGGTTCTAAGATGGCTGATAAGGTCTATTTTGGCTCGAAATGTTCTTTGACAATGTGGGCAAAGAATGCTTGACGTCTCTGGAGGAGGATTTCCTGCAGTGGTTTTTCTGTCCTGCCTTTTCTTCACAGCTCTTGCAGTCCTAGTTGCTTCACATATGACTGCACCTTTGCGTAATGATGCACGCCACGAATTTCGGTCTCTGGCTGCAGTCTCCCAGGTGTCATGATGAATTCCAAAATCATTCATAGAAATTTTCAGTGTCTTTAAAGCGTTTCCTCTGGCCGCCTTGGGAGCGTTTACCACATCGCAGTTTGCTGTAAAAAAATTCGTTTAGGGAGCCTGTGATCTGGCATGCGAGTCAAGTGACCAGCCCAACGAATCTGATTCTTCATCAGTACAGTGTGGATACTGGGCATGGATGCTCTTTCTAGGACTTCAGTGTCTGGAATCTTGTCTTGCCATTTAATCTTCAGTAGCTTCCTTAGGCAGACTGTGTGGAAGTGGTTTAATTTCCTAGTGTGTCGCTGATAAACAGTCCAGGTTTCACAAAAACGTTAACAATTAGACGCTTCCAGTCGGTTTTGTGCAAACAGAAAGAGTTCGTGCAGTGGCGTCACTGGGGTTGGTGTCACCCAGTGCGGTAAACTCTTGGTGTCACCCCTCTAGACTTTCACCGTGGTCTTCTTCCGAGTGTTCCTGTACCATATATAATCGCATATAGTAATGTTTGTAAAATAAGTCAAAAAGTTAATAAGGACATAAGAAAGAAAACAAATTTAACAATATAACTTCAATACTTCAGGTAAAACATAAATAAAGAACTTCGACAAACTCGGACAAAGTTAAATTTTTGTTATTTTGCTATGTCTGCTTTGTCAAATTTGCAATTTTTTTTATTTTGGTGTCACCCTTTGATGGTGTCACCCGGTGCGGCCCGCACCCCCCTAATGACGCCCCTGAGTTCGTGGTAAATGTTAAATTACCGTGGGGATAATAAATGTTCCACATTAGAACAATACCCGTAACTGTGTGTTTTAATTGTTTCAGCTTACGTAGTATTCACTTCATATGATCTATAACTATGACTATAACTCTGCATGTATGAACATGACGAGATGCAGCGAAATATGCCAGGCAATAAATCATGCAACAAATTGCTTGTGGCTTCTATGTTTAAATTCACCAAGGGAAGCAAAAGCGGCTTTTCAGAAAATGAAAGGTATCTTATGCTATTGCACTATCTTCGAGTGACAGAAAAATAGCGCTGAAATGCAACGTAGAACATGTTTTGCTGCGTGGCAGTGAATCTTGGGATGACAATGAACAAATTAGGAAGAACTTGGAAGCTTCAGAGATATGATTCTTGAGGCGAATGTTACGAATTCCTTGATCTACGAGAGTAACTAACAACGAATGCCTGAAAGAGGCTAATGCAACTAGAACATGATATAATGTGGCATATTCAACAATAGGAAAGAGACAAACAACAGCCTCAACAGCAACAGCTGTCTTTTGTCATGTGGTGAGAAGAGAGGCATCGGAGAACATCGTAACGACTGTAAAGATCAAGAGAAATTGAGACATAAACGAACCAAGAGAAATTATTCTGGATGGAATGAGACGGTGGCTTGCAGGAATATCAGCAGCAGAGTTGATCCAGAACACCAAAGACCGAGATCTGTGGAGAAATATGAACGCCAACGCCAGCTGGCAAGGCACTTGATGATGATGAAGGGAGTTTTAGAGTGACCGTCCTCGACCCGGAATTTCCGTAGCTACGTCTGCTTTTGTGTCTGTATAATAGCAATAGCAGGAAGAAGGATATGCGTTTTGTGTTTAAAGTCACAATTATTAATTGATGGAATTCACTTAGTGCTACAGTAAGTTGAACATTGATATAGTTCTCATAGGTTTTAATGTACACATATATGAATGTGATATGTAACTTAGACTAGTTTTACCCGAATGGCATTCGTTCGTTCGTTATCGAAAATAGGGTGGTTGCTAGTCACAGTTTTTGTAGTAGACTACTGTACTAGTAGAGTACTCTCTAACTAGTTAGTATAGTAGTATTAGTAGTGTTAATTTAATATTTATTAAATACTAAAAATGGTAGTAGTGAGTATTAGGCACATCAATCGGAAGAGTGCCGAGTATTACTTACTTAAAAGACATAATACTCTTATAAAAACCATACTAGAGGGCAAGCGAGCAAGAGGTAGACAACGATGATACAAAAAACAATGAATTATTGGGAAGATAATAATAATAGTATACAAGTTACAACCAAGAGTCTCAATTTTTAAATATTGACCAAAATTGCTACCAAGAGATGAACAAACAATTCAAACATCAATGAACAATCTAACATGACTAATGAATCACTCTGAGAGTGTACCTGTACAGTAATTAGAGGGATAGACAGACAGTGTTGGAGATCCGTTGCAGCCAACCTTCATTGTGGAGACGGCACCTGATTAATTGATTGATTACTAACTAACTTTATACTTATTAGTAACCCTCCTCAATGAACCCAGTTTTCTTGATCGAACTTTCTCTGGAATAAGGAAATACATATGATGATATATTAATAATTATTCCTTTGTGCTGTCTAGTCATAGCAGATACGATCATGATTTTAAAATTAAAAAATTTACAAACGAGACCACCACAGATAGACAGGCCTTGAAAAACCAAATCTTATGGTACCTCAGTGATGTCTGTATGTCAATTCTAAGTGGAGATAGTTACATTTTAGTGTAGGTGTCTCGGGTTAAAATTTGCCATGAATCCTGTAATTTTGGAGCTCTTCAGTGTGTCTCATTATCTCCACACTGCCAGTCCATGCAAGATTGTCTCAAACGGGTTATAGATGGATATGAAAATTGACTTCAAAAATATGTTCCGTCATGTAAAATAATAAAAAAAAATAGTAAAAGTATACAAATAAATTATTGATAAACTTTAAACTTGTATTCTCTTTAATTTTAGTGGTTAAAATTGCACATTTTGAGCCTAGTCCGATCAATATTCGCGTCAGCCGCCATCTTAGTTTTCCATTCACAAAGACCAAACAACATGTCCACAGAAATAAATTTCTACAACACATAAAGTGATATAATCGATGAAACTCTCCAAATATATGTAAAATGGGTGCAGAATTTGAATATCCATCTAAAAATATACACTTAAATACACAATCTCTAGAAAATAAAATTACTTACGGTTTGCCAAATAATTAAATTTTTTTAAAGGTCACGATAATTTCAACCAATCACTATACATAGAATGTTAGACTTGAGATGGCATTTGTTATTGTCACATGATATTTGAATGAATGAATGACATCATAAGCATGAATTGTCTTTACATAGCCATATTTTGGGACACAATGGATCATAGCGGGGTGGCGCAGTATATCACTTCCGTTCTCAGATTGGGTCGCGGCACTATCAAACCTGCTACCAGTTAGTATTATTCAATTATTGTTTTGTATTCTTTGTTCTTTCATTGATAATAACTTCAATCAAAATCTAACCATGTGTTACTGTGTGTGTGTGTGTGTAGGGAGGAATAATTGGCGCTCCTGCGCCCGATGGGTGGCATTGGATAGTGTCATTCCATGAGATTGTACAATGTCTTTGATGTTGTCAATCCATTTTCTTCTTGGGCGTCCTCTTGGTCTCATCACAGATGATCTTTGATGTAGGGCCAGTGATGGTAGTTGATGGTGTTGCATTCTAACGAGATGGCCAAACCACTTGATCTTCTGTCTTTCAGTAAATGTGGCACTGTCTGTCTGATAACATTTCTTATTCGGTCTCGTATTGTTAAGTTGGTAGCTCTCCTCAGGCATCTCATCTCACAGGTGTTGATTTTGTGAAAGTGTGATTTGGATAATGTCCAAATTTGAGATTGGTAGCATAGGGTTGGTGTGAATATGTTGTTTATTATCTGTTGTTTTGTGGACATGGGTATATTTGGATGTTTTGCACATTTTCCTGATGTTGGACTGGTAGTGCACGGTTCTGCCATGCCAGCTACTGAATTAAGTGTGCGGAGCGACACTATGAGCTGTGGATTTCCTGTGGAGTGTTTTTACATCTGTCCGCGGTTGTTTGTATCATGAACTGCATGCTCGGAAAAATGGCGGCTGGCTGAACTTACTGGGTTTGCCTTATGCAGTAATGTGTGGCTGCTGGTTTTCTAGTGACTGCCGCTTCCATTGATGATGAACTGTATATTTTGTGGTGGACTTTTGTATGGCATTCTGGCAGCAGCCTTATGCATAGTATACCTGTACAGGTTGTTGGTTTGTCTAGACTGCTGTCTGTTCCACTTTTCACATGGCGCAAGGAAGAGCGATATTCACTGGCACAGAAACGGAACATTATTGGGGCGACCCTTTGCCGTGAAGTTTGAACAGCGACTAACTAACTATAGAATATATGCAGTAATAACTCATAGTTTAAGGAGCCGTGGTGGTGTAGTGGCTGGACACTTTACCTGCTGACCAGGTAGTCACGGGTTCAAATTGCATTAAAATATATTTTAAAAATTGGCTGGCCTCCCAGGTCAGTCCAACCTAAAATTAGTACCGGGAAATGTCCTGGGAAGTAAAGGTGGTCATTATGATATTGACCATTTCATCCACCGAGGGGTGACTGGTCTGTACAATATGTGTTTAGCACCATGTACCTTAAACAACTTGTAAATGAGCCCTTTACTTATAATTAGCTTTAGTCGTGCGCCTGTGGGACCTGGTGGAGAAGGTGGGGTGGAACAGATTGAGAACCCTTATGTGGAAAGAATGAGGTTGCAGGGGATCTGCAGGGGTTCTGGAAGAATCTCAAAACTGAGAGGGAAGACTAGGAGAACTTTTAATCAGATAGCGGTGTGAATGATTAGTAGTGTGGTTCTTCGCTGGCTGTTGAATGAGTGGACGGAGTGCATATGGGAATGTCCTGAGTGCAGTAATGTTGGTTCTTAGCTAAACTCAACTCAATTAGCTTTAGCTTGCTAGCAATCTTTGGAACAATCTATATATATATATATAAAAGAGAATGTTTGTGTCTTTGTGTCTCCTTTATGCGTTCCTGAACGGTCCATCCGATTGAGATGAAATTTTCTACAGATGTCCTTCTCATTCCCGCGCAGCCAACTGGCATAGTTTTTTAGTTTAAAAACAGTTATTTACGTATTAAATCAATATTAAAAACAAAGGCGTCTAATTATGTGGACTTAGCAACAAAAGTCATATCAAGGAACATTACTTTTAGTAACATTGCTATATTATGTAATTTAAATAATTGTATTTTTCTTAAAGTTTTATAAAATATTTAAATAGTTATTTACTGGCATATGCATTAAAAAAAAGGTGATAAACACTTTAAGGCATATTTAAAGTTTTCGTAAAAATAATGGATCTATTTTAGATACGTAAACATTTTCTAACTCAGAACAATATCATCGAAGCTACAATTTTAAGTGTAAAATTTGAAGGAGAAGATGTACTGTTGCCTTGCATCCCAATGATTCCAACAGATATGCCATTCAAATTCAAACGTCTGCAGTTTCCGGATAGAAAGATAGATAGATAGATAGATATAGATAGATAGATAGATAGATAGATAGATAGATAGATAGATAGATAGATAGATAGATAGATCCATCCATCCATCCATCGATCGATCGATCGATCGATCCATCCCCACCAGGGGCTGGTCTAAGCCGGGCCGGGTCAGCTAGTTTAATATATATATATAACAAAAAGAGAATAATGAAACAACCGAAAATCCATTACAAAACCCTTTCTCGTTTCCCCAAATAACGATCTTATAAATCATCATCATCAAGTGCCTTGCCGACTGGTATGGGCGATCATGCTTCTCCACAAGTTCCAATCTCTGGCGGCATGGATCAGTTCATGTGTTGAATCAATTTTGTACCATGACATAAGACTGTCAAGAATTTTCTTTCACAGTCTTCGTCTATTTCACTTTCCACAAATCTTTCCAGTTGTCACTTGTTCCAGTTTTTGTCTTCTCATAATGTGGCCAAAAATGATGACTGCCTCTTTCTGATATTTCTGATAAGTTGTCTTTATGACTTAGCCTCCCCCAAAATGTCCAGATTGCTAATTTTAGCGGTCCAGTCCAATTTCAGCATTCTTCTTTAAACCACATCTCTAGTTAGTTAGTTAGTTAGTTAGTCGACAGATCATCCTCATTGCACATCGAACCATTCAGTCCATAAGTGCTCGGATCCCCTCCTCAGCGAATCCCGCAGTGTGTAGCGGCTAACGACGCCAGTTCTGTGTTGGTTTATCAATCTTCTTTGGCTTCCTGCGTAGTGTTCTTCTTTGGCCACCCCTCTTTTAATTTGCTGCTCTCGCAGTCTGGCCATTGTTGTAGATTCACAGTCATCACTTGGTTCTCGCAAAAGTCTCACTTCTCGTAGAGCATTCAGAATGTCAGCCTGGTCCATGGCGCGTCCGCCCTCCACAGTAGCCTCACCTGCGAGCTTGTCAGCCCGCTCATTTCCTTGTACTCCCGCATGCCCTGGCACGAAGATGAAACTAATCTTTGCCAGCCGAGACCGCTTCAGAGGCAGCAACCATTCTCTTCGGATCGACCCCTCCTCTATCCTCTTGATCATGTTCATTGAGTCGCTAAGGAAACAAGCCCTAGTGAATGTCTGTGTCTCGAGCCATGTTATTGCTTTACTTACTGCCATGACTTCCATGGTCAGGCTACTTGTGGTTTTAGTGAAAGCACCAGAGTCCTTCACAATTCTCCCTCCGACCCGAGCTGTAAAGGCCCATGAGCTTCTCACATGTCGGACGACCGACCCATCTGTGTAGATGACTGCGTCACCGTCTAGCGAATTCTCGAAAATCAACGCTTGTACTTCAGCCTCAACAGCAGCCGGATTTTCTTGTCTGCATTTTCTATCTAGTTGGATGCAAACTGAAAAGGATGTGCAGAAGTCTGTTGGCACTTGCACCCACTCCTCGCCAGGTTCTAAGTCCTCAAGTGAACACACCTGTTGAAGAATGTCTTCGGCTTGACCCATCCACGACTGTCCTCTTTTTAACCTGCTGCCCTTCACCTTCCTAATTTCACTATGCAGTGGATGTTGTGTGTTTGCGTTAATTCTGAGGTAGGCGCGTGCCCTGCAAACTTGTATTCTCTCTTCAATGGTTGGAAAATCAAGAAGGTAGCGCATCGCCCTGCATGCTGTATCTCTTGTACATCCAAGAATAATGCGCATAGCTTCATTCTGTATCCTTTCCATCCTTTCTATCTGCTTATGGCTGAGAGTCAGGATTGCCATTGCATACTCCAAAACAGACATGACCAGCCCCTCGTACAGAAGACATAGATGGCGCTGCTCACAGTTTGCTACCGCCATCACCCGCATCGCTGCCAAACCCCGCTTGGCCTTTGTTATCACCTGGTCTATGTGCACATTATAAGCAAGGCTTCGATCAAACCGTATCCCCAGGTAATTCATTGCCTGCGTTCTTTCCACCGTCTCTGAACACAGCATTACAGTTGGTGTTGGATTGTTGACAATATGATTATTCAACGAGAACCAAGTCACTGTTGCCTTTGTTGGGTTGACCATTGCCCCAGCTTCATCACACCAAGTACTTATGCGATTGAGTTCGGTTTGTAGTTCCACAGCAACCTCCTCTCTATCCTTACCCTGACGATACACTAAAACATCATCGGCATATGACAATGTCCTGCCAGGTCCAGTGATCTGCTCACTGGTGATTCTCACTGTGTAGGCGTTGAACAGTACCGGAGATAATGGTGATCCCTGTGGTAGGCCAGGATATATTGTTGTTGGTTCCGAAGTCCAACAGCCACATCTAAAAACTACTTCCCGTTGGAAGAGGGCTGCAGCGATCCAACTAAGGAGGAATGGACTTATGTTTAGTTCAAGAAGCTGAAACATTAAAAAATCCAATGGTACTCTGTTGTATGCGTCCTCAAGATCAATCGCTGCAGCA
This sequence comes from Cepaea hortensis, assembly GCA_963921405.1. NCBI lineage: Eukaryota > Metazoa > Mollusca > Gastropoda > Stylommatophora > Helicidae > Cepaea > Cepaea hortensis. The sequence goes on along the minus strand of OY992885.1, from coordinate 104,695,488 downwards.
ACGGTTTCAGTGCCTGAGTGGAAACCTTACATCTCTAGGCTTCTTATAAACCCACATCTCTAGGCTTCTTATAAATATCAACGTTCTAAGAAATTCCTGAATTCTTATCATCTTCATGAATCAGTCTTACATTATCAGTTTATGAATACTGGAAATCGTGGAATGAATGGTACATTGAGTATGTGACAATTGCTTTAGGTAAAAACTATCCTTTTTTTTCTTAGACACTTAAGTTTTCTAAAGACCTACATTTCAAAGGCCTCAATTTTATGCTTGGCCTGTTTACTCAGACATGTATCCACTTCAAACAACAGTTTTGAATCTACATAACATCGGACAAGCTTCAGTTTCAGTTTCTGTGAAATCTATTCCTCAGTTTAAGTTTCTATTACATTTATCCACCAAATTTCAGTTTCTGTGGTATTTGTTTGGGTATATATGTTCCATTTTGATTCTTTTCGTTACACATGTCATCTTCTGATCTCCTGTCTTTGTTTTCCTTGTTTCATTATTTATATCAACGTCTACAGTTGGAAATTTTTTTATTATATTTTTTGGAGTGAAAATCATCACTTAGAAGTTTAAATATTAATTTCAAGACTGTTGTGGGTAAGAAAATTGCACTGAATTTAGTTGCATGTGATAGTTAATATGTTAAGACATACTGGAGGTTTGGTGTTAAGACATGCTGTAGGTTTGGTGTTAAGACATGCTGGAGGTTTGGTGTTAAGACATGCTGGAGGTTTGGTGTTAAGACATGCTGGAGGTTTGGTGTTAAGACATGCTAGAGGTTTGGTGTTAAGACATGCTGGAGGTTTGGTGTTAAGACATGCTGGAGGTTTGGTGTTAAGACATGCTGGAGGTTTGGTGTTAAGACATGCTGGAGGTTTGGTGTTAAGACATGCTGGAGGTTTGGTGTTAAGACATGCTGGAGGTTTGGTGTTAAGACATGCTGGAGGTTTGGTGTTAAGACATGCTGGAGGTTTGGTGTTAAGACATGCTGGAGGTTTGGTGTTAAGACATGCTGGAGGTTTGGTGTTAAGACATGCTGGAGGTTTGGTGTTAAGACATGCTGGAGGTTTGGTGTTAAGACATGCTGGAGGTTTGATGTTAAGACATGCTGGAGGTTTGGTGTTAAGACATGCTGGAGGTTTGGTGTTAAGACATGCTGGAGGTTTGGTGTTAAGACATGCTGGAGGTGTGGTGTTAAGACATGCTGGAGGTTTGGTGTTAAGACATGCTGTAGGTTTGGTGTTAAGACATGCTGGAGGTTTGGTGTTAAGACATGCTGGAGGTTTGGTGTTAAGACATGCTGGAGGTTTGGTGTTAAGGCATATTGAAATTTTAATGTTGTACACTTGGTGTTAAAACATATTGGAGGTTTGATGTTAAGACATATTGGAAGTTTGGTATTAAGGCATGTTGGAGGCTTGGAGTTGAGACATGTTGGAGTTTTGATGTTAAAACATATTGAGCGTTTAATGTTAAGACATGCTGTAGATTTGGTGTTAAAACATATTGTAGGTTTAGTGTGTTAAGACATGTTGGAGGTTTGGTGTTAAGACATGTTTTAGGTTTGGTGTTAAAATATATTGGAGATTTAGTGTCAACCAAATCTAAGCCATTCTATTCTTTCTCTCAACCAACTGACTAAAAGCTATTTTATCCTTTCTTTCAACCAACTCACTACAAGCTATTCTATACCTTTTCTCAACCAATTCCAAGCCATTCTATCCTTTCATTCAACCAAATCCAAGCCATTCTAACCTTTCATTCAACCCACTCACTCCAAACCAATCTATCCTTTGCATATCATACTAACCACATATTTCTATAGACCAGTCAACACTGGGCGCCATTGTGAAGCTCATAGAGAGAACCAGACAAATACCAGTGAACCAAAAAGGTGAAGTAAAGATGCTGGCTTGATAGGACACACATTAAGAAAACAAGAGAATAGTATAACTATAGTGCATTCACATTTGTTTGCCTCAATAAAAAAATCCATATCTCAGTAACCAACTGAGGGAAAACTATGAGATTTAGCATATAACCTTATCATCATGTCCACCCAACAACAAAATTTTTGTTCTGGAGATTTCAATGTTTGTTTATATGCGGTATATAATTTACGGGTCAGAGATTAAGTTCATAATTTTTAATGTATTACACCGTAGCCAGACAATCAGTGTTCAATGTTGAATATTCTACGTGTTTCACGGGATTGGCCTTATGCCAAGAACCCCGCGCTGTTTAAATTTGGAGTATTCAGAGATGTCGTCAAAATGTGAGTTATTTCATGAAACCTGATTATTTTTAAAAAAAATCTGACCACTTATCGCTAACATTGAAATGTGTGAATATTTTTCAATGGGATTGAATGCGAAATTGTGTATACACTTCAAAGCATCGCTTTGAAGTTGTACACATATTTTTGTCAAGAAGCTGATGGCAGGAAACTGTTTTATACTATTACAAATTCTGAAAAAAGAACAGTGCATGCATTTGGTTTGAGTAAACGGTCATTTCGTCGATGGGTGCAAGAATTTGGAATTAAACCACCTCGCAATAACCAAACGGTAGGTAGAAAGGTTATTGTAGACTGTCAACAACTCAATTGCGACAGGCATACAAGGATTCCCTTCTTTTGTACCACACGAAAATGACAACTCGTACGGTGTACAAAAGGATACATTTTATTTGGAGCTGATAGTACATGAGCTCCGCGAGCGGAATACCACATCGGTATTAAACATCATAGTATGTTATAAAGATGTAATGAGACGATGATGTTTATGGTAATAATTAATGAAGCTAAGCTTAAGTCCTAAACTATTGATACTGTCCTTCTTAGCAACAAAGTATTCACAGCGGATACACAGTCCGTCGCCTACGCCGTCGAGTCCAAGTCTGACGAATCTCTCAGTGGCGTGTTCAGCCACGAGTAATTGGCTCTTCGTGTATTCGCTGCTTTGCGTGCTTGGAGTTCCAGCACGCTGGTCACTTGGTTAAAGTAACCACTGTTGCATGGTCACTTCTCGTGATGCGGGTTTCCCAGTCTCTTGGGTAACCCCAGCTCACTTACACCGAATAACCTCCTTGTTGACACAAGTGTGTCCAGTTAGAGAACTATTTATAGTTCTCACTCGTGCTTGTGTCCCTTCTGTCTGGTTTCCTAGATCGCTATGTTACTTTCCTCCTCTCAGCTCTACTTATCTATTACTTAGCTCTAAGCTCTTACGTAGCTCTTTTACATAGACAGCTTTGACAAAGATGTCATAAGGCGAGCTATTAAAAAATGCTTTAAAAAGTCGCTTAAAAGTCGACAGGGTTGACTTCATTGCACCGGGTTCTATCCCATATGGCTCGGTCTCTTTCCGCAGAACGGAAAGCATCGCACAAAGCACGAACTCCGCAGCTCTAGCGACAACCCACAGAAGTCTCCGAAAAATTTAACTCGTGAACCGAAGGATGCGGCCCGGAATCGAACCCACAACCTTTGGAGCCCGAGCCAAAAGGCTTGACCACTTTGCCACGGAGACTCCTAAAATTATAAAAATTTTGGATTTTATATCCAGGATTATCCAGCATTATAAAAATGCTGGATGCCAAAGAAACAGTGACTGTAAGAAAACTTAGGGTTTGGTTCAGAAAGAACAATAACATAGAGCTATCCAAAACAACTTTGTGGAAAATTATAAGGACATTATCTTCACTTTTAGAAAGTACAAGGGAGATAGAAATATTCTTTGCGAGCAGCCGCATTTAGGAGCCATGAGAAGCAGATACCTATATGAAATAAGGGAAATGCGCAAAGAAAATTATGGCGTAGTGTATTTGGATGAAATGTGGATCAATGCGCACCACACAAGTGATAAGGAATGGCAATCAGTGGATGGACAGATAAAGCGATATGTGCCCAGTGGTATAGGACATCTTTTGGTCATGGCCCATGCTGGTAATACGCATAATGGCTCACAACAGAATGCTAGGCTCGTGTTCATATCAAAGCATACAGACAATAGGGATTATCATAATAAGATGAATGGTAATGTATTTAGAGATTGGCTCGAGAATACTGTGCTTCCATCCCTAGATAGACCGTTGTGTCCAATTATGGACAATGCATGATATTAATGTTGTTGCCCAAGAAGACAAAATACCTACAGCATCGAGCACAAAGGGAGCAATAAAGATATGACTCCGAATGGAAAACATACCATTTCCAGAAATGTATTTCTAGCTAGAATTGTTGTCCCTTGTAAAACAGGCGCTAAAAAGCAAGAAATATCAAATCGACAAGTTGATAGACGGGCATCGTCATTGGTGCTTGAGACCTCCGACGTACCATTCTCATTTTAACCCTATAGAACTTGTGTGGGCTAAAATTAAAGGACAGGTGCCAGCTGACAAAACTATATTCAAATTGTCTGACGTCAAGATACTAATCCAGTCCGCGCTATGAAATATTGATAAAAGTTACTGGAAAAATGTGAGGACCATGTGTTGAAAGTGGAAGAGGACTATTGGAGAAAGGATGGATTGAATTTTATGCAACCGAGAGCAGTCATCAACCTACTGGAATCGTCCGACACAGATTAAGGTCGATAAGAAGAAAGCCCACTACAGAGACACTGACAACTATTTTCATAGTGCAAAACAGGTAATCATGTTCTGTCTCTGAACAGTAAACAGCAGAGTAGACAATCTTTCACGAAGACTCAAAGCGGGTCTGTCACCCATGTGTACGTGTGAACAGACTACACAGACAGCTGAACAGATCCTTAAAAATGGACACATGATGACTAAATTGCGGTATCATTTCTGGTCACTCCATACGCACATTAACGCACAGCTATTTGGAAGCTTTCACGAACTCAATATAAAAAGCTAAGTGCATCTTAGTAACATGAATACTTGTGTACAATTATTAACCAGCAGCTGAAGAAACAAGAAGGAAATGAAAAATAAGGTAAGAAATATATTCCTTCTACTTTCCTGTCAATTTACACATTATTTACCCCATGTCTCTGTAAATTCTCTGTCTTTACTAATATTACACATTGCACCCCTCTCGGGAGTCTCCGTGGTGAAGTGGTCAAGCCGTCTGACTCGGGCTGCGAAGGTTGTATGTTCGATTCCGGGCCGTGTCCTTCGTTTCACGAGTGCATTTTTTTGGAGACTCCCGAGGTCGTCGCTGGAGCTACGGAGTTCGTGCTTTGTGCGACGATTTCCGCGCTGCGGAAAGAGACTGAACCATATGGGATAAAAACCCGGTGCAATGCAGTCGACCCTGTCGACTTTTAAGCCACTTCTTTTATTGCACCCACTCCCATACGAATCCGGATACGCCTTGTGTCGTCATCTGAATTGGCGGGGCATTCATTACTGTTTGTTAGCGAGAAATCACTAGTTTTTCACCAAAACATCAAAGAAATGTCGCCACATTCGATGATTTAAGTTGTTTTTGGACCTATCAAAGACATATTCATCGGGCGGGGGTAAATATAAGACGGCAGGAAAAATTTCATAACGATGCAACAGAGTTTTCAAAATAATTGATCATGAATGACAGCATTCATTTCCGGACAGACTGTAGTAAAGCCTTTATCTAGAATCCACATCTTCTTCTTCTTCAGCGTTCCGAGCCATTGAGGTTCTTTGCTGCAGATAAATCCATCTCCATTCATCTCTCTGGTGGACCTTCTCTTGCCAGTCGTTGATTCCAAGTGCTTGTAGGTCTGTATATGTATTATCTCTCCACCGTCTTCTTGGTCTACCTCGGGGTCTACGGTAATTTATTTCCTGAGTGTAAGCGAGTTTTGTTTCCCTATTATCTTCCATTCTTTCTATATGCCCCAGCCATTGTAGTCTATTAGCCTTCATGATACCAGTGATTAGCGGGGACTTAAACAGATCATAAATGTCTTTGTTACTTCTTCTTTTCCACTCTCCACTTTGTGTATCCCTAATGGGTCCAAAGATGCGTCTTAAAATTTTGTTCTCAAAGGTTTGTAACAAAGCTTTGTCTCCTTTCGTTGTACTCCAGGTTTCAGAGCCATACAGCACAACTGGTCTGATCAGTGTTTTGTATATTGTGATTTTGGTGTTACGAGATAGCGCATTTGATTTTAGAATATGTTGTAGTGCATAGTATATCTTATTTCCAGAGTTGATTCTAGTTTGTATTTCTTCCCTTATGATGTTGGAGCAGTTGAAGATTATACCCAGGTATTTGTATGTTTCCGTTCTTTTAATGATCATATTATCTATTTGTATGTGGCCAGAGTTTTTAGCCATTCCGTCTCTTGAAATTACCATATATTCTGTCTTATCTTGGTTGATAACCAGTCCCATCTCTTGGGCTTTTTCCTTTGAGTCAATATTTCCAATGTCTTTTGTTCACTTTGCCCTATAATATCTATATCATCTGCATAATCAAGCAGCTTGGATGTTCCTCCAATATCACATTCCTCCTTTACCTTCCTTACAACTTTCTCTAGATGGAAAAAGAAATATAGGAAGACTTAGAAACACATGGAACAGAGAAGTAACATCAGAAATGGATAATATGGGGAGGATAGGACGGAGCTGCATGGGATATTTAAGATTAGGGCTCCTTGGAGTGAGCTGGTTGAGGACCTATTTCAATGGGGGGATAGAGGGCGTCATAAGAAAAAGTCAGCACTCGGTGAATAATGTGATCAGTGTCACGTCTGCTGCCTGTACTGCCCAGAACATTTTGTGGTACCCAGTTTAGGCTGCGTCAACCTGGGTACATTCTTGATTAAATCTCTGCCTCAAGGGGGATTTGAACACATGACCAACAGGCAAGCAGGCCAGTTACTGCACTACCACAGCTATTTCATTACATTAACAGGTCAGGAAGAAATGCTGGTGCTTGATAGGACACACATTGAGAACACCCGTTTATAGTGTAGCTAGAAATACCACAATGTAATATACAGGTAAATGTGAATATTCTTAAACAAGTGATTCGGTACAATTAACTTGGAATAGTCATAACACTTTAAGGGAAGTGCCTTGAAGAGATTAGAACAAGGTAGCTTTTTGCAAGATGGAAAACATACTGACCAATAAAATGATGTCAATTCCAACGAGGAAAAGAGTTGAGTTGAGTTAAGAACCGACATCACTGCACTCAGGACATTCCCATACGTGCTCCGTCCGCTCGTTCAACAGCCAGCAAAGAGTCATACTACTAATCGTTCCCACCGCTATCTGATTAAAAGTTCTCCTGGCCTTCCCTCTCAGTTTTGAGATTCTTCCAGAACCTCTGCCGATCCCCCGCAATCTCATTCTTTCCACATATGGGTTCTCAATCTGTTCCTCCGCCTGGTCCCACAAGTGCACGGCCACCACCCCCTTGTCCATAGGCAAAATACCACCAAGAGGTGCCCTCCCTGCTAGCCTATCAGCCTGTTCATTCCCTTGTACACCCGCGTGGCCAGGGCAAAATATCCATACAATTCTCATGATCTGTGACCTCTGAAGCGACGAGAGCCATTCCACACAAAATATTCCTTTCTCCACCTGGCTAAACATACTCTTTGAATCCGTAATGAATACAACGTGTGTTGCAGTAGTCTCCTCTAGCCAACGGAATGCCGTTGTTACTGCCTCCACCTCCATTCTCATGCTGGAGGACGTAGTCTCATATGCCAGATTCTCCTTTTTCAAGACCCATTAGCCTTTGCAATAAAGCCCCAACCACTACGTCTGTTTCTCACCACTGATCCATCGGTGTAGATGACTATGTCACCTTGAAACAAGGAAAAGAATGTTGTAGTGCTATATAAAACCCATACTTTTGTATGGATGTGAAGCGTGGACAATGAGAAGACAAGCTGAAAAACATCTAATGGCAGTGGAAATGTGGTTTTTGAGGAGATTGCAAAGAATACCATGGACAGACAGAAAAACCAATGACCAAGTCCTACAAGAAACAAATGAAGATCGTAAACTGGTTAGAGAAAGTAGACTTGACAGTCACAATCTTTTTGACACGTTATGAGAAGAAATAAATTGGACAGCTTGGTGACAACTGGCAAGAATGAGGGGAAAAGAACAAGGGGAAGGCAGAGAAGTAAATATCTGGGTGGCTTGGTCATGTGGTATGGTGATTGTGTGAGTTGGCGAAATGTGACCGCCCACACTTATCGGCATGGCACATGATGATGATGAGAAAGACCTTCTGGAACCCACAGGGCAAATGAAATACAGGTCTAAAGACACACTGAGAAGAGAATTAAAGACAGAGATGAATTATGCAGGGAAGATATGGAGGGAGCTGAGACAGAAAGCACAATATCGGAGGGCTTGGCATGGCCTGGTTGAGGACCCTTGCTCCACTGGGGATAAAAGTTAGTTGCATATCCTTTACAGGACGTCACAGTGAACCTCAGCATTTTTTCGGCTGTTTGTGATTTCTTGGCAAGTTTACATTCAGTAGTTTGCCATTGATTTCTGAACGACCAGCACTCGTACCATTTTTATAAAAACACCAACGCAAGGCAGTCAGTCTGCTGCCAAATCGCTCCAAGCTGTGTTTCAGATGCGGTATACGGGATTACGAACTACATCCGTAAACTCTTTGCCATGGAGCCAGGGATAAAAGGAAGGAGAAATAAAAGAACAACATGCACACGTTCTCCAACCTGTTTGCTTTTATCCGACAAGGATAGATGTCCACTACCTCAGGATTAGGGGAAACTTCATTTTAGCGGTCACTCTGTGAATGTTAGTGGTCACTCTATGAATCAAATCAGGTTTGCTCAAGTTAGGTATGAGGTGAATGTCGAACGAACGAACAAAATCTTTATTTTCAAAGGGTTAAGAATTGGGCACGCAGGCCCATCTGACATTCTGCCCTTCTTTTCTATTTCCTCTCATACATTCTTTCATTCAACAACCTTTATGAAGCAATTCTTTGACAACAAAAGAACAATAAGCATTAAAACGCATGAAAAATAATCAAAAATACATAACTCGTTGAGGCAATGTTTAACATGGGCATCATAAATACCCAAGGTGGGTGTAATGTGCCATACATATGGGAATGTTTTTTTTTGTGTGTGGCTAGTTGTCATTCAAGATAATTTACCATTATTATTGTCTTTGTTGTTTTTTTTTTTTTTAAGGGGGCATGTAGTCTGTTCTGAGGTAGTGTTCAAACAGGTTGCGACTGTATGTATAATGATTGGTGGTGTCTTTGATTTCTTGTGGAAGATTGTTCCACAACTGAGTGGCAGAGTATGCTAAGCTTGTTTTATATAAGTCTATCCTAGGTTTAGGGACATGAAGTATACTTAGTCGTTCGCTATGTCTTGCGTTATATTTAAACAGTGGCAATATTTAAACAATGGCAATATTTAAACAATGTCATTTCTCTAAGGTACTCCGCCTCTGTGGCGAAGGGGTTACGAATACAATTCGTAATCCCGGATACTGAGTTCAAAACAAGCTGCGGGTGATTTGGCAGCAGACTGCCTTGCATTGGTTTTCATATAAGGATGTGAGTGCCGGTCGTTCAGAAAGCAGTGGCAATCTACTGAATGTAAACTAACCAAGAAATCACAAACAGCCAAAGTAGGCTGGGGTTGACTGCCATGTCCTGTAAAGGATATGGAACTGACTCTGCCGCTAGGAGAGTACCAACTACAATGTGACTATATCCTTGTTCTGCTGTTCAGCTTTGTGACATTGTATCTTAGTTTTAATATATTGCTTCATTTTTCTCCAAACACATCCTGGATAAACAGGAGGAAGCAATGATATATAGTAGTATTACACTGAGATAAGGATTCTTTCGTCGGATATATTGGTAGTGTAGATATCATTAAACAATATATAATCTCCTGGCCTGACATTTTTATTCTTCTTTGGCTGGATTGAGTGTTAACACAAGTATGGGCTATACTTGTGTTTAAAGAAGCCAGCGAACAGGAACAAGGGTGGGGGAACAGTTGGACAACAATGATAATATTAAAAACAATGCTTTCCTGTAGTGAATTTGAATAAAGAAGACAAAAACAATAGATTGGACAATTTATTGCCTGGCGTATTTCACTGCAACTCGTCAGGAACATATTGTAGACATCACACAATATACTAGGGGAAGTCAATAAGTAAGACACAAATGGCTGTAGAAAAATAACTAAATATTATAACAACTTGAAACCAGTTTATTTTTATACATACATTGTCCCTTTATTCTTATTAGCCGGTTTGGGAGGACTCATTAAACGATGGGATAACTGCATCAATATTGGTGGAAATTATGTATAAAAAGGCAGTCCTCATACTGATACATTCTTTATTGACTGCAGTCCCAGGGTTTGTTTGATTTGGGTTCTTATCTTATGACAAGTGGTTTGTCCAGTAGATCCTTCCTGCCTGCCTGGTCTTGAACAAACATTTCTAGTGGAGAATTGGTTTGTAATCTTTCCTTCAGGAAATTTGGTTATACAAATAACTGAACAATTTTTGTGGTAGAATGTTATTATGGTTGCTGAAAAAGGTAAAAGTCAATATCATTTAACTCTTTCAACCTTTGTAAAGGATATGTAACTAAATTTTAAACGTCCTGTAAAGGATATGCAACTAACTTTTAAATGTCCTGTAAAGGATATGCAATTAACTTTTAAATGTCCTGTAAAGGATATGCAATTAACTTTTAAATGTCCTGTAAAGCATATGCAACTAACTTTAACCTTAGGCAACTTTTACATTACAATAATGGCTTTCCAAGCAAGAAGGGATTAAGGCGTTAGACATTGGGTGTAACATATTTATGAAACAGGGAGTCATAAATATTGGTTCGTAAAGAGTGAGTTAGTTTAGCAGCCGGCTGGGACAGAAGAAGGGAAGAACAGTTAATGATTCATTGGATAACTACCATAGGTATAGTGATTTATCAAATTAATAAATATATAGTGATATATCAGACACCAAACAAATGTACAATGATTTATTAAATAATGAAGTGATCTTTTAAATAGCTAACAAATGTATGTTGATTTATTAGATAACTAACAAATGTGTGGTGATTTATTAGGTAAGTAACAAATGTATAGTGATTTTTCAGATAACAAATGTATAGTGATTTATGAGACAACTATCGAATATATAGTGATTATCAGACAACTAACAGAGTGATTTTTCAGATAACAAATGTATAGTGATTTATCAGACATCTATCGAATATATAGTGATTTATCAGACAACTAACAAATGTATGGTGATTTATCAGATAACTAAAAATGTTTGTATTGTGATTTTTCAGATAACAAATGTATAGTGATTTATCAGACAACTATCAAATATATAGTGATTTATCAGACAACTAACAAATGTATGGTGATTTATCAGATAACTAAAAATGTATATCCCCATACCAGTCAACATTTACACAGAAAATATAATGAAATATGTCAAAAACGATGAAACCTGTGACAATTTTGATTCACACATAATTGGTGGAAATTCACTTCCCAAACTCAGATATGCAGATGTTATGGCTCTCATCTCAAACAGTGCTAAGGGACTAGAATAGTTCATTCTGTCTGTTAATAGACATCCTGAGGATCATATAAAAGAACCAAATATTGATAATGTATACAGACAATCAAAACGTACAATATTCAATCAAGAAATTGAAAATGTCACAAACTTTGAATGTCATGGCAGAAGAAGACTGGCCCAGCAGAGGGTAAACAACATTAAGATCCTGTGGCACAGAATAACACTCCTACAGGTCCCCTTTATTTGGCAGCTTCACTAAATATCCTTCTCTCCACTCTGCTGATATTACTTTGGCAGCTTCACCAAATATCCTTCTTTCCATTCCGCTGATATTACTTTGGCAGCTTCACCAAATATCCTTCTCTCCACTCTGCTGATATTACTTTGGCAGCTTCACCAAATATCCTTCTCTCCACTCTGCTGATATTACTTTGACAGCTTCACCAAATATACTTTTCTTTCCACTGCTGAAATTACTTTGACAGCTTCAACAAATATCCTTCTCTCCATTCTGCTGATATTACTTTGGCAAATTTTTTTTTGGCTCTTTGTGATTTCTTGGCAAGTTTACGTTCATTAGTTTGCTATTGCTTTCTGAATGACCAGCACTCATACCTTTGTACGGAAACATCACACAGCGTTCTGCTTCCAAGTCATCCACAGCTGTGTTTTGAACACATTATGCAGGATTACGAATTGTATTTGTAACCCATTCACCACAGTGCTTGCTATATACACCAGTAAGCATGCGCTGTCAAAAGTAAACTACTTGATAAAATTGGGATAACACAAGAAAACTATATAAGTTTACCTCATTTATTTCATAAATTGTATCTTTTTTGTGAAAACTGTGGACAGATAGAAAGAGCAATGAAGATATCTTAAAAGAAGTTATGTCACAAAAAGAATTGGGTACTCATGTCAGAATAAGGCAGTCCACATTCTTTGTGCATGTCACAAGAAGGGAAAAGCTGGAGTTTATCATGATAAAAGGAAAATTGGATGAGAAGATAGGCAGCAGTGTACCAAAAGAGAAGATGCTGGATGTTTGACATCATGATATGGAGGAACATCAGTTTCAGAAATAATTGACAGTACACAACACAGAAGGCTGTGGACAGACATCACCAACACTACATGTAATGGACTATAAAAGAAATCATTTCCAGACACCAGAAGTTGAGGTGCAGTGTGTATATTTTATAAACTGTACCTTTGTTTCGACGACTGCCTGAAACAGGCTAATAAAACTAGAACACTGTATACAACAACAGCTTTCTTTGGTCATGTGATGAGAAGAGAGGAATTGGAGAACATCGTGACAACTGGAAAGATCGAGGGGAATAGAGGTAGAGGCAGACCAAGAGAAATGATGCTGGATGGATTGAGACGGTGGCACGGAGGAGTGTCAGCAGCGGAGTTGATCCAGAAAACCAAAGACCGAGATCTGTGGAGAGCCATGAATGCATACGCCAGCTGGCAGGGCACTTGATGATGATGACCTTTGTTTCCGGGCGCTAGATGTTGAGATATGATGTGTTTATTTCTTAAATTCTACCTTTATTTCTAGGCACTAGAAGGTGATATATTATGTGTTTATTTCATAAACTATACTTTTATTTCCAGACACTAGTAGCTGAGATATGGTGTGTGTGTCTGCAGTCTCTTGATGATGGCTAGAGTGCTTGTGTCTTTGTTGATGACAGCTTTACTACATTGTTGTCATGTGGATTCCTTTTTTATGTCACAGAAAGCAGGTATGTGCAGTAGATTTGTTATGATTTATTGTTAGTTTGTTAAAATAAAGAATGATTTGAGCTGAGATATTATAAATGCTTAATTGGGACAAGAACACAAACATGATCTTGGACTGATTCTGTGAGATGGCAAACTGTGAGTTGCTGCTCTTTTTGACATGACACAAATTAAAATTTCAATAGTGGTTCCAAAGTTGTTAGTAAAGTAGCCTCATAATTTTAGACCAATCAGCGCTCAGTAAGTTAGTTAGTTACTTAGTCTTTCCTCTTGAGCCCAGGGTGGCGCATAGGGCAGAAGTCATGGCTCTCCATGTCTGGCGGTTCGCTGCTACCTGTTGTATATCTTGGATGTTTACTTGGCCGTTGAATGAATGGCTCAGTAAGTGATGTAGTCAAAAGCAGGCCAGCCTTCTTTACTTCACAGTAAATTTCCTGGTATCCAGTTTAGGCTGAGTCGATCCAGTTTAGGCTGAGTCAATCCAGTTTTTAGGCTGAATCAATCCAGTTTAGGCTGAGTTGACCAAGCTTAGGCTCAGTCGATCCAGTTTAGGCAGAGTTGATCCAGTTTAGGCTGAGTTGATCCAGTTTAGGCTGAGCCAATCCAGTTGTTAGGCTGAATCAATCCAGTTTAGGCTGAGTTGATCCAGTTTAGGCTGAGTTGATCCAGTTTAGTCTGAATCATTCCAGTTTAGGCTGAGTTGATCCAGTTTAGGCTGAGTCAATCCAGTTTTTAGGCTGAATCAATCCAGTGTAGGCTGAGTTGATCAAGTTTAGGCTTAATCAATCCAGTTTCAGCTGAGTCGATCCAGTTTATCTGAGTCAACTGAGAGCACACAGCATTGTTAAAAAAACCAAACCTTGTTGGGGATTGGAATGCATGACCATCGGGGTGCAGATATGATCTCTTATTATAACCCACCAGAAAGGCTCACAATCCTTCAGCAGCACCCCTGTCTCAAGCATATTCATGCTTGGGGAGGTGGAGGAGGGGGGGGGGGGGGAGTACTTGCCTTGCAACAGTTTTTTTTATTTTAAATGTTAAAATATGAATATTCTATAAGATGTGAACATCAAAGAAAACTGACTTACACACATGACCATGTCTATGAAACTGAAATACTTTAGCCATATTAAACACACACACACACCCCCCCCCACCAGATGTGTTGATGTAATGGTTAGAACATTACGCTGGCAATGGCATGAACTCGACCAAACAAGGGTTCAGTGCCTTCTCTCGACGTTCGCTACAGGTTGGAAGGTCTGCCCATCAAGTCCTTCATGTACTCAGGCCTACAAAATGTGCTGGCTCTAACACTTAACATATCCACAGCAGGTTATTGCGATGGACATTTTTTAACAAATGCCTCCCATCACAAGAGGGCACAGGACAGTGTTGTTGTTTGTCTATCAAGAATGATGATGACCATTCATTTCATCCAGTGGGGTTGAAGGTGTGGAGCCGTGGGTTCTAAGATGGCTGATAAGGCCTATTTTGGCTTGAAATGTTCTTTGACAATGTGGGCAAAGAATGCTTGACGTCTCTGGAGGAGGATTTCCTGCAGTGGTTTTTCTGTCCTGCCTTTTCTTCACAGCTCTTGCAGTCCTGGTTGCCTCACATATGACTGCACCTTTGCGCAATGATGCACGCCACGAATTTCGGTCTCTGGCTGCAGCCTCCCAGGTGTCATGATGAATTTCAAAAGCATTCAGTGAAATTTTCAGTGTCTTTAAAACGTTTCCTCTGGCCACCTTGGGAGCGTTTACCACAACGCAGTTCCCTGTAGAAAATTCGTTTAGGGAGCCTGTGATCTGGCATGCGGGTCAGGTGACCAGCCCAGCGAATCTGATTCTTCATCAGTAGAGTGTGGATACTGGGCATGGATGCTCTTTCTAGGACTTCAGTGTCTGGAATCTTGTCTTGCCATTTAATCTTCAGTAGCTTCCTTAGGCAGACTGTGTGGAAGTGGTTTAATTTCCTAGCGTGTCGCTGATAAACAGTCCAGGTTTCACAAGCATATAGCAGTGTGGATAATACAACTGCTTTGTAGACTTTTAGCTTTGTTTGCAGGCTTATTCCAGTTCTGTCCCATACATTCTTGTACAGTCTGCCAAAGGCTGCACTGGCCTTGGAGATTCTTGCATTCACTTCGTCATCGATTGTGGCAGCTTGTGACACAGTGCTGCCAAGATAGGTGAATTTGTCCACAACACTTAGTCTATGATCATTCACTTTGATATTCGGCACAGTGTGATTATTCCCTGGAGCTGGCTGGTACATAACTACAGTCTTCTCCAAGTTGATATTGAGCCCAAAGTTGGCACAGGCATGTGAGAAAGCTGAAACATTATGTTGCATGTCCGCCTCTGAGTTGGCGTATAGAGCGCAATTATCAGCAAACAGGAGCTCTCTGACGGTGCCGCTGTCAATTTTGGTTTTAGCTTTCAGCCTTCTGAGATTGAATAACTTTCCATCCATACAGTAGTTGATGTCTATTCCAATGTCGTCGTTCTCGAAGGCATTCATCAACATGGCTGAAAACATGAGGCTGAACAGTGTTGGTGCCAGGACACATCCTTGCTTCACTCCATTGGTTACAGGAAAGGGTTCAGACAGTTCACCATTTTCCTGTACTCTTGCCTGCATGCCGTCATGAAATAGCCGCACTATTTGGACAAACTTTCGTGGACAGCCATATTTTGCCATAATCTTCCACAGTCCTTCTCTGCTGACTGTGTCAAAAGCCTTGGTAAGGTCAATGAAAGTGGAGAACATTTCGCAGTTCTGTTCCTGACATTTCTCTTGCAGCTGCCTTGCAGCGAAAATCATGTCAACAGTTCCACGTTCTTTTCTGAAGCCACATTGTGAGGCGATTGAGGATATGTGACGTTGGATGAAGAATGACTTGCGCGATGACTTGGATTTAAGTGAGGAAGAGTTGCGCAATTCGTCAACCTCACTCTCTCGCCTGAGTCCATCTGAGTCCAGTGGCAAGACAAGTCGAGACGATTGGAGACGAATACAGGTGCAGTGGATGACCAGGGCGCTCTACGTGCCTTGCCGTGCTCATTACGTTCCACAACGCTTTGCAGGTAAACGCCGTCTTGCCCGTTGAATCAGGAATGATTTCTTCCGCGCAGTCTGCCGAATCCTGTCTTCACATGCTGGGTGGGCATACCCTAGTTTACCTCTTGGTTTGACACCAAATCGGATACCCATTTTCTTGAACAGGACAGTAGAGACACCCTGAGCATCAACATGTACATGGCTGGGGAACTGACTAGGGGTCAAGAGTCTTTCTGGTTTGACTATGATGAGAGCTACTTCTGCAGAAGACTGAATATGATGACTTACTTTACTGCATATTTTTTGTTGTTGCTCTTGCTCCGTTTGAACTCAAGCATAGTCCATACACACTACTTTTTTAGTAGTGCGGGACTGAATTTTGGCGTGTAGATTAGTTTTCCCTATTAACAGTGTCCCTCGCCATCAGGCAAACCCATTCCGACTTCAGAGGTACTTGTAACTTACGTCCCCAAGGCTCGGACCGTTGTAGGGGTTGAACCCGCTACCTCAGGATAAACACACCGGATGTTTAAGAATGCGCATTCTTGTCCATTTCCATTCGCTCATGCTGACCTCCCTTTACTGCTTATGATTTATAACTGGTGTGCGAAAGATAACTGGAAGGGCCGATTGGAAGATGGGCCTGAATGCCCAATTTGTGACCCTTTGAAAATAAAGTGTTTTTGTTTGTTTGTTCGTACTTTTGAATAATATGTGATGTTTGTTTTGTTTAATTTTTCACAGATATCACTCCTAAAGATGCATTAGTCTTCATTGGCCAAAGACTCAGAGTGCAGTGTCAGCTGCTACTGAGCACTAACATTTCACCTTCCGACATGTACTTTGAGCTCACGCCCAGAGCAAATGATACCTGGAAAATTCCACAACTGGAAACTGTTATTGGAAATAGAAACATAGCAACAGACCTTAATATCACCAGGCAGTATTCAAACTACACAACTCTTTCCTGTAAGGACAGAACTGACACGTTATTGAAGTCTGCTGCTATCTACGTTGAGTGTGAGTTCTTTATTGACAACGTTTTTTATTTTTTAGTTTCTTCTTTATCCTGAAAAATGATGTTGGGAGTTTGTCCTCAAATGTAGGTTAAGAGCATCTCAGTCACTGCCTAATTTGAGGTTGTGGATATCTTCATAGAATTTGTCCTCAAATGGAGGTTAAGAATTTGATTCACTGCCCAACTTAAAGTTATTAACATCTCTATAGAGTTTGTCCTCAAATTGTTGCTAAGAATCTGATTCACTGTTCAATTTGAGGTTGTAGAGTTTGTCCTGAAATGGATTGAGTGCAGGTAATTGTACAGGAGGCGAATTAGTTGATGGGAAAATCTCTATAAAATATCATAAACTCTGTGATATGTGTGACATGGCCATCAGCTGGTAAAGGGTGCCACACATAAATCTTTCTTCCCTATTGCCATGTAGAGTTCATCTCTTTAGGCCAAGGCTAGCAGAGTTCAACCATAGAGAAACTGAAGGAATGCAAGGGTATACCACCTTTGTATATCCCCCTTTTTTTTTTTTGCGTTTCCATCCTGTTTCAGGATATTGCGGTCAACATCAGCATCTTTCAGCTGTATATTGATTCTTAGGCTAGATTACGCTCATCAGCACGCCATGACTTTCTGAGCGACCGGCTCCATACTCTCATAAGTCACTGGTGCGACTCGAACCGCTTCCAATTCTCGTGCGTTCATGTCAACCACGAGAGTATTCAGGGTTACGGAGAAAGCTGCTAACCTCTCGGCCAGGGAGACCGGCTTTGTATATCCCTTGTACATTATAATTTGACCGTGCATGTTAGACAAAAAAAATACTTGGAATCTTGATGGTAAAAGAGCACGAGAAAGATACAGAGTTAAATACGTGGATGGCTTGGCCACACACACTCTCACATGGCATAATGGGAACAAGAGCACAGAGCTGACCTGAGATTTCTCCGGTTGTGTGAGATGGTGGGTCATGTCTGCTCACACTTAGGAGGGCGGCTTCAAATTAAGACCTTAACAGTGTGATATAAATTGCAGTAACCATGCCATTGTCATGCAACCGGTCAGTATTGTTGTCAGGGATGTCAAGAGTGTTAGCACATTACATCACGGTGCAGATGAACATGGTGATGTCATAAGGACAATTTAAAGATGGCCATCCCACTTTTGACATGCACCAAAGAGGAGCAGCATTCTGTTTTCCCATGTTTTGATCAGTGAAAGGTGAAATGTATAGAAATTCATCAGCGAATGAAGGTCCAGTGTGGTGATGCATGCCTGTCAATCTAGCAAGTGTATGAGTGGAGTAAGAAGTTTCAAAACAGCGTGACTTCTGTGACAGTCTGTCACGACTGGATCAGGCATACTGAGTAGTGACCCCAGAGAATATTTTCTACAGGAATTCAAGAAGTTTATCGTTGCTGGAGGACTTGCATTGAATGCACTGGTGACTACACTGAAAAATGATACATTTGTTGTTTACTTTTTCAGAGTATATTCACCACGCACACACACAAAAACATTTCAGGTTTTCATTTGAAGTTCCCTGTATCAGCATTTGCACATGATGATGATGGTGCAGGTCAAAATAATGCTCTCTATTCTGCATGTGCTGTACACTCTTGCAGCAAATATTTAGCCATCATTTTATCAATGCCACACTCGTAAACTTCCAATGTGCTGATGCCAAGGTAGCGGGTTCAACATCTACACTGATCGGTTGGACTAAAATGTTGACTTCTTGTCCTTTACTTTAGGATGTAAATTACAAGTACCTCAAAAGTTGTAGTGGATTCGCCTGATGTCGAGAGACACTGGTAATAGGGAAAGCTAATCACATGCAAAGATCAATCCAGTGCGACTAGAAGTAGTAGGACTACGCTTAATATCAAAGTTAGCAAGTGAAAAAAGTTCTTAAGTTATATGTATTTGTGTTCACGTCAAATATGCCATGAAAGGGCCTATCAGATTGAGGTCGGTGGAGAGACCTTCCACCAGTTGAGTACCAAAGTACCATCTCCACAGAGACTATGTTGAAGAACTCTCATTTCCCTCTCCAAGCTCGGAAACCTGGGGATGTGAAAGAGAATACTCCTCCTCCTCCTCCTCCTCCTCCTCCTCCTCCTCCTCCTCCTCCTCCTCCTCATCCTCCTCATCCTCCTCCTCCTCCTCCTCCTCCTCCTCCTCCTCCTCCTCCTCCTCCTCCTCCTCCTCCTCCTCCTCCTCCTCCTCCTCCTCCTCCTCCTCCTCCTCCTTCATTAACTGTCTTTTTTAGTTCACTCAGTGGTGAAATAGAGTATATCTTCCACTGTTGTTTCTGTAGGCCAGAAGGTTTGCCTAGATATGTTATATTTTGGGCAGTCTTGGAGTATATGCTCTGCTGTCTGCAGCGCCAATCCACATGTGCACATGCTTGATTCACTATTCTTGAATTGTGTATACATGTGGTTGCGTAATCTATTGTGTCCTGTTCTGAGGCGCAGAATAATGATTTGTTCTGGGTCTGTCCATAACGTGGTAGTCATCTAGAGCAGGTGTTGGTGGCTTTCTGACTGATTTGATCATTCTTTTCTTTTGGTGGTATGTAATGGGTACATCAGGTTGTTCTTCTATTGCTCCTTCCTGAGCTAATCGATCAGCTCTCTCATTTCTGGGTGTGATGGTATCCACTGTATGGTGACCTTAGGCTGATGGTAAAGTTAAGAAAGTAGAGTCCACAGTACTGGAATTTCACATTTGTGAAGAAGCATATTAGTATGTAAGTAGGTCATGACTGATCACAGCACATACAGACTGGCTGGGGTTCGGCATGGGCTGGTCGATGTGTCCTCCATGAGTTTTTTGTCATTTCAGTGTCAGCAGGCTCCAATGCAGTGCCCAGAAGGAGAGTTAAAACTTCAAATACCAACACTAGAGTGAAAGGACATATGTTTAAGGCGGATCTGTGGAGAAGGGGTTACGAATTCAATTTGTTATCCCGCATACAACATTCGGAAGTAGACTGCCTTGCATTTGTTTCCATACAAAGGTATGAGTGGCGGTCGTTCAGAAAGCATTGGCAAACTACTGAATGTAACCTTGCCAAGAAATCACAAACAGCCAAAGAATGCTGGGGTTGACTGCGACGTCATGTAAAGGATATGCAAGTAACTTTTTAAGGGTTAGCCAGTAAGATAAGTGGCTTTGTATTGAACAAGTTACATAAAACCTGTTTTCCTATTTTCAGATCCCATCGTGAACATTACCAACCTCGCAGGCACATTGTTTTATGATAACTCCACCATCATCTTCACCTGGAAGCTGGGACAGGCATATCTGGATCCTTCATCCATCAATGTTACAGTCGACTGGAATCCATTAACTGAACCAAATTTGAGGTATGATTTTGTTATATTGGAATCCCATTTTCCCACTTGTCTGCCAACACTGTAGTTCTGGGTTGATCCTCAGTAGTGGCAAGATTCAATATTTTCCCTAGAGGTCAGCCGAATAGTTAAGAGCACTTGCTCTTAAACTTCTGGTGTGCTGATGCCAAGGTAGTGGGTTCAACCCCTACACGGGTCAGTTGGACTAAAATGTTGACTTCACGTCTTTGACTTGGGGCCATAAATTACAAGTACCTCAGAAGTCGGAGTGGGTTCACTACAGGCCTATCTGTGTAGATGATTACAGTATTCTGGGAAGAACTTTCACAAATCGCTGCCTGCTCTTCTCTCTCAATTACCATCAGTTTTTGTTACTTGCATTCTCTATTCAGTCTAATACATACTGGAACAATTGTGCTGCGACCTTCTGCCACAGGCACCCATTCTTTGCCATGGTCTGTTCATCATGGCTGTTTATGATTGTTTACATGTATTCAACCAGATGATCAATGTTGAGCTCATCCCATTTCTGGCGCTGTGGTGAAGGAGTTACACACGCAATTTCATAATCCTGCATACCATGTTCGAAACAGCACTGGAAGCAGACTGCCTTGTGCTGGTTTTCATACAATTGTAGGGGTGCCGGTCATTCAGAAATCAATGACAAACTACTGAACGTAAACTTGCTAAGAAATCACAAACAGCCAAAAAATGCTAGGGTTGACTGTGGCATCCTGTAAAGGATATGCAACTAACTTCATTCCATTTACAGTTTACTAAAGGCTTAATACCTTCCACTTGTAACATCTGCACTTTATCCTCAACATCTAAAATTTGAATGTTGTCTAGTGCATCCTCTAATCCCTGCTTCTTTCCTCTACTTCTACAAGGGGAAGTCAATAAAATAGCCACAAATGGCTGCAGAAAAATAACTAAATATGATAACTTGAAACCAGTTTATTTTTATACATACATTGTCGCTTTATTTCTCAGCATAATTTCCACCAACATTGATGCACTTATCCCATTGTTTTATCAGTCCTCACAAACCCGCTTTATAGAACTGCGTACTCTGCCATTCTGCATCATGTAAATGTCAATTTTGTCAATTGATGCCAAACTATCTGACTGCGATACAGGTTGTGCTTGCAGCCCACAGTCATCCTCATCATCAGAGTCAGGGCTGGAAGGGTCTGTTGGTTGAATAACTGGCATACATAGCCCTATAATATCAGTGCTTGAAAGCGTGGCACTAGTAGAAACACCATTGTCAATGTTCACAAACTCCTCTGGATCAATCTTCAGCTCTTTATACAATCTAGCAAGTAATGACCCCACTGAAATGTCAGTAACATTGCTTTCACTGCTCGCTGAATTATATTTAGCTAAAGCAGGTCTGAGCACGTTTTGTATCCATGAGTGAGTCATTGCTTCGTCGACTGACTGTTTCTCTTCACACACATTCTTGTAAGTGAGGCAGTGTTGTTTTTGGCAACGATCCAACCAGCCAGCACTACAATCAAGTCTATCTGACCTCCAAGACGTGCAAATTCTTCTGCTTTCGCAATAAGTAAAGGCCCATTTACTGGTACACTTGCCAATCTAATCACAGTGAACTATTTTAAAAGGGCAGCATCAACAAAATCGCATGCAGCAGTTCTTCTAGCTCTCTGCCTATCACTGTCGATTTGACATTTGAAAAACAATTGTTTGTAGCGGTCTTTATGCTTTAATATGCTGGAAAGTGTTGATGTTGGAATACCAGATTCTCTAGCTATATCCACTTTCTTCTTCTCACTATGTTCAACCTCTTCCAATAGCTCAATCTTTCTTTTTAAAGTCAAAGTTTTAAGCTTTCGTCCACTAGCAGCCATTGTTGACATGTAGCAACATATCGTATGTACAAGATTGTTCTCCGGGCTGACTAAAAATACACATTCTTCCGCGAAACAATTTTTTTTTTGGGGGGGGGGGGGGATGTGAAATGAACAGTTCGACTTAAACGTGGACATTTATATAGTCGGTATTCAATTTTATGTTCGACTAATTCGAAAATTCGAGTTAACCGAATTCGACATATCAGGACTTTTTATACAAAGATAAAGAAGGATCTTTGTCGGGACCAAGCCAATAACGTCGACTTAAACCCTTTACAGGGCAGATGCTTGTCCGTTATTTTAGCCCTGAACGGGCAAGATTTTTTCAGGTTTGGTAAAATTTTGGGTCGCGTTAGTAAAAACATCACAAATAAGGTGTTAGTCAACCGATTTTAGTCAAATAAACATCACAATGAAGGGAAAAGCATGCAGAATATGTTACTCACGTGATTGTTGTCGGTAATCCATATATGAACACAAATATTTACGAAATACAGCATGTTGTTTGTGATTTTCCGTCATCTATACGGCAATTTACAAACACATTTTCAGAATCATAATCACTTTCTTTAAAGTCCGACTCAAGTAACGCTTTGCACTGATATCTAGCTCCGATTAATAGTCGGATTAATACGGCAATTTACAAACACATTTTCAGAATCATAATCACTTTCTTTAAAGTCCGACTCAAGTAACGCTTTGCACTGATATCTAGCTCCGATTAATAGTCAACTTCGTGCCCTTTAATGTCACTTAAATTGAACCTAGCGAAATCTCGGCTATCACTTGAAGAATCGCCGAAATCCGTTTTGAAAAACTAAGCGTAAAAACCCCGAAAACTATCCAAAAAAGTCAGTAAAGGTCCATTCAAACTCATAGTAGGCGCTTACAAATGGTGGCCACGTTGTCAAGCTATTGGCGAAAGCGAAAGTAGATGTCGAAAATATCGTAAGGCCGAGAAATCGCATTTTTACAGTGCATAATAGTATCGGACGCAATCAGCCGATTTGCTGGTTAAAGCGATCGGACGGAAATGGACGTTCTGCCTTGTAAAGGGTTAAGCGAAATTCTAGTTATACGAGTTCAACTTAAGTGGACTCGACTGTATGTCCTACCCAGCGCTACTGTTCTCAGGTTTTCTCAGGGCATGTCCTACCCAGCACTACTATCCTCAGGTTTTCTCATTGTATGTCCTATCTAGCGCTACTGTTCTCAGGTTTTCTCGTTGTATGTCCTATCCAGCGCTACTGTTCTCAGACTTTCTCGTTGTATGTCCTATCCAGCGCTACTGTTCTCAGACTTTCTGATTGTATGTCCTATCCAGCACTACTATCCTCAGGTTTTCTCATTGTATGTCCTATCTAGCGCTACTGTTCTCAGGTTTTCTCATTGTATGTCCTATCCAGCGCTACTGTTCTCAGACTTTCTCATTGTATGTCCTATCCAGCGCTACTGTTCTCAGACTTTCTCATTGTATGTCCTATCCAGCACTACTATCCTCAGGTTTTCTCATTGTATGTCCTATCTAGCGCTACTGTTCTCAGGTTTTCTCATTGTATGTCCTATCCAGCGCTACTGTTCTCAGACTTTCTCATTGTATGTCCTATCTAGCGCTAATGTTCTCAGGTTTTCTCATTGTATGTCCAATCCAGCGCTACTGTTCTCAGACTTTCTCGTTGTATGTCCTATCCAGCGCTACTGTTCTCAGACTTTCTCATTGTATGTCCTATCCAGCACTACTATCCTCAGGTTTTCTCATTGTATGTCCTATCCAGCGCTACTGTTCTCAGACTTTCTCGTTGTATGTCCTATCCAGCGCTACTGTTCTCAGACTTTCTCGTTGTATGTCCTATCCAGCGCTACTGTTCTCAGACTTTCTCGTTGTATGTCCTATCCAGCACTACTGTTCTCAGACTTTCTGATTGTATGTCCTATCCAGCGCTACTGTTCTCAGACTTTCTCATTATATGTCCTATCCAGCGCTACTGTTCTTAGACTTTCTCAGCGCATGTCCTATGCAGTGCCACCTGTGCTGACACTAGTTAATGAATGTTCATAGATTATTTGTAATTGTTTTAATCAGTCTCAGTGTTTCAAATCTTACAGTAGTTCCGATTTAACATTAAAAGTGTTTATTATATGTGTTGGACCTGAAATGGTCCCAGGAAATATGGGTTGAACTACAGATGGCCTGATTGATATTAACCACATCATTCATCATGAGAGCCGGTTATTTTGTTTATGGAAACATGGAGTTAGCACCATATACCCATTATACCTCTAGCTGTGGAAGAGGGTCCTTGACTTTTTGGACTGTTTTACAAACTAAGTTGTCATGATTATATTTACAGTAAGTATGCTAGCATATTTACTATTTTCATGATTATCATGTCCCATGACGGTAAGCATGGGCGGTCATGTTTCGCCATTTCACACGATCATCAGGGTCGTGGATCAGCTCTGTGTTCTTGTCCCGACCATGCCATGTGGTCAAGCCATCCAGATATTTACTTCTCTGCCTTCCCCTTGTTCTTTTCCCCCTCAATCTTGCCAGTTGTCACCAAGTTCTCTTGTTTTATTTCTTCTCATAACGTGCCCAAATAAAATTGGACTGTCTACATATAATTTCTCTAATCAGTTTACGGTGTTCATTTGCCTCTTGTAAGACTTGCTCTTGTTATGACCAGCATATTTACTCTGATGTTTTATTTTGTCTTTATATGCTCATTTTATGACCAGCATATTTACTCTGTTTTATTTTGTCTTTATATGCTCATTTTATGTCCAGCATATTTACTCTGATGTTTTATTTTGTCTTTATATGCTCATTTTATGACCAGCATATTTACTCTGATGTTTTATTTTGTCTTTATATGCTCATTTTATGACCAGCATATTTACTCTGATGTTTTATTTTGTCTTTATATGCTCATTTTATGACCAGCATATTTACTCTGATGTTTTATTTTGTCTTTATATGCTCATTTTATGACCAGCATATTTACTCTGATGTTTTATTTTGTCTTTATATGCTCATTTTATGACAAGCATATTTACTCTGATGTTTTATTTTGTCTTGCTTTATTTTGTCTTCTCTTCCAGTGGAAATAACTGCAACTTATCAAATCAAGAATTATGTTTGATTTTGTGGAATGCTCAATCAACAATTTTCATCAGAATAAACGTTTCACATACAAAAGGTGCCAATGCCTCACGGGGCCAAGTCTTGGGACCCCAGCATGAAACCTCTGCCACTTCAGTCTATGAATTTCACCCTTATGATAACCGTATGTATATGTGTGTTCTTGTCGCTATTGTCAGATTTAATAGAGAGAAGGAAATAAATTGATAAGAACATGAACAAAAATGTATAGTTTACAACATATCACACATAGCAAGTTTGTCTTAGGTAAAATAGAAGTTTGTGGAAGTATATCCACCATGTGCTACCGCGACCATATAGGGAAGCAAAGAATGGTAACACTGCAACCTACTCCGCAGGTTAAAGGAGTCCACAAAGGGAGCCTCACCTGTGTGCTATCGGGACCCTAATAGATTGCAGAAGATATTAACACTGCATCCTACCACACAGGTAGTAAGAAGGGGCTAAGAAGGATACCACCCATGTGTTACGGAAGCCAAGAATAGTATCACACTGTAACTTACCATGCAGGTAGTAAGAAGGGGCTAAGAAGGATGCCGCCCATGTGTTAGAGAAGCACAGAATAATATCACACTGTATGTAACCTAAAATGGATTGGAGAACTTAGTGACAACTGGCAAGATCGAAGGGAACAGACCAAGAGGAAGACCGAGAGGAAAATACCTGGATGGCTTGGTCACATGGCATGGACGAGACAGGAACACTGAGCTGATCCACGACGCTGGTGATTGAGTGAAATGGCGAGTCATGACCGCCCACGCTTTCCGGCATGGCACATGATTGATTGATGTAACCTACCACACAGGTAGTAAGAGGTGACGAAGGAGGGTTGGGCCTGGGGCTAGCTTCCTCATCCCATAGAAAAGCTTTAGCCACAAATTCCAGCAAATCATAATGGGAGCTTGTAGTGAGTTGGTTGAGGTGCCTGTGCCCGATTGGGGGACAGAAGGCCATAGAATACGAAGAAGTAGTTATAACTGAAAAGATTGCCGTGTAACTTTATAAATAAATGTGATATATTTACAATATTGCTAATGTTCATGTTATATAGAACCAATTTTAACATACGGTTGCAAATCATAGACAATTAGTAAACAGGCAAAAAAAAATCACCGGAAGCTTTGGAGATGTGGTTCTATAGAAGAATGCTGAAAATTAATTGGACAGCGAAAATGAGCAATCTTGACATTTTGAGGGAAGCTAAGTCTCAAGAAACAACTTATCATAAACAACAGAAAGAGGCAGTCATCATTTTTTTGGCCAGATTATGAGAAGACAAAAACTGGAGCATGTTTTAATAACCGGAAAGATTTGTAGAAAGAGATGGAGGACGACAGCATGAGAAGGTTCTTGACATTCTTGTATCATGACACGGAAGGGAGTCAACACAGGAATTGATTCATGCCGTTGGAGATCACAATTTGTTGAGAGGCATGATCGCCTACACCAGCCGGCAGGGCACTGGGTGATGATGATGATGATGATATTTACAAAGCTATCAAAAGCACGTTAGTAAAAGTAAGTATAAGTCCATTATACACGCTTAAGTCGCATCAGACATACGGTGCTAGACCCATGTTTGTATAGCCCAACCGTCACTGGGTGGCTGATGGGATCACTATTGTGCTAGCTGCCTAAGATACTTCAGATACCTACAGATACTTCCTAAGATATTCATAGTACCCATCTAAGCCAGAAAGACCAATGAACAAGTTCTTCAAGAAACAAATGAAGATCGTAAACTGATCAGAGACATTAGACGTAGACAGTCACAATTTTTTGGGCATGTTATGAGAAGAAATGATTTGGAGAACTTGGTGACAACTGGTAAGATCGAGGGGAACAGACCAAGGGGAAGACCTAGAAACAAGTATCTGGATGGCTTGGCCTTGTGGCATGGTCGAGACAGAAACACGGAACTGATCCACGACTCTGTTGATCGAGTGAGATGGCAGAACATGACCACCCACGCTTACCGGCATGGCACATGATGGATGGATCTAAGGCTGGGTTAACCTGGGAGCTGAGGTCAATTTGTAAAAATTTGAATTTGCCCAGCTGCGGATTGAACACATGACCACCAGGTCATCAGGCGAGTGTCCGGCCACTACGCTACCAAGGCGACCTCAACATCATGCGCCACGCTGATAAGCATGGACGATCATGGTTCAACATTTCACATGATCACCAGACGAGAAGTAAGTCGTTTGCGAGAACGAAGTGATGACTGTGAATCTACAACCATGGTCAGACTGCAATAACAGCAAGTTAAAAGAGGTGTGGCCAAACAAGAACACTATGCAGGTAGCCAAAGAAGATTAATAACTCCTTTGCCTCAAAGCTAACTGTACAATAACAGCATTTACTAAATGTTGAAAAAACCTTTCATTGTCTGCAATCATTGCTGTTTTGTCTGCCTATCTTATTTTTATGGTGCTTCATGTTTCGAGCATTCATTTTACAATGTTTGCTTCTTTGTTAACATTCATGATAGATAATTGGTGTGAAAGTTGAGTGATTGGAAGGGCTGAATGTAAGGCAGGCCTGCGTGCCAAATTTGTGACCCTTTGAAAATAAAGTATGTTCATTCATATAATCGTTCTGTGTTATCTTGTCTGGTGGCGATTCAGACTTCGTCGTGATGTTTTTACTATACAGGGACACAAATTCTTTGGTTGAGTAACAAGAACAGAGACATTTTTAAACCATCTTGATAATTGGAAAAATCAGCAATAGAAGTGACAGGAGCAGACTCATAGAAATTATACTGGATGATTATGAGATGGTGGCATGGACGAATATCACCATCATCAAGTGCCCTGCCAGCTGGCGTAGGCATTCATGTCTCACCACAGACCTCGGTCTTTGGTTTTCTTGATTAACTCTGCTGATGATATTTCTCCATGCCACTGTCTCAATCCATTCAGCATAATTTTTCTTGGTTGGCCTCTGTCTCTCTTCCCCTTGATCTTTCCAGTTGTCATGATATTTTCCAATATCTCTCTTCTCATCACATGACCACAGAAAGCTATTTGTCTCATTCTTATTGTTGTATATAATGTTCTAGATTCATTAGCCTAGTTCTTATTGTTGTATATAAAGTTCTAGTTTCATTAGCCTCTTTCTTATTGTTACATATAAAGTTCTAGTTTCATTAGCCTCTTTCTTATTGTTACATATAAAGTTCTAGTTTCATTAGCCTCTTTCTTATTGTTACAAATAAAGTTCTAGTTTCATTAGCCTCTTTCTTATTGTTGTATATAATGTTCTAGTTTCATTAGCCTCTTTCTTATTGTTGTATATAATGTTCTAGACCATTAGAGGAATATCTCCAAAATAATTGATCAAGAACACCAAGGACTGAGATCTGTGGACATGCATGAACACTTAACGCCAATTGACCAGGCACATGATGATAATGATAATGGATCATATTATCTTTACAAGATTAGCTAAACAGCTTCATTCAGTATCACTTTTTGATGTATTTCACAGTTAAGACAGGTCCGCCAATTGCATTGAAAGTTGAAAATGTAACCAACACATGTGCGCAGATCAACTGGGAGGACTCTCTCTATTTTAAGTCTAACATCTTCATCAACACAACGTACAGGATTGAAAAGAAGGTTGATGATGAGTCAGAGTTCAGAGTCGTAAGTAGCTGTTTATTTTCATTCTCAACCTAGTAGGTCAATAAGTAACCTAACATAACTTACATAACATAAAGTAAAGAAAGAAAGTAAGTATGTAAATAAAGTAAAGTAATGTAAGTAAAGTAAAGTAAGTAAGAAAGAAAGTAACATAATGTAATGTTAGTAAGTAAAGTTAAGTAAGAAAGCAAAGTAACAGAACATATTGTTAGTAAGTAAGTAAAGTAAGAAAGTAACATAATGTAATGTTAGTAAGTAAAGTAAAGTAAGAGAGTAACATAACATAATGCTAGTAGGTAAGTAAAGTAAAGTAAGTAAGAAAGAAAGTAACATAATGTAATGTTAGTAAGTAAGTAAAGTAAGTAAGAAAGAAAATAACATAACATAATGTTAGTAGGTAAGTAAGTAAAGTAAAGTAAGTAAGTAAGTAAGAAAGTAACATAATGTAATGTTAGTAAGTAAGTAAAGTAAGTAAGAAAGAAAGTAACATAACATAATGTTAGTAGGTAAGTAAGTAAAGTAAAGTAAGTAAGTAAAGAACCTTTTTACACACTGAAAAGCACCTTGCACATGTGGTCCATCCATTATGTTCCATGCCGATAAGCATGGGCGGTCATGTTTTGCCATATCACTTGATCTCCAGAGTCGTTGGTCAGCTCTGTGTTTCTGTCAGCCATCCAGGTATTTACTTCTCAGTCTTCCCCTATTTTTATTACACAAAAAACAAGTAGTATCACACAATAAATCTCTATCTCAAGCCATTACTATTAATATTGGAGTACCTCTTTTATTTGCCATTTATATAAATGATCTTCCCTTATATTTGTCGTCGTCCTGCGATCTATTTGCAGACGACTGCACAGTATATACAAACGCTATTGATCGTAATGTGCTAGAATTATCTTTGCAACAGGAAATAAATTGTGTAGTTAACTGGAGTGATGCAAACCGCATGCAAATTAATATTTCTAAAACAAAATCTATGTTAATAGGAACCAGGCAAAGACTTCACACGCTAAACTCGCAGCGAACTCTACAGCTGCACATTGGTAGCATGCCTATAGAGAGTGTAACCGAGCACAAGGCACTGGGTCTTATCATAGATCAAAATCTAACCTTTAACTCTCATGTTCATGCTCTCGTTAAACAAATAGCCAAAAAAGTATACCAACTTGCCAAAATTAAAAATTTCCTTGACGAAAACACAAGAAAGATATTCTATACTTCCCATATACGAACACATATTGATTATTGTTCCACAATCTGGGATGGATACTCCAAATCAATAACAAAATGCCTTTATTCACTCCAGAAAAGGGCAGTACGTTTAATTAATGGTGAAAAGCTTAACAACAATTCTAACCTACATAAACGTCTTTGGTTACTGCCACTCCACAAACGCCTACTTTTTAATAAAGCTAAACTAATTCACAAAAACCTATTTCACAATGCTCCAAGCTACCTTTGGCCATTGTTTAAATACAGCCCAAGACATAGCGAACGACTAAATATACTTCATGTCCCTAAACCTAGGATAGACTTATATAAAACAAGCTTAGCATACTCTGCCACTCAGTTGTGGAACAATCTTCCACAAGAAATCAAAGACACCACCAATCATTATACATACATTTGCAACCTGCTTGAACACTACCTCAGTACAGACTACATTCCCCCATAAACAAAAACAAAAAAAGACAATAATAATGGTAACTTATCTCAAACGACAACCAGCCAAAAAACATTCCCATATGTATGGCATGCTACACCTTCCTTAGGTATTTATGATGCCCATGTTAAACATTGCCTCAGTGAGTCATTTGTTATTGATTATTTTTCATGCGTTTTAATGCTTATTGTTCTTTTGTTGTCAAAAATTTGCTTCATAAGTGATGTTGAATGAAAGAATGAATGAGAGGAAATAGAGAAGAAGGGCAGAATGTCAGACGAGCACGAGAGACGGGCCCTCGTGCCCAATTCTTAACCCTTTAAAAATAAAGATTTTCATTCATTCGTTCGTTCATTGATTGATTGATTGATTGATTTAGGAACCGACATCACAGCATTCGGGGCATTCCCATAAGCGCTCCATCCCCATCCTCAGCAGCCAGCGAAGAGTTCCAACACTAATAGTTTCAGTAGCAATCTAATTATATGTCCGTCTCATCTTTCCTCTGAGCGTCGAGCATCGGCCAGATCCCCTCGCCACTCCTCGCTGCCTCATTCTTGCCAGACTATGGTGATCCATTTGCTCCTTCGAGGTGTACACATTCTCCCACAAGGCCGCAACCATCTGCCTTGTCATGCATCAATACTCCACCAAGTTTTGCCGAGCCAGCCAATCTGTCTGCCTGTTCATTACCCAGCACACTGGCATGCCCCAGAGAAAAGATCCAGGTGATGCTTGCCACCCGTGACCTCCGAAGCGAAGCAAGCCACTCTGCATGAAGCCTGCCTGTCCTCACCCTCCTCAGCATGCTTTCTGAGTCAGTTACAATCACGATGTGTGTATGTATCGTGTTCTCCATCAAGCGGAAAGCTGCACTGACCGCCTCCACCTCCATTTTTAAATCTAGATGTTGTGGTATCATACGCCAGGCTCTCCTGCACCAAACGTCGACCATTAGCTTTTGCTAAGAATCCCCAGGCACTTCTCCTACCTCTCAACACCGAACCATCTGTGTAGATAATCACATCACCCTTCCACATTATGCTAACCATATATCTATATCTAGCTTTGCCTTCTTGATCAGATTGCGACCATCAGATTGTGCCCATATTTGTGGATTAACATTTTCTGATTTGGAACCAAAACACATGAACCCTTGCACACCTGTCCTGTACATGGAGGTCGCACATTCGCCCGTTGGCATTCCTTATTTATACTTTTCTGCTTTTATACCTCTGTGTTTTTATTTACAATTTTATTTATTTGTTTCTTTAGGTCGTCAGCTTGTGCTGTTCTTGAATTAGATCACTAGGATCGTAACATCAGATTTATTGCGGTGTTTTAGGCTTATTTATTACATGACCGCTGAATATAATTTTATTATTATTATTTATTTCCCTATTCATTTCCTCCCTGCAATTTCTGGGGTTCATCAAAATTGAGTTCCTTGTAAGGTAGTTTGTTGTATTGTCATACCCTGCTGCAGTCATAACCTGTCTTATCCATTACATAAAATATTTTCATGATCTGAAATGCAGCTATTGTGCTCTAAATCTCTGTGACATGTCTCCCATCTGATATTATTATTGCCTTATTCTGTAACAAATGTAATTTGTGTACTTTCAGGTTTTTGATCAGGCACAGAGACTGAACTCATCAGAGACTGTCAGCGTTTGTGGTTTAATCCCATTTACAAAATATTCATTGAGTGTCCAGCTTAGAGCTAATGACATCAACCCCTGGAGTGACAGAGCCATAGTAGTTTTTGAAACTGAAGAAGATCGTAAGTAGCTTTAGTTTTCATAAACTCTCTTGCTTGCTCCTCTTCCACTGTAGTATGTAGAGGTCCCTTGAGATCAGGTCAGCTTGCTTTTCAGTTATTTTGTATAAGGACAGGCAGTGCACAAGATGGTGGCAAACACAGTTCAAGGAACAGGGTATCCTCCAGAATATGTGGACAACTCTGCTCCTGGGTAGAGCAGGCCATCAACTTGTCCTCACAGCTGGAAAATGCTGTCAAAGGCAGAGGTCATCAACAGCTCTTGTGGATGTGGATGTGAGGGGAAAACCACAGCATTTGCCCAAAAGTAAGTCTATGAGGATGTCTCAAATCTGGAATGGAGGAGTTTTGTTTAGAAAACTCTTGCCAATCTTTCAAATGAATAACCTGATATGACATGACACTGAGATATGAGGACAAAAGATCATTTGCTTGTGGTAACCTACCCGATTGCATGTTGCAGGCTAGCTTGTCCCCAAGTGTAGCTAACCAGTGACATAAAATGCTTCTACCATACACTACAGTTAACAATACCTTTAGATTTGACTGGCAAAAATTCAGGAAAGGATCTTATGGCAGTGCTAGATTTCATTATAAAACAGCATGTGTAATAATTCGGCCACATAAATAGGCTACTAACTGACAGTATACCACAACAAGCAATGATGTACAGACCAAATGGAGCCAGAAGAAGAGGCAGATCATGTAAACGATGGACAGAGGGAATAACAGAGTCCATGGGAATCTTGATATATGAAGCCTATAAACGAGCTGTCTCCCGCTGTTTATGCTTCACCTCGACACCAGAAGGTATAAGAACAAGATGAGATAAGATGAATTCAGGAGGATTTCAGTTTTTGTCAAAGGGGCAAGGGGCTGTCAAGAGCTGCCTGCTCACAGGTGAAGGAATTATATCATCATCATCTTCATCTGTCTGACACATGTGCACCTACTCATGAAAACCAAATGATGTACTGGCCAGGTGTGCATGAAGAGGACCCATGCCCATATTCAAATGAAAACCATAAACTGATTCAAGAAATTATATGTAGGCAGTCAATTTGTTTTGGGGCACGTTATGAGAGGAAGTAAATTGGAGAACTGTGAGACAACTGGCAAGATTGAGGGGAAACGTACAAGAGGAAGGCAGAGAGGGTACAAGAGGAAGGCAGAGAGGTAAATATCTGGATAGCTTGGCTACATGGCATGATCGAGACAAGAACATGGCTATCAGCATGGCACATGATGATGATGACTGACAGGGTGTCTGGAGAAGTCACTTCATTACCCCTGAACCCAGGAGTAGAAGAGGAACAACAAAGTAAAAGTAAGGATTCTCCAGAGACAATGAAGTTTATTTAGTTAATAATGGTTTGGTGACTGCTATACTGCATGCTGTTCAAGGCCTATAGGTGGCAACAGTGCCTCAGTGGGAACCAAATGGAAAATTGCTGGGCTGGCAATTACATGAGGTGGAAAATCTCACCAATCTCCTCATTGTGCAGAGCATCATCAGTGTCCGAAGTCTATAGATTGTGTACTTCTGATCTCTGAAGGTGCAGCCTGTGGTGAGCAAGAGGCTTGGTATATGGAAGTGAGGCTAAGCAACCATGTGCAGTACATGACAAATCCTTGGGTGAGCCCAGTAGTAGAGCATCATGTGTCGGCTCTGCACTTAGGAAGCCTTCTTGAGTGGCAGGGAATGCACAAAGTCTGCCTGTGTCTTCACTTGAGGGCCAACTAGCATGCATGCATCTGTTCTTGACAGGCCAGCTGTAGGCATCATGTGTAGATGGAGGGATGAAGATCATGTCACAACCTTGAGACCACTGAATGTCCAAGGAAACCCCCGGGAAGACTAACCCCGCCAACAAATGCCTGAAGAAGCCGGATGTATCAGTCGAAAGGTGCAAATATGACAACTCTGAATCTTACCACACAAGTGGCTAAATAATGACAGTCACTACATTTGTGGACTTTTTTTTGTCTGTCTGATGTATGTCACTTCACTGAGAGCTATTAATTTCTCATTTTGTTGTATATAGTTGTATCACAATATTTCTTTTATTCTTACAACACAATTTACATCAACAGAGCGATGAAATACGTAACTTATTATGTTACTTGTGGCATGACAGGATTACAGGTCTCAGAATAAGATTTCGCCTTGGGTTAGCTGAGACAGTTCTTTGCGAATGCAAGTCTTTTCTCCACCAGGTGTCTCCATATTGTCATTGAACAGGATCGTGTAACCTGGTTGAGAGTTATGAATAGGCGATCAAGAATGTGTAGTTTCTAAAATCCACACATATAAAATCCTATCTATATATATTTCAACATGCACATATACAAACATGGTGATTATGTCTGGCCCTGCCTCTCGTCCAGGTTTATCGTTTTTACTCTCCTCTCTCTTTCTCTCCTCTTCACAACTTTGAGACTACTGAATGTCCTATGAAACACCCAGAAACAATAACCTCCGCCAACAAATGCCTGAAGAAGCCGGATACGTTGGCCAAAAAGTGCAAATATCACAGCTCTGCTATAAACAGGCACAGTGCAATTACATCCAAAACAAAAAATATTGGATGAATGAAGAAGAAGATTATGTTTATAAGCACAAGTAACTGATAAATGTATGTTTTCACAGGCCCTTTGACTGGCCCACCAATGACAGATACAAGTTATCATCTAGGAGAATGTGTAGACAGTAAAAGAGATGTCCTTGTATACTGGACTGTAAGTATGGTCCTTATGTTTTTACGAATGTTTCTGACCTTAATTGTCTCTTTTTATCTTTACTTATTATTTTCTTAATTAATTTCTTCTTCTTAAGTAATTTATTCTTGCTGTTAATTACCTAGTTTATAATTATTGTGTTTTTTTCTTTGGTTTTAATTATTATCTCCTTGTTTTTAATTATCATCTTCTTGTTCTTAACAATCATCTTCTTGTCTTTAATTATCATCATCTTGTTCTCAATTATTGCCTTATAGTCCTTAATTATCTTCTTTTTGTGTTTCATAGTTTCTCTGTTGTCTTATCTTCTTGTTGTTTTTAGTTACCTTCTCTCTGTTCTGAGTCATTATTTTCTTCTTCTTGTCTTCAATTCTCTTCTTATTATCCTTATATATCTCTTTCTTGTCCTCAGTTCTCTTCTAGTTCTTAAATATCTTCTGTATTATTGAGTAGCTAAGAAACTAATTGCTGATGTTTTTTTCTTTCTCACTTTTCTGTCTTGTTTACAGGAAAAAAAACCCAGTGAGGGCTAGTTAGTTAGTTACAGCTAGTTATCTTTCGGGGTATTATCCTTACACACTGGATAAGTGCAAATGTGCTAAGATCCTCCCCCCAACATGTGCATCAGTTACCGGCTGGTAATAGTGCCAGTCCTGTGTTGGTTGATGAGACCCTCATTCTCCCAAGCTTGGGCAAAAATTTGTATTTTCAGCAGGCTTCATCAGTGAAGATCATGATTGATTCCCACTTCATTAGTCCAACTAGTAACTGTTTCCCAGGATGCTGTGGGAGGAGATGGAGAGAGGTCATGGTCAGTATGATGATGATTCTCTTGCAGTCTCACATTGTGTAAAGTTTGTAGTCATTGGCAGGGTTCATCATAGTGGAAATCATGATTGATCCTCACTTTATTAATCCAGCTAGTAACTGTTTCCCAGGATGCTGTGGGAGGAGATGGAGAGAGGTCATGGTCAGTATGATGATGATTCTCTTGCAGTCTCACATTGTGTAAAGTTTGTAGTCATTGGCAGGGTTCATCATAGTGGAAATCATGATTGATCCTCACTTTATTAATCCAGCTAGTAACTGTTTCCCAGGATGCTGTGGGAGGAGATGGAGAGAGGTCATGGTCAGTATGATGATGATTCTCTTGCAGTCTCACATTGTGTAAAGTTTGTAGTCCTCGGCAGGCTTCATCACAGTGGAAATCATTATTGATCCTCATTTTTTAGTCCAGCTAGGGTACCATGTGGGGAAGTGAAGAGAGGTCATGGACTGTATGATGATGACTCTCTTGCAGTCTCGCACAGTGTAAAGTGTGTAGTGCTTGGCAGGGTTCTTCACCGTGGAGATGCTCACTTCACTTCTATATTTCCCAGGATTCTATGGGGAGATGAAGAACGGTCTTGGTCAGTATGATGCCTGACCATGGTACATCAGAGACGCTGAATCCCACAGTCAAGGGTAGATCTGACTTGGTGAATGAATCAACATCATAGCATTCCAGTCACAGTTGTAGGGGCTTCATCTCCTCCAGCAAGTGTAAGGTGTAGATGCTTATCGCTCCAGTAGTACACTTGCTGTAAACATGGCATATTTGTCCTGTCATGCTAGAATCTCACTCAGATCCACACTCAAGCAACTTTGTTCATCTGTTGTTGATCTTCAATTAGCAGTCGTTCATAGCGTCTCCAAAATGTCTGCCTTGTCCATCATAAGTGTTCCAACTGCTGGCACACTGGAAGCAACAAGTCTGCTTGCTCATTACCCCACACACCATGGTGTCCTGTACAGCATGTCCATGTAAGTCTTCTCTAAGAGAGTACTGTATTCTGGGTACCCACTCATGCCATAACTATCCATTTTGTACATTGTGCAATACAGTACGAACTGTGAATCAGACACTATTGTTGCTCTGGTGACTCGAGCACATGCTGTTAAGCTCAAAGGTGCAGTGATCGCATCCATTTCAAGGGTAGAAAAAAGATGGAAATGGTGAATCTGACTTCTATAACAGAGGCCTTCACAACAGTCCAAGAATAGTAGATGAAAAGAATAGTCACTTTGACATTCATCTGAGGATTTACAAAAACAGTCACTTTAGTGTTCCTCTCAGCTGTAAGGGAGGAATAATGAATCTTACTTTTGTTATTGGATGTCTTAAAGCAACTTATGTTGGGTTTTTCTACATTCAAGGGTAGTAGAGGAAAGAGGTGATGGTATTAGAGGAAAGGAATGATTCATAATTCTATCATAGGATCCCTTATGGTGTGTCTTTTTGACTTCCTTCGGTATATCTAGACAGTATGTGTCGCTGTGCCAAAATCAGTGACATTTTAAGATTCCTCTACAATCAAGGGTAGAAGTTTTAATAAAAAGGTTAGTTGCATATCCTTTACAGGAAGTCGCAGTCAACACCAGCATTTTGTGGCTGTTTGTGATGTATTGGCAAGTTTATGTTTAATAGTTTGCCATTGCTTTCTGCACAACTAGCACCCATACCATTTTATTAAAACCAATGCAAGGCGGTCTGCTGCCAAATCGCCCACAACTGTATTTCAAACATGGTATGCGGAATTACGAACTACGCCCGTAACCCCTAGAGTAGAAGAGAATGAACTAATGAATTGTATTTCTCTCACAGGATCCCTCAAAACAGTCCCTTCGGGGGCGGTTGGTCAGTTTTGAAGTTGAGAGTAACAACAGCTCTAAGAAGTTTCTGCGACCCGCATACAACTACTACACAGATAGCGTAGATTGTGATTCTGCCTCCCAGATACGTGTGTACTCTGCAACAAAAGTTGGACCCTCATTAGCGGCTTCAAAAATGTATATTCCCAAGGAGAGTGATGGTAAGGCCTGTTTGATGAAATATGCACTTTAATTGTATGTATAGAAGTTTGTAGTGAAAATATGTGCACTTCTGTTGTGTATGCAAGCAGTTGTAGAGAAAATATGTGCACTTCTGTTGTGTATGCAAGCAATTGTAGAGAAAATATGTGCACATTAAGTGTATTATTGACAGGCAATTAAAATGAAGATATGTGTACATTAATTGTATGGACAGGAAATTGTAGTGAAGAAATGTGCACTGTAATTGTATGTACAGACAATTGTTATGAAGATATATGTACATTAATTGTAAGTACAGATAGTTGCAGCAAGAAATAGAGTATTAAAGTGCTGTAAAACCCTGAACAATGCATCCATATGACAAGAGCTGAATATTGAAGAAGGTTGGCAACTAAAGATGATAAAACAAAGAAAATTGAAATATTTTGGTCACTTGAAACGTTATGAAAGCTTGGAGAGAGCAATAATGGAGGGGTATATGCCTGGGAAGAGAGGAAGAGGAAGGCCAAAGAGAAGATGGTGCAGGATGTGGAGGATGATCTCCAGATGGGTATAACTGATGCGGGACATCTTGCTTATGACTCAGAAGTTTTCCGGAAGGTTGTTATGGGAGCGAGGTTCTGCAAAGGACATGCTACTGAATGAACAGGCAGTTGTAGTGAGAAATTGAGTATTAAAGTACTGTTAGAATGCAACATCAGCAAGTACCATCACTGGCCTTACATCAAAGATCATCTGCGACGAGACCACGAGGACGTCCAAGAAGAAAATGGATTGACGACATCAGAGACATTGTACAACCACATGGAATGACACTCGAACGCAAATTATTCCTCCCCACGACGCTTGACGGCAGAAGTGGAAGATGATGATGATGATGATGATGATGATGATAGAGCCTGTACTGTTGTATGCATGCAAGAGGGGGGGGGGGGAAGCAAAGCATCCTTTAAACATGCCTTGAGGCACGTTGGGCATATGGTGCTGGCGCTATATTTGTATAGACCAGTTGGCACTTGAGGGGCCATGTGGTCAGTGCCATACCAGCTGTTTTTACTTGCCAAGACATTTCCTGGTACACATTTTAACCTGGGTTGACCTGGGAGTAAACAATGAGCCTTGATGTGAGTTCGAACCCTTGCCAACTGGAAGAAGAGGCAGAGGTTGATCAGCATGAAGAGGGACACGGGACATCACAGACATCTCGGGCTTGGTTGTTTATGAGGCAGGAGAAATGACCAGAGATTGGGACAGAGCTTTTCTGTGGGCTTTGATGAGAGCGGCATTCTGCAAAAGTCCTAGTGCTTGATGATGGTGTCTTTTGATGAAACTTCTGCCATCATTTTAATCAAAGATGAAACTTCTGTCATCATTTGAATCAAAGATGAAACTTAGTGCAGTATTAACTTGTGATACCCCTCAGTTTTCCGTGTAATCAAAAAATATGATGGAAGTCCCGTCACGAGATGCAGCAATATATGTCAGGCAAGAAATCATGCAATATATTGTTTGTGGCTTCTGTGTTTGTAATGTGTGCTACCTTTTTTTCTCAAATTTGTATGTCATTTTATCTTCACAGAGTTAACTTTTCAAAAACATTTGATGTTTAGAGTGGAAAGTGACAAGTATGTTGTCAGAAAGAAATATTTGCTACCTTTTTCTCAACTTTTTATGTCTTTTTGTCTCTACAGAGTTAACTTTTAGAAAGGATTTGATGTTTATGGTGGAGGAGAAGAGTGGATTTTCCAGTGGAAGGTCCACAATCAATGCCACAGTCAGATGGAATGCTGGGGGCCATGTTGGAAACGTCAAGCTTATTGTGTACATGTGTGCAGAGACATATATCCCAAATACTTGCTTCGTAAGTTGTACTAGCATGTCTGTTGTGTGTTCATTTATCAGTTGTGCTAGCATGTTCATTGTGTGTTAATTTATCAGTTGTGTTAGCAGGTTTGTTGTGTTTTTGTGTGTGAATTGTTCTAGCATTCTGTGGTATGTTATTTTTTAGTTTTAATTGTGTGTCTGTTGTGTGTTATTTTGTAAGTTGTAAAAGCATCTCCTTTGTGTTATTTAGTGAGTTGTGACAGCAAGTTTGTTATGTGTTACTTTGTGAATTGTTACAGCATGTCTGTTGTGTGTTACTTTGTGAGTTGTTACAGCATGTCTGTTGTATGTTATTTGTTGACTTGTTATAGCATATCTGTGCTGAGGTACACCAAAATGGGATCTTCCCAGCCAACGCAAGTTAGTCAGGCAGGCGTTTCGAGAATGTAATCGCATCGTGCAGCCAGGGTCGTGGTTTGAGCGGGCAAAAGAGCAAATTTGTACGACCGTTCGACAAAGTCTCGATAAGCGCCCACTCTCTCTCGATGAGTAGTGGGCCTCCAGTCAGTAAAATGGTATAGCTTTTCGGTCAGTCCTGCCGGCGTAGCTTGAAAGCTCGTCGGTAGGCGTCCAGTGGTTTTGCATGTATCACCTTGTACCGGGAGGGCGCGCTTTCTCTTGGCTTGCGTGAACGTCTGTCCTGTCAGTCACCATATGCATTTGTGCGCTGGTGAGGCTCAACCGTAAATCGGGAGATCTGTTCGCAACTTAGACGAGCAACATCTTCTGTGGGCAGCTTCTCGCCTCATATGTGTGTGGTCTGTTCTGGCGGTCAGTCCGTCTTCGGCGAAGGAAATTTGGCTGATCCTATTAGTAATCATACGCTCATTGCTTGTCGCTACGCTTGTCTTAAAACTGAAAACAAAAGGAATGAGGGAAGGGCCGTTGCACGAGACTCCAGGCTAGTGAGTCGATACATACAGTAATAACTGGCTGTGGCAGCCTAACGTCCACTGCCTCTGTGTCCGTCTTCCAGTCGTCTTGCCATGCTTGCCACTGGAACCAGATGGACACAGATGAGAGAGCGGGGACGACGGAGTTGCGCGACCACTTCCTCACTATACAAATCCAAAGCGCAAGTCATTCGTTCCTCATCAAAAGATGCAGTGAATGAATGGTCCTCGTCATTCATGACGGACGAACATCGCATAGCATATCTGTTGTGTGTTACATTGTAAGTTGTAATAGCATGTCTGGTGTTTGTTACTTTGTTAGTCTTATTTACATGTCTGCCATGTGTTATTTTGTTAATTATAATAGCATGTTTGTTATGTTATTTTGTAAGTTGTGGTGCTATATCAATTCTGTGTTATTTTGTATATTATGATGTTGTGTCTCGGTCTTTTATGTGCTAGATCAACTCTGCTGATGATATTCCTCCATGCCACTTTCTCATAATTTCTCTTGGTCGGTCCCTGTCTCTCTTCCCCTTGATCTTTCCAGTCGTCACATTGTTCTCCAGTGCCTCTCTTCTCATCACATGACCAAAGAAAGCTGTGTGTCTCATTCTTATTGTTGAATGTAATGTTACAGTTCCATTAGCCTGTTTCAGGCAGTCATCGTCAGTTACTCTAGCAGTCCAAGGAATTTGCAAAATTTGACTCAGAAACCAAATCTCTGCTGCCTCCAAGTTCTTCCTAATTTGTTCTTTTACATTCCAAGATTCACTGCCATACAGCAAAACAGGTTCTATGTCAAAGACTGAAAGAGGTCTACCACAAGATAGAAGACCACTGGGAAGAGTGGTCAACCTCAAGTAGATTAGAGGTAACATAGTGACCCGATATAAGGGCAGGGTAGGTGATAGAAAGGGGGACTATTAACTAGTTCTCTCATGAGACATGGAGGCATCGACCAGATAGTTAGTACTCTGGTCACGACAGAATCACGCCTACGTGATAGCCACGGAGAAGAGTGCCACTCAATAGGAGAACGGCTGCTACAAGCGTGCTGAGTGTAACAGCACGCAAAAAGCCGAAGGACGCAACAAGGTCCTTCCGCGTGCTGTGTAGCCACGCGTGTAGGAAAAGTCAGACTGGGGACTGACTTCGTAGAGAGCAGATCGTTTAGTGTCGATAGAAGTTTTTTGTAGCCAATTAGATAGAGATTAGCAATAGGGTTAGGAAACTAGAGATAGGCAATTCTGTGGCTTTGTGTGTGATTTGATAGCGACTGTTTTGTAAATGTAAAGAGCCAACGGCAATAAATTGTACCATTCATTTCCTCTCACACGACTTGCAAG
The DNA here is from genome assembly GCA_963921405.1 of Cepaea hortensis. Taxonomy (NCBI): domain Eukaryota; kingdom Metazoa; phylum Mollusca; class Gastropoda; order Stylommatophora; family Helicidae; genus Cepaea; species Cepaea hortensis. The sequence goes on along the minus strand of OY992885.1, from coordinate 104,652,889 downwards.
TTTCTTGTGTGGTGTGGGAGAAGTAATCCTATGATGCCTGACACATTTGGTTGTTGGTGGTTGTATAGAATAAATCTGCAAATTCCGTTAGTTTGTAAAATGTTATCTTATTAGTGAAAATATCATTAGCTTGTTAATTATCTTCTTTCTACAGAATGATTTCAAAACCGTTGAAGTAAATTTCAATGAAAAAGAACTTCAGTTGATAGATATACCATCAACAACAAATTTATTTGGGTATGCCAGCAAAGATGACAACGGTAAGAAAAGTGGCATCCATTGGAGCAACTGTGTCTACCAGATAAATAACAGTAAGTTCTTCTGTTTCACAATGTGCAATTCTTCTATATTTATTCTTCTTGTCAGGATATGTTTTTAAAGGTTTACTTTACCTCCTTTTCCCCACTGTTCTATAGTTTTTTTTATCATATTGCCATTATTATTAATATTGTTTTGTTTTCTATTGCTTCTACTTTTTTATCTTCTGTTCAGTTATTTTCCTCCACTTTGCTTTTTGATTTTCTCTCTTAAGTGTTCTTCTTCTTCTTCTTCTTCTTCTTCTGCGTTCATCCGGATTTTTTTTTCCGGATGTGACTGCGTTGTGCCTGTTTACAGCAGAGCTGCGTTCTTGCGCCGTTAGGCCGACACATCCGACTTCTGCGGGCATTTGTTGACCGGGTTAACCTTCCCGGGGTCTTAAGTGTTCTATTGGTTGTTGATTGCTCTGCTTTTCTCTGACCATTTTCTTGCTGCTAATTAAAAGTAAAGAACCCGTTAACACCCTTGCGACATATTGGGTATATGGTGCAAAGCCCATATCTTTATAGATCAATCAGCTCAACCGATTGTGCTATCTGCCTTGTGTGTCGGCCTCCTAAAGTTAGTTAGTTAGTTGCGGTTCCAACATCACAGCAACGGAACGTCCCCATTATGCACTATTCCTGTGCCAGTGAATATCACATAAAATGTTCCTCACTGCCCCATGTGAAAAGTGGAAAAGACAGAAGTCTCGACAAAAATTAACGCACACTGTGCATAATGCTGCCGCCAGAATTTCACCACAAAAGTCCTCTAGGAAACATACAGTTCATCCTTGATGGAAGTGGCAGTCACTTTCCCAACCAGATGTTTGCCTACAAAGTCTCGATATTTCTAGATGTTGTTATTCTGTTTCTAGATGTTTTCTAGCCAACCACGCCAGTTTTTGTCCGAAATGCAGTTCACACAACAAAACAACCTCGAACAGATGTAAAAAACATTTCACTGTACATAATGCCGCTGCCTAAAGTTAAATTAAATATACTATCTGCATTGTGTGCTATCCTACACATGTTGAATTAAATATACTATCTGCATTGTGTGTCAGCCTCCAGAGGTTAAATTAAATATACTATCTGCATTGTCTGTTATCCTATACAGGTTGAATTAAATATATTATCTGCATTGTGTGTCAGCCTCCAGAGGTTAAATTAAATATACTATCTGCATTGTCTGTTATCCTACACATGTTGAATTAAATATACTATCTGCATTGTGTGTCAGCCTCCAGAGGTTAAATTAAATATACTATCTGCATTGTGTGCTATCCTACACATGTTGAATTAAATATACTATCTGCATTGTGTGTCAGCCTCCAGAGGTTAAATTAAATATACTATCTGCATTGTCTGTTATCCTATACAGGTTGAATTAAATATACTATCTGCATTGTGTGTCAGCCTCCAGAGGTTAAATTAAATATACTATCTGCATTGTGTGTCAGCCTCCAGAGGTTAAATTAAATATACTATCTGCATTTTTTTTATCAACCTCCTTAGGTTAAGTGATATATACTATCTTCTTCTTCTTCAGCGTTCCGAGCCATTGAGGTTCTTTGCTGCAAATACAATCTGTCTCCATTCGTCTCTCTGATGGACCTTCTCTTGCCAGTCGTTGATTCCAAGTGCTTGTAGGTCTGTATGTATATTATCTCTCCACCGCCTTCTTGGCCTACCTCGGGGTCTACGGTCATTTATTTCCTGAGTGTAAGCGAGTTTTGTTTCCCTATTATCTTCCATTCTTTCTATATGCCCCAGCCATTGTAGTCTATTAGCCTTCATGATACCAGTGATTAGCGGGGACTTAAACAAATCATAAATGTCTTTGTTACTTCTTCTTTTCCACTCTCCACTTTGTGTATCCCTAATGGGTCCAAAGATGCGTCTTAAAATTTTGTTCTCAAAGGTTTGTAACAAGTCTTCGTCTCCTTTCGTTGTACTCCAGGTTTCAGAGCCATACAGCACAACTGGTCTGATCAGTGTTTTGTATATTGTGATTTTGGTGTTACGAGATAGCGCCTTTGATTTTAGTAGATGTTGTAGTGCATAGTATATCTTATTTCCAGAGTTGATTCTAGTTTGTATTTCTTCCCTTATGATGTTGGAGCAGTTGAAGATTGTACCCAGGTATTTGTATGTTTCCGTTCTTTTAATGGTCATATTATCTATTTGTATGTGGCCAGAATTTCCGTCTCTTGAAATTACCATATATTCTGTCTTATCTTGGTTGATAACCAGCCCCATCTGTTGGGCTTTTTCCTTTAAGTGAGTCAATATTTCTAATGTCTTTTGTTCACTTTGCCCTATAATATCTATATCATCTGCATAACCAAGCAGCTTGGATGTTCCTCCAATATCACATTCCTCCTTTACCTTCCTTACAACTTTCTCTAGAGCCAGATTGAAGAGTAGCGGCGATAGTGCATCACCCTGTTTCAAGCCGGATGTTATTTGGAAGGGGTCTGATTTCCTGCCTTTATATGTTACTATATTATAAGTATCTTTCATGCATAGTTTGGTCATGTTAATTAACTTCCTTGGTATTCCAAATTCCTGCATAACATTCCATAGACTATTCCTACGGACACTATCATAAGCCTTTTTAAAATCCACAAAAATTTTATGGAGATCTCTTTTATATTCCCAATGTTTCTCGGCTATTTGTCGTAAGATAAATATCTGATCTATTGTTGATCTGTTTTGTCTAAAACCCGCCTGGTAGTCACCTAATATGTCTTCTGAATATGGTTTTAGTCTCTTTAGTAATACTGCGGAGAGTATCTTATAGCTTGTGGACAGTAGTGATATTCCTCTATAATTTCCACATTGGAACTTGTCTCCTTTCTTAAAGATAGGTATCAATAATGACTCTTTCCAGTCATGGGGTAATTCTTCTGTCCTCCAGATTTTTATTATTAGTTCGTATAGCTTTAGATGTAATGCATGGCCACCTGCCTTTATAAATTCAGCAGCAATTCCATCAGTCCCAGTTGCCTTATTGTTTTTAAGTCGTGTGATTACATATAGGATTTCTTCAAATGTAGGTTCTTCAATTTGTGGTTCGCATGTTAGAACCTCTTCCTGTGGGAAAATGTTACTTGGAGCTTCACAATTTAGTAATTCAATAAAATATTCTTTCCATGTGTTGCACATTTCCTCATTGGTATTTATCATATTCCCATTTTTGTCTTTTAAACCATATGTGTTTTGTTGGTGCCCTCGTTTCATTGACTTCAGTACTTTAAAAAAATTTCTGGATTCATTTTTCTGGTGATTAGTTTCCATATCTTTGATTATATTACTCATATATTCTCGCTTCTGCTGTCTGACTATTTTTGTAGCCTCTTTACATTCATTTCTATAATGCTCTTCCTTTTGGATGTTATTGATGTCATTTAACCATACATGTCTGGCATTCTTCTTCCTAGTGACTGCTTCTTCACATTTTTGATTGAACCATCTGTTCTTTCTATGCGTGGTTAACACACCGAGACATTCTTCTGCGGTAGATTGAATTGTATTCTTGATGTTCAACCAAGTTTGGTCAACGCTTTCCTCCAAAGGGTTTTGCAAAGTTTCAAGTTTACATTTTATTTCATCTGTAAATTTCTCTTTGACTGTAGTGTCTTGTAGTTTTTCTCTGTTATATGTTGGGTGTAATCTTTGTAATTTAGTATAGAAAGCTCTCTTAAGTTTTATTTTAAATTTTGCTCCAACGAGGAAATGGTCACTGTGGCACTCAGCTCCTCTATAACTTCTGACTTGCTGTATGTTTGATGCATTTCTGTTGTTAATTAAAATGTGATCTATTTGATTATAGGTTCTCTTGTCACATGATTTCCAAGTTTGTTTGTGTATATCCTTTCTTTGTAGTCTGGTACTGCTAATCTGCAGTCCTTTGGCTTCTGCCAGGTTGATGACTCTCCATCCATTATCATTTGAAGTTGTATGTAGGCTTTCCATACCGGCCACTTTTTTATTAGTTTGCTCTCTACCTATTTTTGCATTGAAGTCTCCCAGCACAATCAGGATGTCCTGTTTGGGGGTTTCTTCTATGACATCTTCCAGATCATTATAAAAGTCTTCTTTAATATCATCTTCTTTCTCTTCAGTAGGTGCATGTACATTAATCATCGTTATATTTTTCCATTTACCTTTTATTCGTAATTTACTAATCCTGTCATTAAAAGCTTTAAAGTTTAAAACGTTCCCCCATAACTCTTTTTTGATGACAAATCCTGTTCCTAATTCATGTTTATTTTGGGTGTTTCCTCCATATATTATAATCATTCCATTTTGCTCTAAAGTACCCTCTCCTGGCCTATAGATATATACTATCTGCATTATTTATTATCCTATTTATTATCGAGAATACGATACACACATACATCGTGATTGTAACTGACTCAGAAAGCATGCTGAGGAAGGTGAGGACAGGCATGCTTCATGCAGAGTGGCTTGCTTCACTTCGGAGGTCACGAGTGGCAAGCATCGCATGGATCTTTTCTCTGGGGCATGCCGGTGTGCTGGGGAATGAACAGGCGGACAGATTGGCTGGAGTATTGATGCATGACAAAGCAGACATGGTTGCAGCCTTGTGGGAGCACATGTACACCTCGGAGGAAAAAATGGTCTGGCAAGAATGAGGCAGCGAGGAGTGACGAGGGGATCTGGCCGACGCTCGACACTCAGAGAAAAGGCGAGACGGACATATAATCAGATTTGTACTGGTACTATTGGTGTTGGAACTCTTCGCTGGCTGCTGAGGATGGGGGCAGACCACCTATGGGAATGCCCCGAATGCTGTGATGTCAGTTCCTAGATCAGTCACATCAGTCAATCATTATCCTACACATGTTGAATTAAATATACTAACTGCATTATGTGTCAGCCTCCTAAGGTTAAATTAAATATACCATCTGCATTGTCTGTTATCCTATACAGGTTGAATTAAATATATTATCTGCTTTATGTGTCAGCCTCCAGAGGCTAAATTAAATATACTATCTGCATTTCTTGTTGACCTTCATAGGTTAAGTGATATATACTATCTGCATTATTTATTATCCTACACAGATTGAATTAAATATACTATCTGCATTGTGTGTCAGCCTCCAGAGGCTAAATTAAATATACTAACTGCATTATGTGTCAGCCTCCTAAGGTTAAATTAAATATACTATCTGCATTGTCTGTTATCCTATACAGGTTGAATTAAATATACTATCTGCATTGTGTGTCAGCCTCCAGAGGCTAAATTGCATATACTAACTGCATTGTGTGTCAGCCTCCATAGGTTAAGATAAATATACCCACTGCTTTATTTGTAAATCACCAGAGCTTAAGTTAAATATACTCTTTGCATTATTTGTTTTGTCTTCAGAAGCTAATTTGATTATACTCTTGACAATGTCTGCTTATCTTCAGCACTATTTGTTTATCTCAAAGTTTAGTTAAATATACTGTCTGCTTTATTTGTTTATCTCAAGGTTGAGTTAAATATACTGTCTGCTTTATTTGTTTATCTCAAGGTTGAGTTAACTATACTGTCAGCTTTATTTGTTTATCTCAATGTTGAGTTAACTATACTGTCTGCTTTATTTGTTTATCTCAATGTTGAGTTAAATATACTGTCAGCTTTATTTGTTTATCTCAAGGTTGAGTTAACTATACTGTCTGCACTATTTGTTTATCTCGAGGTTGTGTTAACTATACTGTCTGCACTATTTGTTTATCTCGAGGTTGAGTTAACTATACTGTCTGCACTATTTGTTTATCTCAAGGTTGTGTTAACTATACTGTCTGCACTATTTGTTTATCTCGAGGTTGTGTTAACTATACTGTCTGCACTATTTGTCAGTCTGCAGATGTCAAGTTAAACATCCTCTCTGCTTTACTTGCTTATCACCAGAACCAGACAAGCCTGCAGGTCTGCAAGTGGCCCCTGGGAGCCAGGCCAACTCCCTGGAAATATCTTGGACACCGGCTTGGTGTAACAAGGATAAAAAAGTTCTGATCATCCACTACTATCTGCTGATCTGCAAACAGCCCAGGGAAAAGTGTGAAGACAGCACATGTTGTCAGAGTAAGTTGGTTGATTGGTTGTTTGGTTAGTTGGTTGGTTTGTTGTTTAAAAAAAGTCTTAAAAGTTGTGAGGATTAACTACATTGCACTGGGTTTTATCCAATATGGCTCGGTCTCTGTCCGCAGGGCATCCTGCCGAAAGCGTCACACAAAGCACAAACTCCGTAGCTCCAGCAATGACCCCCAGGAGTCTCCAAGAAAAATGCACTCCTGAACCGAAAAATGTAGCCTGGAATCAAACCCACAACCTTCAGAGCGTGAGGCAGACAGCTTGACCACTTTGCCATGGAGACTTCCGTTTTGTTGTTTGGTTGCTTGGGGGAATCCTCTGGAAGATTTAATTCCACAGTTAAGTCCCATGCAGAAGTCAGTGTGGCAGCAGCATTAAAAGCACTTGCTCTGAAACATCCAGCGTGCCCATTGTTGGGGGTATGGGTTTAATTCACTACACTGGTCAGCTGGACTTCAACACTGACTTCTCGTTCAGAAAGCAATGGCAAACATCTGAACTTAAAATTACTTAGTAGATCAACCTAGGATTGGGGTTGATGACAATGTCCTACAAGAACATAACAACATTTAAGTCCTTTGGGGTTCAGGTCTTTTGAGTCCTGAAAAGGGGTTGCATCATCTTGTGTAGGGACTTTCCTCCTGACCCTCTACCAAAGTACCTTTTAAGGGGAACTGTGTTGCAGAGGTCTCCTTCCCCTTTCCTTGCTCAGAAATAGCTGGGTGTGAAAGACAAAAACTGAAACTTTATATTTGTGGAGGGGATTTTAGGATGTTTGCAGGTGATGATTCAGCAGTTTCCATGACTGCTGCTTTTTTCTCAAAGGTTTAATCGAAATAAGCAATCAGAAAGTCGAATAGAGGTCCTGGAGATGTGAATATACAGAGATTAGAGGAAATAAGCAATTAGAAAGTCAAATAGAGACCCTGGAAATGTGGATATATAGAAGAATATGTCATTTCATGGAAACAAAGACAATGAAATGCAGAGGTTCTAAAAAAAAACTGGGAATGAAAAGAGAGTTGATGAAGGTAATAGAAAAGAGGTAAGTGAAATATTTCGGCCACATTTAAAGGCTTAAGACTCTTATAAAAACTATATTGGAGGGTAAGGTTGTAGGCAAGCGAGCAAAATGTAGACAATGATGCAAGTGAGAAAATAACACCAAGAGATGGATGAAAATCAATCTGATAGAATGTACAATGAAGGTGAGAGACAGATAGTGTTGGAGATCCATTGCAGCCAACCTTCATTGTGGAGACAGCACCTGATTGATTGAGACCTTGAGGTCGTCTGCATTTGGCATAAAGCAACAATGAATTGGGGTTAAACTGGGATAAAGCTGTGAAAATGCCATGGATAGAAGAGAAAAACACGAAGTGGAAAAGGTCATCTTTACAGGAAGACATTCATAAACAGCTGAGTGACTGTTGCAATGACAATACATTCATAAGGCAATCAACAAACAATAAGCAACTGCATATTAAAATAACAACATAAGTACATTAACTACTTAATTAAAAACATGCGGCACAATTAATTTATTTTCACATTTTTCAACTATAGATGTGATGTAATTTAAGCTGCTGGTTTACTAATTGTAAACATAGTTTGGTGAATAATATACCATGTTAATAATAAATGAACATGGTATTCAAATAACTGAAGATAAGATATTATCATCTCATGTGCCATGCCGATAAGATATTGGGATATATTTAGTTTTGAAGATGTTATGGTTCTTAAACAATGACAAAACTAAAATAATTATGTAAACAAAAATGAAATTGTCAGCTTATAGCCATGTTCTGATGTTGTAAAGTATTTCATGTCTTTTTCGTAGAAGCCGCATGGCAAAAGGTTAAGAGCAATCAATCTTTAACCTACAATAGTCAGAGGTAGGAGTGGCTTCGCCTAATGGCCAGGGACACTGGTAATCGGGAAAGATGGCACGCACTCAAAAATCAGTCCAGTGTGGACCAAACTCGTGTTCACAGCGAGCAAAAAAAAAAAAAAATAGAATGTCTTTTTCTGGAAGATTCTCATATAGTATATCCAATTATGAGTGGAAATAATTCAAGAACACACACACAGTCTTCCTACCAACTCTTTGCTTTCAATGCCAAATCTGGACAATAACAGGAAAAGAAAAAACGGAAAATTACCGCAACGGAAATGAGATTCCTGAGAAGAATACTCAGTGTATCAAGAAGAGAATTTAAAAAAAAAAGTTGTTTGCATATCCTTTATAGGATGTCACAGTCAACACCAGCATTGTTTTGCTGTTGTGATCTCTTGGCAAGTTTACGTTCAGTAGTTTGCCATTGCTTTCTGAACGACCTGCACCCATACCATTTCATAAAAAACCAACGCAAGGCAGTCTGCTGCCAAATTGCCCGCAGCTGTTTCGAATGCAGGTATGTGGGATTATGAACTGTGTCCGTAACTGCTTCACCATGGAGCCGGCATAAAGAAGAGAGAAGATCAAAAATGATGAAATCAAGACTGAGTTGAGTTGAGTTGTGTTGAGTTGAGTTGAGTTGAGTCAAGAACCAATATCATTGCACTGGGTGCATTCCCAAGTGCTCTGTCATCATCTTCAATAGCCAGCAAAGAGTTCCAGTACTAATAGTGTCCGTTGCAATCTGATTATATGTCCGTCTTGCTTTACCTCTGAGTGATGACTGTCAACCAGATCCTCTGACCATCCCTTGCTGCTGCATTCTCTCTAGATCATGATAGCCTACCTGTTCTTCTACATTATTCACCTTCTCCCAGAGGGCCTTCACCACATTTGCCTTATCATGCATCAAATCACCACTTAATTTTGCGGCACCAGTCAGTCTGTGAAATCAAGAAATCAAGACTAAAATTGGGGTTATAATAGCGCTAGTTTTCATTAAAAAAATAGCAATTTAAATGGTTTGGTCATATAACTAGGCTATCAATTAACAGTATACCACAACAAGGTATGATGTACAGATCAAATGGAAGCATAAGAAAAGGTCACCATGTAAACGATGGATAGAGGGTATTAGTGAGTCCGTGGGAATCTCGATATATGAAGCCCATAAATTTGTACCTTCCCGCTGTTTATGCCTCACCTGGACACCACGAGGTACAAGAGGAATGAGATGAGAGAGAGAGAGAGACACACACGCACACACACTCGCGCGCACATGCACGCGCGTGCGCGCGCGCATGTGTGCGCGCACACACACACACACACACACACACACACACACACACACACACACACACACACACACACACACACACAACCCCCCCCCCCCCCCCCCCCCCCATATCTATGTGTTGTAATTTCCTTTTCTCTTTTTCTATCACTGTCCAGGTTTGGCGTAGGCAGCATAGAGTTAGTAGAAAGATTGTGTTGTAAATGTTCTTTAGTATTGGTGCCATTTGTCCAATGAGTTGGTTTGCTTTATTGCATCTATTTTCAATCTCATCTTCTAATTTGCCATTTGATGATATAGTTCCTAAGTACTTGAAACTATTTACTTGTGTCAGGGGCTTTATAACAATATAAGCATTGTTATATTGTTTTTCCCCTCAGATATTACTGTTAGTGATTTTAACATCAGCAATCACACAGCAAAGGGCTTGGTAGGCGGCCGGCCGTATTACGTATACATTCAGGCAGAGTCTCCTGCTGGTCTTGGATATCTGTCAGATGTGAAAGTTGCGACCCCTCACACCTTTGCTGGTAAGTATTATGTCAGTGTTTAGTGTCATGTTTAAAACTGGGATCACTAATACCACTTGTAAATATCATGTCAATTTGTGTCTTGTTGTTAAACTGGTATTTCTAGCATCATTAGCATGTATCATTTGAATTGTTTGTGTCGGTCACAATGTTTTTTGGACACGTTATGAGAAGAAATACATTGGAGAGCTAAGTGACAACTGGCAAGATTAAGGGGAAAAGAGCATGGGGAAGGCAGAGAAATAAAAACCTGGATTGCTTGGCCATGTGGTATGGTCGAGACAAGATCACAGAGCTGATCCATGACTTTGATGATCATGTAAGTTGGCGAAACATGACTGCCCACACTTATTGGCTTGGCACACGACGATGATGAGAAGAGGACCTCTAGAATCTAGGGTAGAAGATGAAAGACTAAACTAATTGGTTAGATACCTCTATAGTCCATGAAAGAAGAGGGAAGACTAAATTAGTCGGTTAGTTACCTCTATAGCCATTGTAGAATAGGGAAGACAAACTAGTCTGTTAGATACCTCTATAGCTCATGGTAGAAAAGACAAGACAAATAGTCTGTTAGATACCTCTATAGCCCATGGTAGAATAGGGAAGATACCTCTACAGTATATTGTAGAAGTAGTAAGACTACTCAACTCTGCAAGGTACCTCTACACACTAGAAAACCAACAAATGAATGTGTTTTGCCAAATCGCATAATATTTTATAGAGAAAATATAAACTGTCACAAAAGTATTCAATATTTGTCATACAAATACACATTTTACACAAATTATTCAATATTTTAAGAACAGTATAAACTTACGCCGAAAGAGTCCATATTTTGTTGTTGTTGTTTTTTTAAATCTAACCTTTCACAAAATTATTCAATATTTGTAAGCATAGTAGAGAAAAATTTAGATATGTTCCTGTCTTTTTTACTCATCCGAAATCAGGACTGACGCTGCTAACGTACGAGGAGCTTTTAATTCTGTGCCAAAAACTGTGACAGTATGTCCTCTTACATTGTGACCGATGGTTGACTGAAGTCTCGCCCTACAACAGACATAGATGTGACTGTACACAAATGTTTACGTATATAAAGGAGCCAACTAACGTAAAGTACTAAGGTCCGGGAAGTTTCAAGTAGGACCAAACATGGCATGGCTTCAGCTGAATAAGCAACAAATAGTGATATTTTATTTCTTGTTGTGTGCCTGAGGAAGATGTTAGGGATGTCCTCAAAGCATAGCTAATAGATTGTTTTATTGTGGCTGGAAAGATATTTCCTATATGTATTGGTTTGATTGGTTGGCAATTCTCTGGATTTTAAATATACAAGCCACAAACAATATGTCGCATGATTTATTGCCTGGCATATTTCACTGAATCTCATCAGGCGCGCACTGCAGAGCTGTATATCATATGTAGTGAATAAATAAATAATACTTAAGCTGAAACAATTAAAAGACATAATCACAGGTATTGTTTGAATGTGGAACATCTATTACCCCTCAGTAATTTCAAGTTTACAATGAACTCTTTCCATTTGCCACAGTCCTGCTGGAACCGCCTGATTGCTAACACCTCACTATATTTGATATGTATATGTGACCATCCTGTAACTCTGTGACTCTCCTGTAACCTTTGTGACCCTCCTGTAACCTCTGTGATCCTCCTGTAACCTCTGTGACCCTCCTGTAACTCTGTGACCCTCCTGTAACCTCTGTGGCCCACCTTTAACCTCTGCAACTGCATACAATGGAGCATTCAACATAACTGTCATAATGGGCTGAATATGATGTCCTTAACAGTTGTCAACTTATAAGATGTCCGTTCAGTAAGAATGATCCATCCATCCATCATGTGCCATGCCGGTAAGCGTGGGCGGTCATGTTCTGCCATCTCACTCGATCAACAGAGTCGTGGATCAGTTCCGTGTTTTTGTCTCGACCATGCCACAAGGCCAAGCCATCCAGATACTTGTTTCTAGGTCTTCCCCTTGGTCTGTTCCCCTCGATCTTACCAGTTGTCACCAAGTTCTCCAAATCATTTCTTCTCATAACATGCCCAAAAGAATGATAGAGTTACGTAATTCCTGAACAAAGGTTGACTAGGATGGTAACACCCAGACAGCTTGAACACCAGGAAATAACACCTAATTACAAAGATTATATGTTAATCCAAATTATTAATGAATCACATCATATGTTAATGAAAATATGTAGAAGTGAATTAGTAACATTTTATGTTAATGAAAATAATGATAGTGAAGTAAAGTATATGTTATTGGAAAAAAATTAATAGTTAATTTTATTAGTAACAGTTTATGTTCATGAAAATAATTAGTAATGAAGTAGTACAATGGACATCATTTACCCATAATCGCTTGTGGGCTGATGAGTCCCAGAATACGTTCTATTACATAGTACCTGGCCATTGCATCTTTAGTGGCCACCAACTTCAGGATGTGCTGCCGGTCCGTTTTAGGCCAATGAATGCCACTTATCTACACAGCACAGCCTGCTTGTGTCTGTTAACAAATTCACCCCATTAAGGAGACAGATTCTAGATTGGTGTAATGTTGAAATTGTCAAAGACATACTCTAGGCTGATATGTTATTGAGACTGTTAAATTCATACTCTAGACTGATATGTTATTGAAACTGTTAAAGACATACTCTAGGCTGATATGTTATTGAAACTGTTAAACACATATTCTAGATTCACCATGTTTTTGAAACTGTTAAAGACACATATTCTAAACTGACATGGATATTTATTGAAACTGTTAAACTGATATATTATTGAAACTGTTAAACTGATATATTATTGAAACTGTTAAATTGATATATTATTGAAACTGTTAAACTGATATATTATTGAAACTGTTAAATTGATATATTATTGAAACTGTTAAATTGATATATTATTGAAACTGTTAAATTGATATATTATTGAAACTGTTAAATTGATATATTATTGAAACTGTTAAAGACTTACTCTAGACTGATATGTTATTGAAACTGTTAAACTGATATATTATTGAAACTGTTAAATTGATATATTATTGAAACTGTTAAACTGATATATTATTGAAACTGTTAAACTGATATATTATTGAAACTGTTAAAGACTTACTCTAGACTGATATGTTATTGAAACTGTTAAACCAATATGTTATTGAAACTGTTGAAAACATACATTCTAGAATGATATTTATTGAAACTGTTAAACTGATATATTATTGAAACTGTTAAACTGATATGTTATTGAAACTGTTAACCTGATATGTTATTGAAACTGTTAAAGACATACACTAGACCAGTAGTTCCCAAGCTTTTCAAGCAGAGGGCCATATCTATTATGTTCGGTAGTTAAGCGGGCCACAACGATATAAAATTATAAAAGACGTGCAATATCATTCTTACCTTTCTTAACTTAAATTTTAAATCACTTTCAAAAATTGCTATTAATGTAATTAATTTACAATTGTAACTGTTCCTCATAACCAGTTACTTAAGTTCAGATGCCAGTTTATCAATGTCTGGGCACAAATCTGTCATTCCAATGTCATAAGTGCAGCTAGGTTACTGTCAGTGAGTCTGGAACGTTGCTTGTTTTTTTATAACGGTCATTGCGGAAAATGACTGCTCGAGGCCTCGCGTGCCACTTTCTGACAGCTGGCGGGCCACAAGTGACCCGCGGGCCGTGGTTTGGGAACCTCTGCACTAGACTGATACGTTATTGAAACTGTTAAGCCGATATGTTATTAAAACTGTTAAACACATATTCTAGACTCAAATGGTTTTGAAACTGTTAAAGACACATATTCTAAACTGATATGTTATTGAAACTGTTAAGGACACATATTCTATTCTGATGTTATTGAAACTGTTAAAGACACATATTCTAAACTGATAGGTTATTGAAACTGTTAAAGACACATATTCTAAACTGATAGGTTATTGAAATTGTTAAAGACACATATTCTAAACTGATAGGTTATTGAAACTGTTAAAGACACATATTCTAAACTGATATGTTATTGAAACTGTTAAAGACACATATTCTAAACTGATATGTTATTGAAACTATTAAAGACACACATTCTAGACTTATACGTTGTTGAAACTGATAAACATCATCCATTTTTTTAAACAGACAACTATTTTGTTGTATGTTTTATGTTTCAGTACACCAGGATTGGAAATGAAGTAATGAATAGTTTATTTGTTTCAAAATAGTTTGCTTCACATTTCCCCCTTGATTTTACAGGTTACATTGTGTTTCTACATTTGTTATATTAGAACTGACCTATTAACATTTTGTTGTAAATTGTTGTTTTCCTCTTGAGTTATAGTTGGTTGTTATTGTATTTTCCATAATTATTGTGGTTAACAACAGTGGGTTGACTATATTCTTTTTTATTTTAAATCAGGAGACTGACCCTAGCAATGCAGGTGTTAAAAATCATTAAGTGCCTGTGGCACAACAGCATCAGACTTATAAAGCAAACAATTTGGGAACATACATTATTTTCCCATAGCAACATATGGTTGTGAGTCATAGACCATTTCATAATCACTAAATCAAGGCTTTTAAATTTAAATGTTACAGTACCATTCTTAGAATATTTTGGATCATGAAAAAGAAAAATACTGATATTCTAAAAGGTCTGAACATGGAGAAAAAAACAGGCTCTTATATACTGTATCATGTTTCAGATAGTGAAAAATTTTCCCCTTAATGAACATCACATTTGTGTAGGAAGAACAGTAATGGAAAGCATGCTTCCTGGGAGAAGAGATAGTGGTCAGTGAAAATGGAGGAGGGTACAGGACATTAAAAACACCCTGAGAATGAACATGCGTGAGGCAGGGGAACTTGTGAAAGATTGAGTCTTTCAGCAGGCCTTGATGTGAGTGATGCTCTGCAAAAGACCTGCTACATAAATATGAACCTTGTGTAGGTTATATAATCTTTTTTGTGGTTGGTTGGTATTCCTATTTTCATTTATGAAGACTTATTCATGATTGGTTGATAGTCCTATTTTCGTGTCTGAAGACTGTGATTGGTTGATAGTCCTATTTTCGTGTCTGAAGACTTACTTGTGATTGGTTGATATTCCTATTTTCAAAATAGTCCTATTTTCATGTCTGAAAACTTATTCGTGATTGGTTGAATTCTATTCTTTACTGATTTCTTTGTCTGAAAACTTGGTCGTGATCTGTTAAATTTTGCACTAAGGTTTTCAATATGATGGGATATCTTGCTTCTATGCCAGTCCTCCTTAGCATCTCTAATGACATGCTAGACAAGTTACGGTGTTTCTCTAGGACTTGTGTTGTCCTGTTATCTAAGGGTGAGGTAATTGAGAACAATGTAAGATCGACTGGTTAGTTAGTTAGTTAGTCGACAGATCATCCTCGTTGCACATCGAACCATTCAGTCCATAATTGCTCGGATCCCCTCCTCAGCAAATCCCGCAGCGTGTAGCGGCTAACGACGCCAGTTCTGTGTTGGTTTATCAATCTTCTTTGGCTTCCTGCGTAGTGTTCTTGTTTGGCCACCCCTCTTTTAATTTGCTGCTCTCGCAGTCTGGCCATTGTTGTAGATTCACAGTCATCACTTGGTTCTCGCAAAAGTCTCACTTCTCGTAGAGCATTCAGAATGTCAGCCTGGTCCATGGCGCGTCCGCCCTCCACAGTAGCCTCACCTGCGAGCTTGTCAGCCCGCTCATTTCCTTGTACTCCCGCATGCCCTGGCACGAAGATGAAACTAATCTTTGCCAGCCGAGACCGCTTCAGAGGCAGCAACCATTCTCTTCGGATCGACCCCACCTCTATCCTCTTGATCATGTTCATTGAGTCATGCTGAAAATTCACTCAAGGATGGCTTCGCTCGATGCACGAACTCCGTAGCACCCGCGCGACTGGTTTAGACAGTTAAGTTGTGAAAAGTGAACGGAAGTTTACTTGATTCATTTGTCCTTATTCTGAGATTCACAAGGAATGAGGGGTTTGAACAACAGTCAACACTGTGAGTCTACTTGTTCATCAGAAAACAGTTTTAGAATAAGAATTGTTTGGTCTAAAGAGATAGTTTGTTCTTGTTTTTTCTTATTACACCTTTTATCCTCAAGTGGAGCAATGTCCCCCAACCATATTTTCCTACTTCCTGTGGTTTCTTAGGTGTATTTCTCATGTTATTCTTGGGCAGGAGCCTGCTTTCATCTTGGCTGGCTAAATTTTTAAAAACTTTTTGAAGACTTGATCATAATTGGTTTGAATTTGCAGCTGACGTTTTATATTGGATATGATCACCAGCCCCATACCAGTCCTTCTTAACTGTCTCTTACAACATGCTTTAGTGGGGTGTGGTTTTTGCTTTTTGGATCATGATCTTTCTAGACAACTAATGTAGTAGTTTCCCCTGGCTTCACAAAGAATTTTTAATTTTTGGCCATGTTATGAGAAGAGAATGGCCACATTATGAGAAAACAAAAACTGGAACATGTTGTGACAATTGAAAAGATTTGTGGAAAGAAAGATAGAGGAAGACAGTGTTAGAAAATTCGAGTCTTGTTTTATGGCGTGGAAGGGAGTCAACACATGAAATGATTCATGCTGTCGGAGATCGCAATTTGTGGAGGGACATAATCACCCACACCAGCCAGCAATGCATTTGATGATGATGATGATAATGATGATGATGATGATGATGATGATGATGATGATGATGATGATGATGATGATAATAGGGGGTTTGAAAAGGATTGTGACAACCAGGAAGCACTTGGATGTTAGAAACGGGGAGAAAATGCTGGATGAGATTGCAACATGGCACAGAAAATGATCAGCGGTTACACTTGTCAAGAACACAACAGCCTGGGCGATTCAGCATGCACATGATATTAATAATTCTTTGCTTTTCTTTATGGCCCAGGTAAAACACTATTGTATTGAGATAGTAACATGAATAAATTAAAGAATGTTGTTGTTGTTGTTGTTGTTTTTCTTCTTTGTCTTTGTTGTTCTAAATACAGTGAGAAATTGTTTTTTTA
This sequence comes from Cepaea hortensis, assembly GCA_963921405.1. Taxonomy (NCBI): domain Eukaryota; kingdom Metazoa; phylum Mollusca; class Gastropoda; order Stylommatophora; family Helicidae; genus Cepaea; species Cepaea hortensis. The sequence continues at coordinate 104,635,694 of OY992885.1, read as the reverse complement.
AATGGGTTGTGGAATTGGTCTTCTTTATAAAAACACAATCACAAGCGACAGTAAGTGTGTTATGGGGGCTAGAAATTCTTCATCAGCACACACAAAACAAAACAAAATACATTAATACAACTACATTTGTAAAATTACCAAAAAAAGTCACTGAAATTGTCCAAATATGAAGGCACAACAATCACACGGATTCCTAGGCACAAAACCCTCAGCTGAGGACCACATGCTCCAAATATCAGCTGACCAGACATGACATAAGCCCCAGGGTATTAAGGGTAGCGGGAGATTAGTTTCTACAGGGAAGACACGAGTGGGATGGGCACAGAGATAAGAAAGGGGAAGAGTACACACACAAAAAGAAAAGCGAGAGTGACATATGAGTGAGGGTGAAAGGATGAGATTTACAACCAAAAAAAAAAACTTTTAAAAACTAAGTTTCAACGAAACCGTGTTGAAATTTGTGTTGAAATTTGAGATGTTGAAAGTGAATACAATTGAAAAAAAGGGCAAGTTTCTAGATTCTTGCAATCTCTGTCATGAGGTGTGCCAGATTTCACGGACGTGGCCTGCGATTGAAATATGTAGAGACCTGTTAATGGGCACGACTGTTTACATCCGAAAGATACTGCCTAAATGTGTTTGTCAGAGAAGGGGTGGGGGGGGGGGGGGGGGGGGGCTGGGGGACTGGCCGAGTGGCTAGAATGCTGGATTCTCCTTTGGGAGGCCTGGGTTCGAATCCTCGGTAAGGTGTGGAGTTTTTTCTGTCGGGGGCAAAAATAAAACTCTAACCTGCTGTAACAAGACCACCCGTGTGACTGACTGGATAGTGTTACGCTTAGACTTTCCCGCTCTGTACTGACCCCATCCCACGTATCATTCATCTACTTAACCCCAGACCAACTCTGGACTTCACCTGTCTCTCTCACTAGTCCCCCTCCCTATCCCTCCTTATGGACACCTTCCCTCAAGGGGCTCAGTCCAGACAGCACACATCACATCAAGTAAAGACATGGTAACAATTGAGAACTTTAATGTACAAGAGCGTCCCGATGTAGGATAGAGATCGGGATAGAGAATATCTGTATACAAAGTTAGGCAAAGGAATGTCGGCTAAGTAGTGATGACCCAAGTGTCATCATCAGGCCAGTGAGACTTCGTAGTGTGCGTCTGTCCAGTCGACACAAGTTCATCACCAGGTCTTGTTCCCCTCGAGCTGACAGTAGACTTGCCGTAGCCTTCGGTAGTGTCCTCGTTCATGTGGATAAGTACCTTGGAATTACCATCCTCCACAGTTCCAACAAGGATCCCGTTCTCTACTAAGTCGATGTCGAGGTGCCTCTCGATGACATAGCCCACGCGTAGTCCATCACAAGTCAACAACCAATTGGAAGGATCTTATGGCATAAAGAATCTCCCGCTTCAGCAAGCTAGTATGAACACCTCAGTTGGAGCTGAGTATCTCTAACTGGTGAAATATTGTTCATATGACCATTTAGGGTCGGTGAAGGAAGTACCAACAGTATCGCCATAATTCTGATGAATGTCCAATATATTGGCGAGTTCTAACACGACTGGTTCAATCCCAACTGAATCTGAGATTACATATTGCATTAAATATTATATCACTAGTCTTTGAGGAGGTGGATACTTCTCGTTGGTGTAAGAGTTCATATGTCAATCATAGTCAATCATGAATCCAATAGACATAGGTCATCGATAAAATAACCCTCATATCTTCTAGACTAAGAGTCTCATGTAGACATAGGTCATCGATGAGGTAGCCCTAATCAGTCAGTCTATTATTCACATATAGATATAGGCCATCGTTGAGGTAGCCATAATATATCAGTCTAAGATTCACATGTGGATATAGGCCATCGTTGAGGTAGCCATCATATATCAAAGATTCACATGTGGATATAGGCCATCGTTGAGGTAGCTATTCAAATATATAGGCCATCGTTCATCTAAAGATAGGCCAACGTTGACGTAGCTATAATCAGTCTCTTTCAGGCTTAGGTTCACATTCGCCTGATGTTCAGTCTTCTCTTGATATTACAAGTTAGGTACGCTGAACACCTGAATCTTCATTTGCACATCCCTGTGAGGGGACTCAAGTGGCTAGCTCCCAGTACACTGATGATTAGGAGCGGGTATGACTGGAGTGAGCCATTAGCCATGGTTCTCCACCTCGGACTGCATATCTTGATTCCATAACTTCAAGTAGACTCTTGTTGAAAGAGCCTATACTTCAGTTGGCAGAAAGGCTGTTGGGTGTGGAAAAGCACCTTGAAGACAACTCCGGTCCAAAACATGACCTGTCAGATGAAAGAAGTTCTGCACAATCACTGTCTTCGGTTTGTCTGAACAGGCCTATTCTCTACGCCTGCAGAAAGTTGTGCTTCAGGAGAAACTGACTTTCTCCATGAATCATGTGGTTCTACGCATGAGAATCCCACCTATGTTCAGTTCAGATGTTGTTAGGTACTCAACGCTAACCCAAACTCCAAACTAAAAGAAAGAAATCGTACCTTCCTGAACCTTCTAATCTAGACGGCTTCCCCGAGTCTAAAAATATCTCGGGTAACCCCGGTCTAGATTCCCTGCAAAGACACGCCTCTCTGGAATTTCATGACACCTGCACAGTTTGCTGTGACTGCACTAGCCATGCGCCCTTAATTCCTCAGGCTCAAAGACCCCACTGCCGTACATCACAAGGCACTTTATCGGCAGTAAATGACAGTATTTTTTGACAGTTTCGTTCGGGGATGTCATGACTGATTTCCCCCCATGATTTATGTTTGCTGTAGTGGGGTTTGTTGCAAGGTGTGTACACCGTGTGTTTAGTATCTCTCACATTTTCGCTGGTCAACAGTCGTCACTCAGAGATAAAACAAGACGGACATATAATTAGATTGCAACGAGCACCATTAGTATTAGAACTATTCGCTGGCTGTTGAAGATGAGGACTGAATGTTTATGGTAATGCCCAGAGGCAGTGAGGTTGATTCTTGACTCAACTCAACTTTTTCGCAGGAGTTACACATATCTATCTGTTTTCATTTCCTATTAACAATGTGTCAGCCTTGTGAGCTTCACAACCCATTGACTAGCCTGTGATTCCTCCATCCTGTCTGCCAAATCCAGACTGGATACCTTTGGGTAGACAAGCCTGTCTTGTCAACTACCCTCACTTGGTTCAGCTAGCTATTAAAGTTGTCCAGGGTGTGGTCACTGCTGTATTCTAGCAGATCATGTGGGTCAGAAGTGAGAGTTGAGTGCCGGACGAGAACCAATGATGGAAAAATTACCCAAGATATGACAGGAGAGTGTGCATGGTGGTTTGGCCAGTGTGTGAGCACCCTTCTTTCCATTACTGCTCTGTTTAACTTGCATTGGCATTTAGTTGATAACAGTATTTCAGTTTTTGAGGCATTATATTGTTTCTGTGTCCATTCTCTGTACTCTTGGTGTTTTGTAGGTAGCTTCTTGACCTTTCTAAGGATGTTTATTCGGGTATAAAGATTTTACTTTACCCATTATTTAACTAAATGAAATGCAACAGATAACAATGGTCCTGATAAACTGAACAAACTAATGCTGAGAAGAAAACAGGCAATTATGGGAGCATTCAAGAGAAAGAATGGAAACCATATGTGGAATTGGGTTTATAGAAGGCCCTGTGAACTTTCTTTATATTCTTCAGCCATTGCTTCCGGTATATTTATTGGAACATTGATCATGAACAATGTGGAGCTTCTGAAGTCTTCTCACACACACGCATGCACATGCGTACATCGGTTTGCCCTGTACGGTTGCTCCAGTGTCTTGTAGGGTTGCTCCTGTCTTGTAGGGTTACTATTGTGTCTTGTAAGGTTGCTCCTGTCTTGAGGGCTGCTCCTGTCTTGCAAGGCTGCTACTGTGTCTTGTAAGGTTGCTCCTGTCTTGTAGGGTTGTTCCTGTGTCTTCTAGGGTTTCTCCTGTCTTGTAGGATTGCTCCTGTGCCTTGTAGGGTTGTTCCTGTGTCTTGTAGGGTTGTTCCTGTGTCTTCTAGGGTTTCTCCTGTCTTGTAGGATTGCTCCTGTGCCTTGTAGGGTTGTTCCTGTGTCTTGTAGGGTTGTTCCTGTGTCTTCTAGGGTTTCTCCTGTCTTGTAGGATTGCTCCTGTGCCTTGTAGGGTTGTTCCTGTGTCTTGTAGGGTTGTTCCTGTGTCTTCTAGGGTTTCTCCTGTCTTGTAGGATTGCTCCTGTGCCTTGTAGGGTTGTTCCTGTGTCTTGTAGGGTTGTTCCTGTGTCTTGTAAGGTTGCTCCTGTCTCTTAGGGTTGCTCCTGTCTTGTAGGGTTGCTCCTGTCTTGTAGGGTTGCTCCTGTGACTTGTGAGGTTGCTCCTGTCTTGTACGGTTGCTCCTGTGTCTTGTAGGGTTGCTCCTGTCTTGTAGGGTTGCTCCTGCATTGTATGGTTGCTCCTATGAATTGTAAGGTTGCTCCTGTGTCTTGTAGGGTTGCTCCTGTGTCTTGTAGGGTTGCTCCTGTCTTGTAAGGTTGCTCCTGTCTTGTAAGGTTGCTCTTGTATCTTGTAAGATTGCTCCTATCTTGTAGGGTTTCTCCTGTGTCTTGTAGGGTTGTCCATGTCTAGTAAGGTTGCACATGTCTTGTAGGGTTGTGCCTGTCTTGTAGGTTTCCTCCTGTCTTGTGGGGTTGCTCCTGTCTTGTAGGGTTGCTACTGTGACTTGTAGGGTTGCTCCTGTCTTGTAGGGTTGCTACTGTGACTTGTAGGGTTGCTACTGTGACTTGTAGGGTTTCTACTGTGACTTGTAGGGTTGCTACTGTGACTTGTAAGGTTGCTCCTGTCTTATAGGGTTGCTACTGTGACTTGTAGGGTTGCTACTGTGACATGTAGGGTTGCTACTGTGACTTGTAGGGTTGCTACTGTGACTTGTAGGGTTGCTACTGTGACTTGTAGGGTTGCTCCTGTCTTGTAGGGTTGCTACTGTGACATGTAGGGTTGCTACTGTGACTTGTAGGGTTGCTACTGTGACTTGTAGGGTTGCTACTGTGACTTGTAGGGTTGCTACTGTGACATGTAGGGTTGCTACTGTGACTTGTAGGGTTGCTACTGTGACATGTAGGGTTGCTACTGTGACTTGTAGGGTTGCTACTGTGACATGTAGGGTTGCTACTGTGACTTGTAGGGTTGCTACTGTGACTTGTAGGGTTGCTACTGTGACTTGTAGGGTTGCTACTGTGACTTGTAGGGTTGCTACTGTGACTTGTAGGGTTGCTACTGTGACATGTAGGGTTGCTCCTGTCTTGTAGGGTTGCTACTCTGACATGTAGGGTTGCTACTGTGACTTGTAGGGTTGCTCCTGTCTTGTAGGGTTGCTACTGTGACTTGTAGGGTTGCTACTGTGACTTGTAGGGTTGCTACTGTGACTTGTAGGGTTGCTACTGTGACTTGTAGTGTGACTTGTAGGGTTGCTACTGTGATTTGTAGGGTTGCTACTGTGACTTGTAGGGTTGCTACTGTGACTTGTAGGGTTGCTACTGTGACTTGTAGGGTTGCTACTGTGACTTGTAGGGTTGCTACTGTGACTTGTAAGGTTGATCCTGTCTTATAGGGTTGCTACTGTGATTTGTAGGGTTGCTACTGTGACTTGTAGGGTTGCTACTGTGACTTGTAGGGTTGCTACTGTGACTTGTAGGGTTGCTACTGTGACTTGTAGGGTTGCTACTGTGACTTGTAGGGTTGCTACTGTGACTTGTAAGGTTGCTCCTGTCTTGTAGGGTTGCTACTGTGATTTGTAGGGTTGCTACTGTGACTTGTAGGGTTGCTACTGTGACTTGTAGGGTTGCTACTGTGACTTGTAGGGTTGCTACTGTGACTTGTAGGGTTGCTACCGTGACTTGTAGGGTTGCTACTGTGACTTGTAGGGTTGCTACTGTGACTTGTAGGGTTGCTACTGTGACTTGTAGGGTTGCTCCTGTCTTATAGGATAGCTACTGTGACTTGTAGGGTTGCTCCTGTCTTATAGGATAGCTACTGTGACTTGTAGGGTTGCTCCTGTCTTGTAAGGTTGCTCCTGTCTTGTAAGGTTGCTCTTGTATCTTGTAAGATTGCTCCTATCTTGTAGGATTTCTCCTGTGTCTTGTAGGGTTGTCCATGTCTAGTAAGGTTGCACATGTCTTGTAGGGTTGTGCCTGTCTTGTAGGTTTGCTCCTGTCTTGTAGGGTTGCTACTGTGACTTGTAGGGTTGCTCCTGTCTTGTAGGGTTGCTACTGTGACTTGTAGGGTTGCTACTGTGACTTGTAGGGTTGCTACTGTGACTTGTAAGGTTGCTCCTGTCTTATAGGGTTGCTACTGTGACTTGTAGGGTTGCTACTGTGACATGTAGGGTTGCTACTGTGACTTGTAGGGTTGCTACTGTGACTTGTAGGGTTGCTACTGTGACTTGTAGGGTTGCTACTGTCTTGTAGGGTTGCTACTGTGACTTGTAGGGTTGCTACTGTGACTTGTAGGGTTGCTACTGTGACTTGTAGGGTTGCTACTGTGACTTGTAGGGTTGCTCCTGTCTTGTAGGGTTGCTACTGTGACATGTAGGGTTGCTACTGTTACTTGTAGGGTTGCTACTGTGACTTGTAGGGTTGCTACTGTGACTTGTAGGGTTATTCCTGTCTTGTAAGGTTGCCACTGTGACTTGTAGGGTTGCTACTGTGACTTGTAGGGTTGCTACTGTCTTGTAGGGTTATTCCTGTCTTGTAAGGTTGCCACTGTGACTTGTAGGGTTGCTCCTGTCTTGTAAGGTTGCCACTGTGACTTGTAGGGTTATTCCTGTCTTGTAAGGTTGCCACTGTGACTTGTAGGGTTGCTACTGTGACTTGTAGGGTTGCTACTGTGACTTGTAGGGTTGCTACTGTTACTTGTAGGGTTGCTACTGTGACTTGTAAGGTTGCTCCTGTCTTATAGGATTGCTACTGTGACTTGTAGGGTTGCTACTGTCTTGTAAGGTTGCTCCTGTCTTGTAAGGTTGCTCCTGTCTTGTAAGGTTGCTTCTGTCTTGTAAGGTTGCTCCTGTCTTGTAAGGTTGCTCCTGTCTTATAGGATTGCTACTGTGACTTGTAAGGTTGCTCCTGTCTTGTAAGGTTGCTCCTGTCTTGTAAGGTTGCTCCTGTCTTGTAAGGTTGCTCCTGTCTTGTAAGGTTGCTCCTGTCTTATAGGATTGCTACTGTGACTTGTAGGGTTGCTACTGTGACATGTAGGGTTGCTACTGTGACTTGTAGGGTTGCTACTGTGACATGTAGGGTTGCTACTGTGACTTGTAGGGTTGCTACTGTGACTTGTAGGGTTGCTACTGTGACTTGTAGGGTTGCTACTGTGACTTGTAGGGTTGCTACTGTGACTTTTAGGGTTGCTACTGTGACATGTAGGGTTGCTCCTGTCTTGTAGGGTTGCTACTCTGGCATGTAGGGTTGCTACTGTGACTTGTAGGGTTGCTCCTGTCTTGTATGGTTGCTACTGTGACTTGTAGGGTTGCTACTGTGACTTGTAGGGTTGCTACTGTGACTTGTAGGGTTGCTACTGTGACTTGTAGTGTGACTTGTAGGGTTGCTACTGTGATTTGTAGGGTTGCTACTGTGACTTGTAGGGTTGCTACTGTGACTTGTAGGGTTGCTACTGTGACTTGTAGGGTTGCTACTGTGACTTGTAGGGTTGCTACTGTGACTTGTAAGGTTGCTCCTGTCTTATAGGGTTGCTACTGTGATTTGTAGGGTTGCTACTGTGACTTGTAGGGTTGCTACTGTGACTTGTAGGGTTGCTACTGTGACTTGTAGGGTTGCTACTGTGACTTGTAGGGTTGCTACTGTGACTTGTAGGGTTGCTACTGTGACTTGTAAGGTTGCTCCTGTCTTGTAGGGTTGCTACTGTGATTTGTAGGGTTGCTACTGTGACTTGTAGGGTTGCTACTGTGACTTGTAGGGTTGCTACTGTGACTTGTAGGGTTGCTACTGTGACTTGTAGGGTTGCTACCGTGACTTGTAGGGTTGCTACTGTGACTTGTAGGGTTGCTACTGTGACTTGTAGGGTTGCTACTGTGACTTGTAGGGTTGCTCCTGTCTTATAGGATAGCTACTGTGACTTGTAGGGTTGCTCCTGTCTTATAGGATAGCTACTGTGACTTGTAGGGTTGCTCCTGTCTTGTAAGGTTGCTCCTGTCTTGTAAGGTTGCTCTTGTATCTTGTAAGATTGCTCCTATCTTGTAGGATTTCTCCTGTGTCTTGTAGGGTTGTCCATGTCTAGTAAGGTTGCACATGTCTTGTAGGGTTGTGCCTGTCTTGTAGGTTTGCTCCTGTCTTGTGGGGTTGCTCCTGTCTTGTAGGGTTGCTACTGTGACTTGTAGGGTTGCTCCTGTCTTGTAGGGTTGCTACTGTGACTTGTAGGGTTGCTACTGTGACTTGTAGGGTTGCTACTGTGACTTGTAGGGTTGCTACTGTGACTTGTAAGGTTGCTCCTGTCTTATAGGGTTGCTACTGTGACTTGTAGGGTTGCTACTGTGACATGTAGGGTTGCTACTGTGACTTGTAGGGTTGCTACTGTGACTTGTAGGGTTGCTACTGTGACTTGTAGGGTTGCTACTGTCTTGTAGGGTTGCTACTGTGACTTGTAGGGTTGCTACTGTGGCTTGTAGGGTTGCTGCTGTGACTTGTAGGGTTGCTACTGTGACTTGTAGGGTTGCTCCTGTCTTGTAGGGTTGCTACTGTGACATGTAGGGTTGCTACTGTTACTTGTAGGGTTGCTACTGTGACTTGTAGGGTTGCTACTGTGACTTGTAGGGTTATTCCTGTCTTGTAAGGTTGCCACTGTGACTTGTAGGGTTGCTACTGTGACTTGTAGGGTTGCTACTGTCTTGTAGGGTTATTCCTGTCTTGTAAGGTTGCCACTGTGACTTGTAGGGTTGCTCCTGTCTTGTAAGGTTGCCACTGTGACTTGTAGGGTTATTCCTGTCTTGTAAGGTTGCCACTGTGACTTGTAGGGTTGCTACTGTGACTTGTAGGGTTGCTACTGTGACTTGTAGGGTTGCTACTGTTACTTGTAGGGTTGCTACTGTGACTTGTAAGGTTGCTCCTGTCTTATAGGATTGCTACTGTGACTTGTAGGGTTGCTACTGTCTTGTAAGGTTGCTCCTGTCTTGTTAGGTTGCTCCTGTCTTGTAAGGTTGCTTCTGTCTTGTAAGGTTGCTCCTGTCTTGTAAGGTTGCTCCTGTCTTATAGGATTGCTACTGTGACTTGTAAGGTTGCTCCTGTCTTGTAAGGTTGCTCCTGTCTTGTAAGGTTGCTCCTGTCTTGTAAGGTTGCTCCTGTCTTGTAAGGTTGCTCCTGTCTTATAGGATTGCTACTGTGACTTGTAGGGTTGCTACTGTGACTTGTAAGGTTGCTCCTGTCTTGTAGGGTTGCTCCTGTCTTGTAGGGTTGCTACTGTGACTTGTAGGGTTGCTACTGTGACTTGTAGGGTTGCTACTGTGACTTGTAGGGTTGCTACTGTGACTTGTAGGGTCGCTACTGTGACTTGAAGGGTTGCTACTGTGACTTGTAGGGTTGCTACTGTGACTTGTAGGGTTGCTACTGTTACTTGTAGGGTTGCTACTGTGACTTGTAGGGTTGCTACTGTGACTTGTAGGGTTGCTACTGTCTTGTAGGGTTGCTCCTGTCTTGTAGGGTTGCTCCTGTCTTGTAGGGTTGCTACTGTGACTTGTAGGGTTGCTACTGTGACTTGTAGGGTTGCTACTGTGACTTGTAGGGTTGCTACTGTGACTTGTAGGGTTGCTACTGTGACTTGTAGGGTTGCTACTGTGACTTGTAGGGTTGCTACTGTGACTTGTAGGGTTGCTCCTGTCTTATAGGATTGCTACTGTGACTTGTAGGGTTGCTACTGTGACTTGTAAGGTTGCTCCTGTCTTGTAGGGTTGCTCCTGTCTTGTAGGGTTGCTACTGTGACTTGTAGGGTTGCTACTATGACTTGTAGGGTTGCTACTGTGACTTGTAGGGTTGCTACTGTGACTTGTAGGGTTGCTACTGTGACTTTTAAGGTTGCTCCTGTCTTGTAGGGTTGCTACTGTGACTTGTAGGATTGCTACTGTGTCTTGTTAGGTTGCTCCTGTCTTGTAAGGTTTCTCCTGTCTTGTAGGGTTGCTCCTGTCTTGTATGGTTGCTCCTATGAGTTGTACAGTTGCTTCTGTGTCTTGTAGGGTTGTTTCTGTTTTGTAAGGTTTCTCCTGTCTTGTAAGGTTGCTCTTATGTCTTATAAGGTTTCTCCTGTCTTGTAAGGTTGCTCCTGTCTTGTAAGGTTGCTCCTATGTCTTGTAAAGCTGCTCCAGTTTCTTGTAGGGCTGCTCCTATCTTGTAAAGTTGCCCTTGTATCTTATAAGGTTGCTTCTGTCTTGTAGGGATTCTCCTGTCTAGTAGGCTGTCTAGTAGGATTGTGCCTGTCTCGTAGGGTTGCACCTGTCTTGTAGGGTTGTGCCTGTCTTGTAGGGTTGTGCCTGTCTTGTAGGGTTGCTCCTGTCTTGTAGGGTTGCTCCTGTCTTGTAAGGTGATCTTGTGTCTTGTAGGGTTGATCTTGTGTTTTGTAGTGCTGCTTCTTGTCTTGTAGGGTTGCTCCTTGCTTGTAGGGTTGCTCCTGTCTTGTAGGGTTGCTCCTGTCTTGTAGGGTTGATCTTGTGTCTTGTAGGGTTGATCTTGTGTCTTGTAGGGTTGCTCCTTGCTTTTAGGGTTGCTCCCAAGTCTTGTGAATTGCTCCTGTCTTGTAGGGTTGCTCCTGTGTTTTGTAGCATTGCTTCTGTGTCTTGTAGGGCTTGTGTCTGTAGGATTGATCTTGTGTTGTGTAGGCTAGATCTTGTGTCTTGTAGGGCTGATCTTGTGTCATGTAAAGTTGATCTTGCATCTTGTAAGGTTGTTTGTGTATCTTTTAGGGTTGCTCCTGTGTCTTGTAAGGTTGCTCCTGTCTTGTAAGGTTGCCCCTGTCTTGTAGGGTTGCTCCAGTGTCTTGTGGGGTTGCTTCAGTGTCTTGTAGGGTTGCCACTGTGACTTGTAGGGTTGTTACTGTGACTTGTTAGGTTGCTACTGTGACTTGTAGGGTTGCTACTGTGACTTGTTAGGTTGCTACTGTGACTTGTAGGGTTGCTACTGTGACTTGTAGGGTTGCTACTGTGACTTGTAGGGTTGCTACTGTGACTTGTAGGGTTGCTACTGTGACTTGTAGGGTTGCTACTGTGACTTATAGGGTTGCTACTGTGACTTGTAGGGTTGCTCCTGTCTTGTAGGGTTGCTACTGTGACATGTAGGGTTGCTACTGTTACTTGTAGGGTTGCTACTGTGACTTGTAGGGTTGCTACTGTGACTTGTAGGGTTGCTACTGTGACATTTAGGGTTGCTACTGTGACTTGTAGGGTTGCTCCTGTCTTGTAGGGTTGCTACTGTGACTTGTAGGGTTGCTACTGTGACTTGTAAGGTTGCTACTGTGACATGTAGGGTTGCTACTGTGACTTGTAGGGTTGCTCCTGTCTTGTAGGGTTGCTACTGTGACATGTAGGGTTGCTACTGTGACTTGTAGGGTTGCTCCTGTCTTGTAGGGTTGCTACTGTGACTTGTAGGGTTGCTACTGTGACTTGTAGGGTTGCTACTGTCTTGTGGGGTTGCTACTGTGACTTGTAGGGTTGCTACTGTGACTTGTAGGGTTGCTACTGTGACTTGTAGGGTTGCTACTGTGACTTGTAGGGTTGCTACTGTGACTTGTAGGGTTGCTACTGTGACTTGTAGGGTTGCTACTGTCTTGTAGGGTTGCTACTGTGACTTGTAGGGTTGCTACTGTGACTTGTAAGGTTGCGACTGTGACTTGTAGGGTTGCTCCTGACTTGAAGGGTTGCTACTGTGTCTTGTTAGGTTGCTACTGTGACTTGTTAGGTTGCTACTGTGACTTGTAGGGTTGCTACTGTGACTTGTAAGGTTGCTACTGTGACTTGTAGGGTTGCTACTGTGACTTGTAGGGTTGCTACTGTGACTTGTAGGGTTGCTACTGTGACTTGTAGGGTTGCTACTGTGACTTGTAGGGTTGCTACTGTCTTGTAGGGTTGCTACTGTGACTTGTAGGGTTGCTACTGTGATTTGTAGGGTTGCTATTGTGACTTGTAGGGTTGCTACTGTCTTGTAGGGTTGCTACTGTGACTTGTAGGGTTGCTACTGTGACTTGTAGGGTTGCTCCTGTCTTGTAGGGTTGCTACTGTGACTTGTAGGGTTGCTACTGTCTTGTAGGGTTGCTACTGTGACTTGTAGGGTTGCTACTGTGACTTGTAGGGTTGCTACTGTGACTTGTAGGGTTGCTACTGTGACTTGTAGGGTTGCTACTGTGACTTGTAGGGTTGCTACTGTGACTTGTAGGGTTGCTACTGTGATTTGTAGGGTTGCTATTGTGACTTGTAGGGTTGCTACTGTCTTGTAGGGTTGCTACTGTGACTTGTAGGGTTGCTACTGTGACTTGTAGGGTTGCTCCTGTCTTGTAGGGTTGCTACTGTGACTTGTAGGGTTGCTACTGTCTTGTAGGGTTGCTACTGTGACTTGTAGGGTTGCTACTGTGACTTGTAGGGTTGCTACTGTGACTTGTAGGGTTGCTACTGTGACTTGTAGGGTTGCTATTGTCTTGTAGGGTTGCTACTGTGACTTTTAGGGTTGCTACTGTGACTTGTATGGTTGCTACTGTGACTTGTAGGGTTGCTCCTGACTTGTACAGTTGCTACTGTGTCTTGTTAGGTTGCTACTGTGTCTTGTTAGTTTCCTACTGTGTCTTGTTAGGTTGCTACTGTGTCTTGTTAGGTTGCTACTGTGTCTTGTTAGGTTGCTACTGTGACTTGTTAGGTTGCTACTGTGACTTGTAGGGTTGCTACTGTGACTTGTAGGGTTGCTACTGTGACTTGTAGGGTTGCTACTGTGACTTGTAGGGTTGCTCCTGTCTTGTAGGGTTGCTACTGTGACTTGTAGGGTTGCTACTGTGACTTGTAGGGTTGCTACTGTGACTTGTAGGGTTGCTACTGTGACTTGTTAGGTTGCTACTGTGACTTGTAGGGTTGCTACTGTGACTTGTAGGGTTGCTACTGTGACTTGTAGGGTTGCTACTGTGACTTGTAGGGTTGCTACTGTGACTTGTAGGGTTGCTACTGTGACTTGTAGTGTTGCTACTGTGACTTGTAGGGTTGCTACTGTGACTTGTTAGGTTGCTCCTGTCTTGTAGGGTTGCTACTGTGACTTGTAGGGTTGCTACTGTGACTTGTAAGGTTGCTACTGTGACTTGTAGGGTTGCTACTGTCTTGTAGGGTTGCTACTGTGACTTGTAGGGTTGCTACTGTGACTTGTAGGGTTGCTACTGTCTTGTAGGGTTGCTACTGTGACTTGTAGGGTTGCTACTGTGACTTGTAGGGTTGCTACTGTGACTTGTAGGGTTGCTACTGTGACTTGTAGGGTTGCTACTGTGACTTGTAGGGTTGCTACTGTGACTTGTAGGGTTGCTACTGTGACTTGTAGGGTTGCTACTGTCTTGTAGGGTTGCTACTGTGACTTGTAGGGTTGCTAATGTCTTGTAGGGTTGCTACTGTGACTTGTAGGGTTGCTACTGTGACTTGTAGGGTTGCTACTGTGACTTGTAGGGTTGCTACTGTCTTGTAGGGTTGCTACTCTGACTTGTAGGGTTGCTACTGTGACTTGTTAGGTTGCTACTGTGACTTGTAGGGTTGCTACTGTGACTTGTAGGGTTGCTACTGTGACTTGTAGGGTTGCTACTGTCTTGTAGGGTTGCTACTGTCTTGTAGGGTTGCTACTGTGACTTGTAGGGTTGCTACTGTGACTTGTAGGGTTGCTACTGTCTTGTAGGGTTGCTACTGTGACTTGTAGGGTTGCTACTGTGACTTGTAGGGTTGCTACTGTGACTTGTAGGGTTGCTACTGTGACTTGTAGGGTTGCTACTGTGACTTGTAGGGTTGCTACTGTGACTTGTAGGGTTGCTACTGTGACTTGTAGGGTTGCTACTGTGACTTGTAGGGTTGCTACTGTGACTTGTAGGGTTGCTACTGTCTTGTAGGGTTGCTACTGTGACTTGTAGGGTTGCTACTGTGACTTGTAGGGTTGCTACTGTGACTTGTAGGGTTGCTCCTGACTTGAAGGGTTGCTACTGTGTCTTGTTAGGTTGCTACTGTGACTTGTTAGGTTGCTACTGTGACTTGTAGGGTTGCTACTGTGACTTGTAAGGTTGCTACTGTGACTTGTAGGGTTGCTACTGTGACTTGTAGGGTTGCTACTGTGACTTGTAGGGTTGCTACTGTGACTTGTAGGGTTGCTACTGTGACTTGTAGGGTTGCTACTGTCACTTGTAGGGTTGCTACTGTCACTTGTAGGGTTGCTACTGTGACTTGTAGGGTTGCTACTGTGATTTGTAGGGTTGCTATTGTGACTTGTAGGGTTGCTACTGTGACTTGTAGGGTTGCTACTGTGACTTGTAGGGTTGCTACTGTGACTTGTAGGGTTGCTACTGTCTTGTAGGGTTGCTACTGTCTTGTAGGGTTGCTACTGTGACTTGTAGGGTTGCTACTGTGACTTGTAGGGTTGCTACTGTGACTTGTAGGGTTGCTACTGTGACTTGTAGGGTTGCTACTGTGACTTGTAGGGTTGCTACTGTGACTTGTAGGGTTGCTACTGTGACTTGTAGGGTTGCTACTGTCTTGTAGGGTTGCTACTGTGACTTGTAGGGTTGCTACTGTGACTTGTAGGGTTGCTACTGTGACTTGTAGGGTTGCTAATGTGACTTGTAGGGTTGCTACTGTCTTGTAGGGTTGCTACTGTGACTTGTAGGGTTGCTACTGTGACTTGTAGGGTTGCTACTGTGACTTGTTAGGTTGCTACTGTGACTTGTTAGGTTGCTACTGTGACTTGTAGGGTTGCTACTGTGACTTGTAGGGTTGCTACTGTGACTTGTAGGGTTGCTACTGTGACTTGTAGGGTTGTTACTGTGACTTGTTAGGTTGCTACTGTGACTTGTAGGGTTGCTACTGTGACTTGTAGGGTTGCTACTGTGACTTGTAGGGTTGCTACTGTGACTTGTTAGGTTGCTACTGTGACTTGTTAGGTTGCTACTGTGACTCGTAGGGTTGCTACTGTGACTTGTAGGGTTGCTACTGTGACTTGTAGGGTTGCTACTGTGTCTTGTAGGGTTGCTACTGTGACTTGTTAGGTTGCTACTGTGACTTGTAGGGTTGCTACTGTGACTTGTAGGGTTGCTACTGTGACTTGTAGGGTTGCTACTGTGACTTGTAGGGTTGCTACTGTGACTTGTAGGGTTGCTACTGTGACTTGTTAGGTTGCTACTGTCTTTTAGGGTTGCTACTGTCTTTTAGGGTTGCTACTGTGACTTGTAGGGTTGCTACTGTGACTTGTTAGGTTGCTACTGTCTTGTAGGGTTGCTACTGTGACTTGTAGGGTTGCTACTGTGACTTGTAAGGTTGCTACTGTGACTTGTAGGGTTGCTCCTGTGACTTGTAGGGTTGCTACTTTGACTTGTAGGGTTGCTACTGTCTTGTAGGGTTGCTACTGTGACTTGTAGGGTTGCTACTGTGACTTGTAAGGTTGCTACTGTGACTTGTAGGGTTCCTCCTGACTTGTACAGTTGCTACTGTGTCTTGTTAGGTTGCTACTGTGTCTTGTTAGGTTGCTACTGTGTCTTGTTAGGTTGCGACTGTGTCTTGTTAGGTTGCTACTGTGTCTTGTTAGGTTGCTACTGTGTCTTGTTAGGTTGCTACTGTGACTTGTTAGGTTGCTACTGTGACTTGTGGGGTTGCTACTGTGACTTGTAGGGCTGCTACTGTGACTTGTAGGGTTGCTACTGTGACTTGTAGGGTTGCTACTGTGACTTGTAGGGTTGCTACTGTGACTTGTAGGGTTGCTACTGTGACTTGTAAGGTTGCTACTGTGACTTGTAGGGTTGCTACTGTCTTGTAGGGTTGCTACTGTGACTTGTAGGGTTGCTACTGTGACTTGTAGGGTTGCTACTGTGACTTGTAGGGTTGCTATTGTGACTTGTAGGGTTGCTACTGTGACTTGTAGGGTTGCTACTGTGACTTGTAGGGTTGCTCCTGACTTGAAGGGTTGCTACTGTGACTTGTAAGGTTGTTACTGTGACTTGTAGGGTTGCTACTGTGACTTGTAGGGTTGCTACTGTGACTTGTAGGGTTGCTACTGTGACTTGTAGGGTTGCTACTGTGACTTGTAGGGTTGCTACTGTGACTTGTAGGGTTGCTACTGTCTTGTAGGGTTGCTACTGTGACTTGTAGGGTTGCTACTGTGACTTGTAGGGTTGCTACTGTGACTTGTAGGGTTGCTACTGTGACTTGTAGGGTTGCTACTGTGACTTGTAGGGTTGCTACTGTGACTTGTAGGGTTGCTACTGTGACTTGTAGGGTTGCTACTGTGACTTGTAGGGTTGCTACTGTGACTTGTAGGGTTGCTACTGTGACTTGTAGGGTTGCTACTGTGACTTGTAGGGTTGCTACTGTGACTTGTAGGGTTGCTACTGTGACTTGTAGGGTTGCTACTGTGACTTGTAGGGTTGCTACTGTGACTTGTAGGGTTGCTACTGTCTTGTAGGGTTGCTACTGTCTTGTAGGGTTGCTACTGTGACTTGTAGGGTTGCTACTGTGACTTGTAGGGTTGCTACTGTGACTTGTAGGGCTGCTACTGTGACTTGTAGGGTTGCTACTGTGACTTGTAGGGTTGCTACTGTCTTGTAGGGTTGCTACTGTGACTTGTAGGGTTGCTACTGTGACTTGTAGGGTTGCTACTGTGACTTGTAGGGTTGCTACTGTGACTTGTAGGGTTGCTACTGTGACTTGTAGGGTTGCTACTGTGACTTGTAGGGTTGCTACTGTGACTTGTAGGGTTGCTACTGTGACTTGTAGGGTTGCTACTGTGACTTGTAGGGTTGCTACTGTGACTTGTAGGGCTGCTACTGTGACTTGTAGGGTTGCTACTGTGACTTGTAGGGTTGCTACTGTGACTTGTAGGGTTGCTACTGTGACTTGTAGGGTTGCTACTGTGACTTGTAGGGCTGCTACTGTGACTTGTAGGGTTGCTCCTGACTTGAAGGGTTGCTACTGTGACTTGTAAGGTTGCTACTGTGACTTGTAGGGTTGCTACTGTGACTTGTAGGGTTGCTACTGTTACTTGTAGGGTTGCTACTGTGACTTTTAGGGTTGCTACTGTGACTTGTAGGGTTGCTACTGTGACTTGTAGGGTTGCTACTGTGACTTGTAGGGTTGCTACTGTGACTTGTAGGGTTGCTACTGTGACTTGTAGGGTTGCTACTGTGACTTGTAGGGTTGCTACTGTGACTTGTAAGGTTGCTACTGTCTTGTAGGGTTGCTACTGTGACTTGTAGGGTTGCTACTGTGACTTGTAGGGTTGCTACTGTGACTTGTTAGGTTGCTACTGTGACTTGTAGGGTTGCTACTGTGACTTGTAGGGTTGCTACTGTGACTTGTAGGGTTGCTACTGCGACTTGTAGGGTTGCTACTGCGACTTGTAGGGTTGCTACTGTGACTTGTAGGGTTGCTACTGTGACTTGTAGGGTTGCTACTGTCTTGTAGGGTTGCTACTGTGACTTGTAGGGTTGCTACTGTGACTTGTAGGGTTGCTACTGTGACTTGTAGGGTTGCTACTGTGACTTGTAGGGTTGCTACTGTGGCTTGTCGGGTTGCTACTGTCTTGTAGGGTTGCTACTGTGACTTGTTAGGTTGCTACTGTCTTGTAGGGTTGCTACTGTGACTTGTATGGTTGCTACTGTCTTGTAGGGTTGCTACTGTGACTTGTTAGGTTGCTACTGTCTTGTAAGGTTGCTACTGTGACTTGTAGGGTTGCTACTGTGACTTGTAGGGTTGCTACTGTGACTTGTAGGGTTGCTACTGTGACTTGTAGGGTTGCTACTGTGACTTGTAGGGTTGCTACTGTGACTTGTAGGGTTGCTACTGTGACTTGTTAGGTTGCTACTGTCTTTTAGGGTTGCTACTGTCTTTTAGGGTTGCTACTGTGACTTGTAGGGTTGCTACTGTGACTTGTTAGGTTGCTACTGTCTTGTAGGGTTGCTACTGTGACTTGTAGGGTTGCTACTGTGACTTGTAAGGTTGCTACTGTGACTTGTAGGGTTGCTCCTGTGACTTGTAGGGTTGCTACTTTGACTTGTAGGGTTGCTACTGTCTTGTAGGGTTGCTACTGTGACTTGTAGGGTTGCTACTGTGACTTGTAAGGTTGCTACTGTGACTTGTAGGGTTCCTCCTGACTTGTACAGTTGCTACTGTGTCTTGTTAGGTTGCTACTGTGTCTTGTTAGGTTGCTACTGTGTCTTGTTAGGTTGCGACTGTGTCTTGTTAGGTTGCTACTGTGTCTTGTTAGGTTGCTACTGTGTCTTGTTAGGTTGCTACTGTGACTTGTTAGGTTGCTACTGTGACTTGTGGGGTTGCTACTGTGACTTGTAGGGCTGCTACTGTGACTTGTAGGGTTGCTACTGTGACTTGTAGGGTTGCTACTGTGACTTGTAGGGTTGCTACTGTGACTTGTAGGGTTGCTACTGTGACTTGTAAGGTTGCTACTGTGACTTGTAGGGTTGCTACTGTCTTGTAGGGTTGCTACTGTGACTTGTAGGGTTGCTACTGTGACTTGTAGGGTTGCTACTGTGACTTGTAGGGTTGCTATTGTGACTTGTAGGGTTGCTACTGTGACTTGTAGGGTTGCTACTGTGACTTGTAGGGTTGCTCCTGACTTGAAGGGTTGCTACTGTGACTTGTAAGGTTGTTACTGTGACTTGTAGGGTTGCTACTGTGACTTGTAGGGTTGCTACTGTGACTTGTAGGGTTGCTACTGTGACTTGTAGGGTTGCTACTGTGACTTGTAGGGTTGCTACTGTGACTTGTAGGGTTGCTACTGTGACTTGTAGGGTTGCTACTGTCTTGTAGGGTTGCTACTGTGACTTGTAGGGTTGCTACTGTGACTTGTAGGGTTGCTACTGTGACTTGTAGGGTTGCTACTGTGACTTGTAGGGTTGCTACTGTGACTTGTAGGGTTGCTACTGTGACTTGTAGGGTTGCTACTGTGACTTGTAGGGTTGCTACTGTGACTTGTAGGGTTGCTACTGTGACTTGTAGGGTTGCTACTGTGACTTGTAGGGTTGCTACTGTGACTTGTAGGGTTGCTACTGTGACTTGTAGGGTTGCTACTGTGACTTGTAGGGTTGCTACTGTGACTTGTAGGGTTGCTACTGTGACTTGTAGGGTTGCTACTGTGACTTGTAGGGTTGCTACTGTGACTTGTAGGGTTGCTACTGTGACTTGTTAGGTTGCTACTGTGACTTGTAGGGTTGCTACTGTGACTTGTAGGGTTGCTACTGTGACTTGTAGGGTTGCTACTGCGACTTGTAGGGTTGCTACTGCGACTTGTAGGGTTGCTACTGTGACTTGTAGGGTTGCTACTGTGACTTGTAGGGTTGCTACTGTCTTGTAGGGTTGCTACTGTGACTTGTAGGGTTGCTACTGTGACTTGTAGGGTTGCTACTGTGACTTGTAGGGTTGCTACTGTGACTTGTAGGGTTGCTACTGTGGCTTGTCGGGTTGCTACTGTCTTGTAGGGTTGCTACTGTGACTTGTTAGGTTGCTACTGTCTTGTAGGGTTGCTACTGTGACTTGTATGGTTGCTACTGTCTTGTAGGGTTGCTACTGTGACTTGTTAGGTTGCTACTGTCTTGTAAGGTTGCTACTGTGACTTGTAGGGTTGCTACTGTGACTTGTAGGGTTGCTACTGTGACTTGTAGGGTTGCTACTGTGACTTGTAGGGTTGCTACTGTGACTTGTAGGGTTGCTACTGTGACTTGTAGGGTTGCTACTGTGACTTGTTAGGTTGCTACTGTCTTTTAGGGTTGCTACTGTCTTTTAGGGTTGCTACTGTGACTTGTAGGGTTGCTACTGTGACTTGTTAGGTTGCTACTGTCTTGTAGGGTTGCTACTGTGACTTGTAGGGTTGCTACTGTGACTTGTAAGGTTGCTACTGTGACTTGTAGGGTTGCTCCTGTGACTTGTAGGGTTGCTACTTTGACTTGTAGGGTTGCTACTGTCTTGTAGGGTTGCTACTGTGACTTGTAGGGTTGCTACTGTGACTTGTAAGGTTGCTACTGTGACTTGTAGGGTTCCTCCTGACTTGTACAGTTGCTACTGTGTCTTGTTAGGTTGCTACTGTGTCTTGTTAGGTTGCTACTGTGTCTTGTTAGGTTGCGACTGTGTCTTGTTAGGTTGCTACTGTGTCTTGTTAGGTTGCTACTGTGTCTTGTTAGGTTGCTACTGTGACTTGTTAGGTTGCTACTGTGACTTGTGGGGTTGCTACTGTGACTTGTAGGGCTGCTACTGTGACTTGTAGGGTTGCTACTGTGACTTGTAGGGTTGCTACTGTGACTTGTAGGGTTGCTACTGTGACTTGTAGGGTTGCTACTGTGACTTGTAAGGTTGCTACTGTGACTTGTAGGGTTGCTACTGTCTTGTAGGGTTGCTACTGTGACTTGTAGGGTTGCTACTGTGACTTGTAGGGTTGCTACTGTGACTTGTAGGGTTGCTATTGTGACTTGTAGGGTTGCTACTGTGACTTGTAGGGTTGCTACTGTGACTTGTAGGGTTGCTCCTGACTTGAAGGGTTGCTACTGTGACTTGTAAGGTTGTTACTGTGACTTGTAGGGTTGCTACTGTGACTTGTAGGGTTGCTACTGTGACTTGTAGGGTTGCTACTGTGACTTGTAGGGTTGCTACTGTGACTTGTAGGGTTGCTACTGTGACTTGTAGGGTTGCTACTGTGACTTGTAGGGTTGCTACTGTCTTGTAGGGTTGCTACTGTGACTTGTAGGGTTGCTACTGTGACTTGTAGGGTTGCTACTGTGACTTGTAGGGTTGCTACTGTGACTTGTAGGGTTGCTACTGTGACTTGTAGGGTTGCTACTGTGACTTGTAGGGTTGCTACTGTGACTTGTAGGGTTGCTACTGTGACTTGTAGGGTTGCTACTGTGACTTGTAGGGTTGCTACTGTGACTTGTAGGGTTGCTACTGTGACTTGTAGGGTTGCTACTGTGACTTGTAGGGTTGCTACTGTGACTTGTAGGGTTGCTACTGTGACTTGTAGGGTTGCTACTGTGACTTGTAGGGTTGCTACTGTGACTTGTAGGGTTGCTACTGTCTTGTAGGGTTGCTACTGTCTTGTAGGGTTGCTACTGTGACTTGTAGGGTTGCTACTGTGACTTGTAGGGTTGCTACTGTGACTTGTAGGGCTGCTACTGTGACTTGTAGGGTTGCTACTGTGACTTGTAGGGTTGCTACTGTCTTGTAGGGTTGCTACTGTGACTTGTAGGGTTGCTACTGTGACTTGTAGGGTTGCTACTGTGACTTGTAGGGTTGCTACTGTGACTTGTAGGGTTGCTACTGTGACTTGTAGGGTTGCTACTGTGACTTGTAGGGTTGCTACTGTGACTTGTAGGGTTGCTACTGTGACTTGTAGGGTTGCTACTGTGACTTGTAGGGTTGCTACTGTGACTTGTAGGGCTGCTACTGTGACTTGTAGGGTTGCTACTGTGACTTGTAGGGTTGCTACTGTGACTTGTAGGGTTGCTACTGTGACTTGTAGGGTTGCTACTGTGACTTGTAAGGCTGCTACTGTGACTTGTAGGGCTGTTACTGTGACTTGTAGGGTTGCTCCTGACTTGAAGGGTTGCTACTGTGACTTGTAAGGTTGCTACTGTGACTTGTAGGGTTGCTACTGTGACTTGTAGGGTTGCTACTGTTACTTGTAGGGTTGCTACTGTGACTTTTAGGGTTGCTACTGTGACTTGTAGGGTTGCTACTGTGACTTGTAGGGTTGCTACTGTGACTTGTAGGGTTGCTACTGTGACTTGTAGGGTTGCTACTGTGACTTGTAGGGTTGCTACTGTGACTTGTAGGGTTGCTACTGTGACTTGTAGGGTTGCTACTGTGACTTGTAAGGTTGCTACTGTCTTGTAGGGTTGCTACTGTGACTTGTAGGGTTGCTACTGTGACTTGTAGGGTTGCTACTGTGACTTGTTAGGTTGCTACTGTGACTTGTAGGGTTGCTACTGTGACTTGTAGGGTTGCTACTGTGACTTGTAGGGTTGCTACTGCGACTTGTAGGGTTGCTACTGCGACTTGTAGGGTTGCTACTGTGACTTGTAGGGTTGCTACTGTGACTTGTAGGGTTGCTACTGTCTTGTAGGGTTGCTACTGTGACTTGTAGGGTTGCTACTGTCTTGTAGGGTTGCTACTGTGACTTGTAGGGTTGCTACTGTGACTTGTAGGGTTGCTACTGTGACTTGTAGGGTTGCTACTGTGGCTTGTCGGGTTGCTACTGTCTTGTAGGGTTGCTACTGTGACTTGTTAGGTTGCTACTGTCTTGTAGGGTTGCTACTGTGACTTGTATGGTTGCTACTGTCTTGTAGGGTTGCTACTGTGACTTGTTAGGTTGCTACTGTCTTGTAAGGTTGCTACTGTGACTTGTAGGGTTGCTACTGTGACTTGTAGGGTTGCTACTGTGACTTGTAGGGTTGCTACTGTGACTTGTAGGGTTGCTACTGTGACTTGTAGGGTTGCTACTGTGACTTGTTAGGTTGCTACTGACTTGTAGGGTTGCTACTGTTACTTGTAGGGTTGCTACTGTGACTTGTAGGGTTGCTACTGTGACTTGTAGGGTTGCTACTGTGACTTGTAGGGTTGCTACTGTGACTTGTAGGGTTGCTACTGTGACTTGTAGGGTTGCTACTGTGACTTGTAGGGTTGCTACTCTGACTTGTAGGGTTGCTACTGTGACTTGTAAGGTTGCTACTGTGACTTGTAGGGTTGCTACTGTCTTGTAGGGTTGCTACTGTCTTGTAGGGTTGCTACTCTGACTTGTAGGGTTGCTACTGTGACTTGTTAGGTTGCTACTGTGACTTTTTAGGTTGCTACTGTGACTTGTAGGGTTGCTACTGTGACTTGTAGGGTTGCTACTGACTTGTAGGGTTGCTACTGTCTTGTAGGGTTGCTACTGTCTTGTAGGGTTGCTACTGTGACTTGTAGGGTTGCTACTGTGACTTGTAGGGTTGCTACTGTGACTTGTAGGGTTGCTACTGTCTTGTAGGGTTTCTACTGTGACTTGTAGGGTTGCTACTGTGACTTGTAGGGTTGCTACTGTGACTTGTAGGGTTGCTACTGTGACTTGTTGGTTTGCTACTGTCTTGTAGGGTTGCTACTGTGACTTGTAGAGTTGCTACTGTGACTTGTAGGGTTGCTACTGTGACTTGTAGGGTTGCTACTGTGACTTGTAGGGTTGCTACTGTAACTTGTAAGGTTGCTCCTGTCTTGTAGGATTGCTACTGTGTCTTGTTAGGTTGCTCCTGTCTTGTAGGGTTGCTCCTGTTTTGTATGTTTGCTCCTATGAGTTGTACAGTTGCTTCTGTGTCTTGTAGGGTTGTTTCTGTTTTGTAAGGTTTCTCCTGTAGTGTAAGGTTGCTCCTATGTCTTATAAGGTTTCTCCTGTCTTGTAAGGTTTCTCCTGTCTTGTAAGGTTGCTCCTATGTCTTGTAAAGCTGCTCCTGTTTCTTGTAGGGTTGCTCCTGTCTTGTAAAGTTGCTCTTGTATCTTGTAAGGTTGCTTCTTTCTTGTAGGGTTTCTCCTGTCTAGTAGGGTTGCGCCTGTCTAGTAGGGCTGCAACTGTCTTGTAGGGTTGTGCCTGTATTGTAGGGTTGCTCCTGTCTTGTAGGGTTGTTCCTGTCTTGTAAGGTTGTTCCTGTGCCTTGTAGGGTTGCTCCTGTCTTGTAAGGTTGATCTTGTGTCTTGTGGGGTTGATCTTGTGTTTTGTAGTGTTGCTCCTGTGTCGTGTAGGGTTGTGTAACAGAGTGAACGGGTAAATATCAACAGATGACATCGAAGCCTTGAATAATATAAAATGGCTTTTATTGGCTGTAATTATAAAGTAGATATAGCATCTTCAAAACACAACCGGCCTGACCACAAGCTAAGCTAGAACTGTTTATCTTTTTGACGTCACCCGTCAGCTTCCCTAGAAATGGTGCTTTCCACAGTGCCCACGGGTGCGGCATTTCCTAACCCTTCTCTATTTCCCCTTAACTAACTATAACAGAGATGGAGCTCTGTTATACTCTTCCCCTTCTTTAAAAAGACTTTTCCCAAAAGTCTCACTTCCCTAACCTATATATTCCAAAATCCTACTTAATTTTCTCTCAGTACCTACTCACTAACCAAATCTTAATTACCTAATCCTTCTTATTTCAATCTCTTTAGTCGTCTCCTAGAATACCTTTAATACTCTCTCTCTCTTATAGCTAACTGCTATTTTTGTTGTTACTTCTTCTTCTGTTCAGAGTACACAAGGTAAAAACATTCAGGATTATAAGTATTCACAACATTGTTAGTATATAGTTTGTATCACGTAAGTTCTCATTCTCTCTCATTATCAACCACACCAGTATAGACAGAAAAATATAGACGGGGTGCGCACCCAGTTATAAAGATATAAGGAATTAGTCAGAAACCACTCACATTTACCTCCTTTACAAACGCAAAAACTTTTCCAAATATCAAAAGTTTTTAAAAACACATCCTATGAACTTATATCTCTGTTTGTTATAAATTAAGTTGATCTAAAATATCTTCAATATTTATATTGCCACATACACGACTACATTTCATCTGTCTCATGTTCCCTCCTCATGAAACCATGCTCATTTTTCATGAACATATGTTTAATTTAACGCTGTTTCACAGCTCCTATATTTTCCCCCTCACATCCCATGACACGTCTCCTTGTTTATCTAACCCAATTATTAAACCCTATGCACTGCCATTCACAGCCCCCCTTTAAATCTACTCTCTATCAACCAACTTCTTATATTTGTTTCACTATTTCATCCTCTTTACACGTTAATCACGTATATAATATGGCATCTAATATAACAAAGCACACACAGAAAGGACTAACGAGTTTTGCTAGTTGAATATAAATGGAGTTTTATTTCCAATTGATGACCACTACAACAATCCTATTGCAATTCCATAATCATGGTGACTTCTCTCCTCTAGTCCTAGATGTTTACTGACTGCCCTAACAACAAACTACGTCACGACTTGAGCATCTTTCTCCTCATTCCATCCTGATGCTCAAGCGTGCTGTAGCTTTGCACACATAGCTAATACTTTCTGCTACACCTTCCTATGTTTTGAAAAGACTTTTTCCCTTAAAAAAAGTCTTTACTCCTAATCCCTCTATTCTATTCCCTCTCTTTCCTTACCTCTCACAACCCCTCTAATCTTCCCCCAAACCAACAATCTATTCGTAACGTAACTCTTTCCCCTGCCATATAGTAAACCACTATACATTTCTTGTTCGTTCTTGGTTCCTTTACAAAATATATACATCATAAGAACAGCTCGTATAAATCGTTATCGTACATTTGACATTATGAAATTCCTCACTCTTTCACAACACAGGATAGACAGAAAACAATGTAGTTAGAAAATGTAAAGAAGGGGTGCGCACCCAGTTTGTGAAAAGTACAAGAAGTATAATGAATGAATAGTCAACACAATCCCATTTACCTCTCTTTCCCACGAAAAAACTTTTGTAGAAAGTTTTTTCTAAAATATATTCTATGAAATACATATCCGTTTACTAAAATTAAGTTGCTCTAAGTTTTCTCAACATATATATATTCAACATTTATATTGCCATCCACAACCTTGTCTATATTTCTGATATCTCATCTCCAACCACGAACCAATGTTCATATTACATGAACATTTTAAATTAATTAACGCTGATTTTTCACAGCTCCTATATCTTTCTCATAGCCATCCCCGACCTATGTTTCTAATACTTCATATCCATAAGAACCTCTTCATGCCGATTATCACAGCAACTTAATATTCACAAAGAGAATGTGTCTCTCTATTAGCCCTCAGTAGTTTTATTAACTCTTTTCTGAACGAAGGGTCTTAAATAAAGCCCCATGTATTTTCTTTATTCTAGCCAACACCATAATTATTTGAAAATTAAACACAGTCATGAAACAACAAGGAATGGCAACTGAAATTGTTAAGTCTATCTATCACTGTTCCTACCCCCGTCAAAACTTGTGCCAATGAATCTTGTTCTGTCATGCTGAAATACTTCTGTATACCCTAATAAAATCAAATTTACATTTGTAACCAGCTAATTTAAAGATATGATCGTATTTACTTTACACACTAGGAATTGTTCAAGCAGTCAATGGTATCTAAAATGATATTTAAGGTTTACTAATTACCATTATCTCTGCTCCCGATCCAAGACAGACGGATTCCTCTATGTTCGCTGAAAGTTTTCTTGTCAGGTAGAACTCAAACGCTAGGAGTCTGTGTTAGTTGAAATGCTCCTCCAACCGATCACGTACTTCAGGGAGTTTCTTCTTCGAACGCTTCAGTAACTTCAGCCCCTGGTCGGGCCCCTACCAGATTTCTGGCTTCTTTTCACCCTATAACAGGGCACATCAAAGCGACGTCTTGAAAAACTGGAGTAGCTCAGTAAAGCGATTTAACTTTGGGTCCCCTCTTCAGCAGGTCGGCAGCCCAGTCCGCCCAACCACCTCCGAGGGTTCCCTAACAACATCGCTTCTGTTGAAAGCCTTCTCATTTCTTCTTATTTTTCCAATGAGCGATTGACTTGTTTGACTTATTCAAGGCCACGATTCAACGGCTTTCAGTTCGCTCCAGGCGATCTTGATGCACAGTAGATACTATTCTCTCAGTATAACGTCTCTACTTGACTATATTTGCTTTCAAGTTTCTTCTTCTTGAGCCTCTTGTTTCGCAGGAGCCCGAGAAAACGTGCTGGTTGTTCCTTTTCTTTTGCTCAGTAGGATGGTAACAATCGCACCGCAACCCGCTATGGCAAGCCGGTTTTCATACCTCTCCTGACAACAACTGCCTGTACAGCTAGGATTCTTGATAGCAGGTCCGTACAGCGAGGTTCACTGAAGAATACTTACAGACAACCACCCCTAGCCGGGCTTTTGGCTGCTGTAACTCTCACAGACGACGTAGTGGCCATTTATCAAACTCGTTTTAACGTTCAATATAAGTGTAGTACCGTGCCGTAATCATGTCTCCAGGCAATTGATACGAGCAGAACAAAGCTCTTCAAAATTTTGGAGCTACTTCGACGTGTTACTCCGATGTGTCGATGTAGACAGTGTTTTTAGATTCCGCGACAATCCAACTAGGAATCCTGGTCACGGCACCATTTCGTCCTTTATAACAAAGCACACACAGAAAGGACTAACGAGTTTTGCTAGTTGAATATAAATGGAGTTTTATTTCCAATTGATGACCACTACAACAATCCTATTGCAATTCCATAATCATGGTGACTTCTCTCCTCTAGTCCTAGATGTTTACTGACTGCCCTAACAACAAACTACGTCACGACTTGAGCATCTTTCTCCTCTTTCCATCCTGATGCTCAAGCGTGCTGTAGCTTTGCACACCTAGCTAATACTTTCTGCTACACTAATCCATATATATTCAATCAATACAGCTCCCATTTTTAACTCCCCCATAACCATTTTACTTGTGTATGGCATATGTTTCTACCACTTCATAGCCACTATATCATCAACCTTTCTACGCTGCTTATCACAGCAATCTATACTCCTGAACTTATTATTCTCAAAGATAATGTGTCTCTCTATTAGTCCTCAGTAGTTTATTAACTCTTTTCTGAACGAAGGGTCCTAAATAAAGCCCCATGTATTGCCTTTATTCTGGACAAAAAACCATAACAGTTCATAAACAAAATAAGTACTATTCAACAGACAAGACAATTCAACCTAAATCATGATTTAAACGAAATAAAATTATAACAGAATATCATAACCCCCCCCCCCCCCCCCCCAAGTTTTTATATATTATTTATCTTTCCCCTCATATCAAATAAAGGCAATTAAGCAATGATACAACATACATCCTATCAATTGTTAGTCGCTTTTACGGACTAACAATAATTTATTTATCTATTTAAGAAAACTCAACAAGTGTGATTTCAAATAAAAATACATCTTCAAGACCTGACGAAAATTTACATATATAAAATACACTATATCATCTCCTCATGACCACTCACCACAACTATCAATTAAACTATTTGCCAATGGTAATACACTACTACCATATTTCATCAACTATCAATTTCCTCCTTAAATAATAAAATTTTCATCTTGCTATCTGCAGCTTTTTCTATCCATTTATTTCCCATATCTCCATTTCCTCAGTAACTCTAAATTTTTCTGTATAATTGCTATATCCACATCAATATCTTCCTCCTCTCGTAAAGAAATACTTTCTTCCATACTACTATCTGTATTAGATTCTGACTTTTCACCCATTCCTTCTTCTTCGTCTGTATATCTATCTCTAGCAGCCGCTAATTTTTTCATTTGTAAATCCAACCTAATTTGTTTATCGTGATTTCGTAACGACCTTTCGAGTAGGGGCATGTATTCACCGCTGGATGAATTTTCTCTGATTCTCCTCGATATTTTCACCTCTCTTTCTTTCTGTCTTTCTATTCTCCTTTTTACTGCTTGTCTGGTATTTTTGAATGGAGCGTTTACCTCTTCTTCCATTGATTTAACAGTATCATAACAACCATCATACGTATTCCTCTCTTCTTTCATCAACGTTTTCGGTGTTGTCTGTTCACAAGTATCATCGTAAACTGGTGTTGTTATTAACTGACTTTGTACTGGATCTTTTGTATTTCTTCTGACGAATTGTCCATCTGAATATACGTCATCTGAATCATAATTATTATTATAATTATTGTTTCGCTTATCATCATTATCTCTTCTTAAGTGTTCTACGTGTGCCCTTGCTACATGTCCTGTGATTTGATTCTTTATATTGTATGACACAGTACCTAACTTTTCTAAAATGTAATAACCTGGAACCCAACGAGCATCAAATTTAGAGTTCCTTCTATGCTTCTTATAATAAACTCTATCACCTACTTTGAATTCCTGTAATTGTGTATTTTCGTTTCTGTACTTCTTCTGTCTTTCCCTAGCTTTAATTATATTGTTCTTTAACCTTACATGCGCTTTATGCATTTCTTGTATAATAACTTCTTGAAAATCTTCCCCCATATATTTACGTCTTGGTTTTAACAGATTGTCGATAGGTAGTATTGGCTCTCTCCCGTGTAATAAATAAAATGGTGAAAACCCTGTGCTCTCATTTTGATTTGTGCATATAGCGCTAAGCGCAGGTCCTAAGAATAGATCCCAATCTTTTTCATGTTCATTGACAATCTTTCCTATACTATCGTACAATGTCCTATGTTGTCTTTCATTCTTAGCATTTGAAGAAGGTCTATAGTATGAGGTCTTTATATGTTTTATATTCAAATCTTTTAATAACTTTTCAAATTTCTTATTCACAAATTCTTTACCATTATCTGTGAGTACAATCTGTGGACAACTAAATCTTGGTATGAATTCCTGTAAAAAAATATTAATGATAGTATCTGCACTTTTATCTGGAATTGCATAAACTTCCGGCCATAGACTATAGATGTCTACCATATGAATTAAATATACGTTTCCCGATAGTGTTCTAGGGTGAGGACCTGATATATCTAAACTAACTTTTTGCATAGGAAACTGAGGAATATCTGTATCTTGTAAGGGACATTTAATTGTTTTCATATTTCTTAATCTGCATTTTTCACACGTATCGATATATTTACAAGCAGTTTTAAATAAATTCGGCCAATAATATTTATTCGTAAGTGCTTTCACTAATTTATCACGACCGAGATGACCATTCTCATCATGATACGCCCTTAAAACTTCAATTTCCAAATGTTTTGGAATATATTTCCTTAACTGTTCGTTCCTTTCATTCATGTAATATAACTGTTCATCATCTTGCAAAACTAAATAATTCTTCTTATACTTATTCTTATCCGTTTCTTTTAATTTCTGTTTTATTTCTAAAACTTTTGGATCTAATTCTTGTTCTTCTTTCATATTAAATTGTGCTAAATGTGGTTCTTCTGCTCTAGGTTCAGACTCTTGTACTGCTATATCTACAGCTTGTGATAACCTCTCAGGATTTTCCCTCATCAGTTTAAATTTCAGTCCATCTGACTTTATACCATCTACAAAAATCCCGACCAACATCCGCTCCACCTCTTCTCCTCGTACGTTTTGTCCCAGGAATGCTTCCTCAGCCAGGTTAATCAACCTATCGCTAAACAATTGTACGGTTTCTCCAGTGTTTTGTTTGGATTGTCTTAACACTGAAAACGCATGTTGTGGGTCCGTGATTTCGGCGTACTTATGGGCTAGATCGTCCTTGAACTGTTCCCATGTTTCATCTACTTTAGCTTCTAATTTTCTTCTGATATGATCAGACACCGGTTCTGTCGCTGCCTGATAAGCAAGTTTCATTTTTTCTTCATCTCTTGCTGCCACCAAATATGCATGTTTTTCTATGGAAGTTATCCACTTCTTAAAATCTTTTGCCTGTCCACTAAATTTAACAATTTCAGTTGCCATTCCTTGTTGTTTCATGACTGTGTTAAGTCTATCCATCTCTGTTATAGTTGCTCCTTGCTTGTAGGGTTGCTCCTGTCTTGTAGGGTTGATCTTGTGTCTTGTAGGGTTGATCTTGTGTTTTGTAGTGTTGCTTCTGTGTCTTGTAGGGTTGCTCCTTGCTTGTAGGGTTGCTCCCAAGTCTTGTGAATTGCTCCTGTCTTGTAGGGTTGCTCCTGTGTTTTGTAGCGTTGCTTCTGTGTCTTGTAGGGTTGCTTGTGTCTGTAGGATTGATCTTGTGTTGTGTAGGCTAGATCTTGTGTCTTGTAGGGCTGATCTTGTTTCTGGTAAGGTTGATCTTGTGTCTTGTAGGGTTGATCTTGTGTCTTGTAGGGTTGATCTTGTGTCATGTAGGGTTGATCTTGCAAGGTTGATTCTGTATCTTATAGGGTTGATCTTGTGTCTTGTAAAGTTTCTCTTGTGTATTGTAGGGTTGATCTCATGTGCATGTTGTTGTGTTTTTGTGTATGCATATGGTCATGTGACATTGCAGATACCAAAGTCAAAACAAGAGCATGACGAACATTACCCCAAAATAGAAGTGGAAGAATGTTGAACAAATTAAATAGAAGTGCACAAATGTTGAACAAACTAAATAAAAGTGGAGGAATGTTGAATGTAAACAAACAAGTAAGAATCTTAAATTAACAAAATAGGAGTGGAAGAATGTTGGATAAACTAAATAGAAGTGGCAAAATGTTGAATGAACTAAATAGGAGTTCAAGAATGTTTAATAAACTAATTAGCAGTTGGATATTTTTGACAGAACTAAATAGAAGTCAAAGAATGTTGAACAAACTAAACAGAAGTGGAAGAATGTTGAATGAACAAAAGAAAGGAGGAAGAATGTTGAATGAATGAATTAGAAGTATAAGAATGCTAAATGAACAAAAGTGGAAGAATGTTGGTTGAATGGATGTTTAAAACTATCTTAGCATCATCATCATCATCATCATCATCACCACGTTATTTAACTGTTAGGCTGGTTCTGAATTATTTTAGTGTTTCTATTGTGATGTTTGTCCTCTGCCACTTGCTTTTTATCAGGACTGAACAATTTTCAGATTATCTGAAATCAAATTAGCTAAAGAGGGGAAGAATTGTGAAGGGACCTGATTTCTCTAACCCTTCGACAAGGTGCTTGATGGTGGTGGTGATGATGATGATGATAATGATGATGATGAAATAATTCATTGTTGTTTAACTATCTTTTCATCCCCAGGTTCAAATGTTGACACAATTGTTGGTATCACAGTCTCCTCACTTTTGATTGTGGGATTCCTGATATTTTGTTTTTTCAGGTAGGGGTTTGAGTGGATGCATTGTGCTGTACAAAGTCTGGTATATCGTTTACTGTAAGGGGAGTCAGAGGTTGAGAGGTTGTGGTGTCTGTCTAGGGCTCACATGGCACCAGGTTCGATCTCCACATATGGTTCGGCATTTTGGGATCTCAACATAGGGTTGGGAATTTTGGGATCTCAGCATAGGGTTGGGAATTTTTGGATCTCAACAGAGTTATAGGGAATTTTGGGATCTTATCATAGGGTTGGGAATTTTGGGATCTCAACATAGGGTTTGGAATTTGGGATCTTAGCATAGGGTTGGGAAGTTTAGGATCTCAACACAGGGTTGGGAATTTTGGGATCTCAACATAGTGTTGGGAATTTGGGATTTCAACATAGGGTTGGGAATTTGGGATTTCAACATAGGGTTGGGAATTTGGGATTTCAACATAGGGTTGGGAATTTGGGATTTCAACATAGGGTTGGGAATTTTGGGATCTCAGCATAGGTTTGGGAATTTGTCATCTCAGCATAGGGTTGGGGAAGAAAAAGAAAAAAAAAGAAATAGAGTTGAAATAAAGACTATATTCTCTAGGAACCTGCTCGGCTCTTTGCATAATCATATGCCATATCAAAACAGAACTATAATGAGGAGGTCTGATAGTGCAGATTACACATGTTAAAATCCCTTGAGAGTTGGAAATTGCAAAGAGCTATCTAGGCCTCATCTGTGGCAAAATTTCAATATTACAAAACAAACTCGCGGCAACATATTTATGCTGTGTGTTGAAGAGGAAGACAAACCCAGTGCTTAAACAGCGATTTATCAGCCAAAAAGGTGCAAATATCACAGCTTCTCTTCAAACAAGCATTCTGGTGCTAATTTATTTTTCAGGATGACCAATCAAGATGATAAATCGAAAAATATGCACTTTCTCAAGGCCGAGCTGCGTGTGTCATGTGTCATGTGTCATGTTAAAATCCCTTGAGAGTTGGAAATTGCAAAGAGCTATCTAGGCCTCATCTGTGGCAAAATTTCAATATTACAAAACAAACTCGCGGCAACATATTTATGCTGTGTGTTGAAGAGGAAGACAAACCCAGTGCTTAAACAGCGATTTATCAGCCAAAAAGGTGCAAATATCACAGCTTCTCTTCAAACAAGCATTCTGGTGCTAATTTATTTTTCAGGATGACCAATCAAGATGATAAATCGAAAAATATGCACTTTCTCAAGGCCGAGCTGCGTGTGTCATGTGATTGGCTACTTTGAATCCAAACCATTGTGTGATGTGCTCTCTTACTTTGTATAATTGACCAGAACATACTAAAAAAATCTGACCTCTCCAGTGACCACTTTCACTGTGTATTTAGCCACTTTTAAAATAATACACTCTGGATTCTTCATTTATCTTGTCATGGCCATCCACTGCAAGAACTTGTGAGATACAAATGTTATAGCATGAATGTGAGTGAACCGTCACTTACAGACTGAACAATCACTTACACAGACTGAACAATCACTTACACAGACTGAACACTTACACAGACTGAACACTTACATAGACTGAACTGTCACTTACATAGACTGAACACTTATGTCAGCAACTCACTTGCGACAGGCATACAAGGATTCCCTACTTTTGCACTACACGAAAGTGACAACTCGTATGGTTTGCAAAAGGATACATTTTATTTGGAGCTGATCGTATATTAGCTCCACGAGCGGAATACCACATCGGTATTAAACAGCATAGTATGTTATGAAGATGGAATGAGGAGATGATACTAATAACAATCACTACTGATGCTAAGCTAAAGTCTAAACTATTGATACTGTCCTTAACTACACAGTATCCACAGCAGATACACCGTCTGCTCTTTACGCCGTCCAGTCTCTGTCTGAACCAGCTCTCTGTGCTGTGTTCAGCCACGAGCAATTACCACTCCGTGCATTCGCTAGTTTACGTGTTCCAACACGTTGGTCACTTGGTTGTAGTAACCAGAATTACAGTTTACACCTCGTGAAGCGGGTTTCCCAGTCTCTTGGGTAACCCCAGCTCACGCACACCTGTTGCCCTCCTTGTTGACACAAGTGTGTCCCGTTATAGCTATTTATAGCATTTGTGTCTCTTCTGTCTGGTCTCCTAAGTCGTTATGTTACTTGTCCTTTTCCTTAGCTCTATTTAGCTCTCCTTAGCTTTAAGCTCACACGTAGCTCTTTGACAACTTACATAGACTGAACTGTCACTTACATAGACTGAACACTTACATAGACTGAACTGTCACTTACACAGACTGAACTGTCACTTACACAGACTGAACTGTCACTTACATAGACTGAACACTTACACAGACTGAACTGTCACTTACATAGACTGAACACTTACACAGACTGAACTGTCACTTACATAGACTGAACACTTACACAGACTGAACTGTCACTTACATAGACTGAACTGTCACTTACACAGACTGAACTGTCACTTACACAGACTAAACACTTACATAGACTGAACTGTCACTTCCACAGACTGAACACTTACATAGACTGAACTGTCACTCACACAGACTGAACTGTCACTTACATAGACTGAACTGTCACTTACACAGACTGAACTGTCACTTACATAGACTGAACACTTACACAGACTGAACTGTCACTTACATAGACTGAACACTTACACAGACTGAACTGTCACTTACATAGACTGAACTGTCACTTACACAGACTGAACACTTACACAGACTGAACACTTACACAGACTGAACACTTACATAGACTGAACTGAACTGAGTCATGGCGACTGCCAATATCGAGCAAAGACTGCTATTACTTCTGTTCCAAGGACTTGTGCTTTCACGCATCGAGTATGCCCTGGCCATCCTCACTGTCAGCCCTACACAGATTGGAAGACTTGAAAAGGTACAAAACAAAGCCATGCGCATCATTTTGGGCTGCACGAGAGACACCAGCTGTGTAGCAATGAGATACCTCCTTGACTTCCCAACAATGGAACACAGGATCAAGATCTGGAGAGCTCGTGCATACTTAAAAATAAGTGCAGATGAGCAGCACCCTCTGCATGACGCTGTATTCAGAGAAAAGGGTGACAGGCTAAAGAGGGGCAAATCATGGATGGGTCGGGCGGAAGATGTCGTCGGACAGGTCTGCAGTCTTACCAGTATCAACCCCGGCAAGGAATGGGTGCCGGTGCCTCCAGCTTTTAAGTGTACCTTCTCCTGCATTATCACACTCGACAGACGGTGCAGAGAGCAGGACCCTGCCGCTGTCAATGCAGAGGTTAACGCGCTCATCTATGATCACTCAGATAGCCCCGAAGTGCTCATCTATACAGATGGATCTGTTGTAAAGCAGCAGAGAAGTGCGTGGGCATTTACAGCCCTTTCAGCAGGCCAAACCGTTCAAGAATCCAGTGGTGCCCACTCTATGACCACGAGCAGCATGACGATGGAGGTGATGGCAGTTACACAGGCTTTCATATGGCTGGAATCACAGCATTATACCAACGTGTGTGTACTAAGTGATTCAATGAGCATGATTCAGAAGGTCGAAGCTGGATCTGTACGTAGACAGTGGACTGAGTCGCTGCGGAAGTCCGTTGTCCGCAAAGTCACCTTCATCTTCGTCCCGGGACATGCGGGAGTCGAGGGAAATGAACGAGCTGATAAATTGGCTGGCTCTGCACCCCCTGTAGATGGCCAGCCCATGGATCGTGCCGATGTTATTAACGCCTTAAAGATATGGCGAGAACAGAGGATATTGACGCCAGTGATTCCACATCGCTTTCCAGGATGAAAGACCTGGGAGTAAGAATCGGCACAGCCAGACGCGAGAGGTACATCGGGAAAACAAAGCGCCTCGTCAACCAACACAGAACTGGCACTATTAGTCACCGGACGCTGATGCATATGCTGGGGGGAGGATCTGAGCACCTATGGACATGTCCGGAGTGCAACGAAGATACCCCAACTGATAACTAACTAACTGATAGACTGAACTGTCACTTACATAGACTGAACAGTCACTTACACAGACTGAACACTTACACAGACTGAACACTTACACAGACTGAACACTTACATAGACTGAACTGTCACTTACATAGACTAAACACTTACATAGACTGAACTGTCACTTACATAGACAACACTTACATAGACTGAACACTTACATAGACTGAACTGTCACTTACACAGACTGAACTGTCACTTACATAGACTGAACACTTACACAGACTGAACTGTCACTTACATAGACTGAACACTTACACAGACTGAACTGTCACTTACATAGACTGAACACTTACACAGACTGAACTGTTGCTTACATAGACTGAACCCTTACACAGACTGAACTGTCACTTACATAGACTGAACTGTCACTTACACAGACTGAACTGTCACTTACACAGACTAAACACTTACATAGACTGAACTGTCACTTACACAGACTGAACACTTACATAGACTGAACTGTCACTTACACAGACTGAACTGTCACTTACATAGACTGAACTGTCACTTACACAGACTGAACTGTCACTTACATAGACTGAACACTTACACAGACTGAACTGTCACTTACATAGACTGAACACTTACACAGACTGAACTGTCACTTACATAGACTGAACTGTCACACAGACTGAACTGTCACTTACATAGACTGAACACTTACATAGACTGAACTGTCACTTACATAGACTGAACACTTACATAGACTGAACTGTCACTTACATAGACTGAACACTTACATAGACTGAACACTTACACAGACTGAACACTTACACAGACTGAACACTTACACATGACTGAACTGTCACTTACACAGACTGAACACTTACACAGACTGAACACTTACACAGACTGAACACTTACACAGACTGAACTATCACTTACATAGACAGAACTTTCATATAGACTGAACTGTCACTTACATAGACTGAACACTTACATAGACTGAACACTTACATAGACTGAACACTTACACAGACTGAACACTTACACAGACTGAACACTTACATAGACTGAACTCTTACACAGACTAAACACTTACACAGACTGAACACTTACATAGACTGAACTGTCACTTACACAGACTGAACACTTACATAGCCTGAACTGTCACTTACATAGACTGAACACTTACACAGACTGAACTATCACTTACAAAGACAGAACTTTCATATAGACTGAACTGTCACTTACACACACTGAATAGTCATACAGACTGAACATTTGTATAGACTGAATAGTCACTTACACAGACTGAACTGTCACTTACACAGACTGAACACTTACACAGACTGAACTGTCACTTACACAGACTGAACTGTCACTTACACAGACAGAACTGTCACTTACACAGACTGAACACTTACACAGACTGAACACTTACACAGACTGAACACTTACACAGACTGAACACTTACATAGACTGAACACTTACACAGACTGAACACTTACATAGACTGAACACTTACATAGACTGAACTGTCACTTACACAGACTGCACACTTACATAGATTGAACTGTCACTTACATAGACTGAACACTTACACAGACTGAACACTTACATAGACTGAACAGTCACTTACATAGACTGAACTGTCACTTACATATTCTGAACACTTACACAGACTGAACACTTACATAGACTGAACAGTCACTTACATAGACTGAACTGTCACTTACATAGTCTGAACACTTACATAGACTGAACTGTCACTTACATAGTCTGAACACTTACACAGACTGAACACTTACATAGACTGAACAGTCACTTACATAGACTGAACAGTCACTTACATAGACTGAACTGTCACTTACATAGTCTGAACACTTACACAGACTGAACACTTACATAGACTGAACTGTCACTTACATAGTCTGAACACTTACACAGACTGAACACTTACATAGACTGAACAGTCACTTACATAGACTGAACTGTCACTTACACAGACTGAACTGTCACTTACACAGACTGAACTGTCACTTACACAGACTGAACACTTACACAGACTGAACACTTACACAGACTGAACACTTACATAGACTGAACACTTACACAGACTGAACACTTACATAGACTGAACACTTACATAGACTGAACTGTCACTTACACAGTCTGAACACTTACATAGATTGAACTGTCACTTACATAGACTGAACACTTACACAGACTGAACACTTACATAGACTGAACAGCAACTTACACAGACTGAACTGTCACTTACATAGACTGAACTGTCACTTACACAGACTGAACTGTCACTTACATAGACTGAACACTTACACAGACTGAACTGTCACTCACATAGTCTGAACACTTACACAGACTGAACTGTCACTCACATAGTCTGAACACTTACATAGACTGAACAGTCTCTTACACAGACTGAACACTTACATAGACTGAACACTTACATGGACTGAACACTTACATAGACTGAACAGTCATTTACATAGACTGAACTTTCACTTACATAGACTGAACTTTCACTTACATAGACTGAACACTTACATAGACTGAACAGTCACTTACATAGACAACTGTCACTTACATAGACTGAACTGTCACTTACATAGACTGAACACTTACACAGACCGAACTGTCACTTATATAGACTGAACTGTCACTTACATAGACTGAACTGTCACTTACATAAACTGAACTGTCACTTACATAGACTGAACTGTCACTTACATAGACTGAACTGTCACTTACATAGACTGAACTGTCACTTACATAGACTGAACACTTACATAGACTTAACTGTCACTTACATAGACTGAACTGTCACTTACATAGACTGAACACTTACACAGACTGAACACTTACATAGACTGAACACTTACACAGACTGAACTGTCACTTACACAGACTGAACACTTACACAGACTGAACACTTACACAGACTGAACACTTACACAGACTGAACTGTCACTTACATAGACTGAATAGTCACTTACATAGACTGAACTGTCACTTACATAGACATAAGTCACTTACATAGACTGAACTGTCACTTACATAAACTGAACACTTACACAGACTGAACTGTCACTTACACAGACTGAACTGTCACTTACATAGACTGAACTGTCACTTACATAGACTGAACTGTCACTTACATAGACTGAACTGTCACTTACATAGACTGAACTGTCACTTACATAGACTGAACAGTCAC
The DNA here is from genome assembly GCA_963921405.1 of Cepaea hortensis. Classification (NCBI taxonomy): domain Eukaryota; kingdom Metazoa; phylum Mollusca; class Gastropoda; order Stylommatophora; family Helicidae; genus Cepaea; species Cepaea hortensis. The sequence goes on along the minus strand of OY992885.1, from coordinate 104,596,448 downwards.
TTACATAGACTGAACTGTCACTTACACAGACTGAACACTTACACAGACTGAACACTTACACAGACTGAACACTCACACAGATTGAACAATCACTTACACAGACTGAACACTTACATAGACTGAACAATCACTTACACAGACTAAACACTTACATAGACTGAACACTTACACAGACTGAACTATCACTTACATAGACAGAACTTTCATATAGACTGAACTGTCACTTACACACTGAACAGTCACTTACTGTCAGAAGTCGGGGTGCCCCACCGGCTAGATGAAAGTATTTTTCACTGGCGAGCAACCCCTAATAGTCAGAAACTGACTAGGGACAAAATCTATATGGCTGAACTATAGATTAGGCCCATGAATATCCAACGTACAGCTCCAAGTGGCTCGTTACAAAATGAAATGAACTGTGCTGAATATTCGCCAAGGAATGGGAAAGAGAAGGTTAGCTAAGATAGATTTTTACGTCTGAATTAAAGTTTAAGGACAACTATCCTAGTACAGGTTTTTCTCCCTGACTGCTCCTTTCCTTGGTGTGTAAGTGAACCCCCACCAATGTACACACACAACACGTATGCACAATTGGAATTAAAAGATAACGACAGAACTATGAGTTACAATACTACAACATTTATTTACTAATCATAATCATAGACATCTGATGGTTCAAGATGAGGATGATGAAATCATATACATATTGATATTGATGACAAACATTACGTAACTTTACTTGTTACTTGATCTATCTGGATCTGTGGTCCAGATCCCCACTCTCCATTAGACTCAAAAAAGAAACAGCTTGCCGGTATTCTGACGATCCTGTCAGTCCTGACACTCCTAGTCAGTAGTCTCTAGTCTTGAGATCTATAACATAGGTGCTCCTTGTGAGAGCTGTTCTGAAGTCAGACTTAATCTAACATAAAACAGGCTAGGGACCCTTATTTAAGCTGAGTCAAGCAGACAGTATTATCTCCTTGGCATTCCCATCATAAATTCTTCTTATCTCCACCTGACGGTAATTGCACTTATCACTGCCATCACACCTTGCTCCTCTCTGTCTGGTACAAAGTCTACAGGCCCAGTGTTAATTGTCGTATCAGATCTGTTTTCACACATTCTTGAGTCTGCCAGTCAGAGTGGACGGGGCTTGTTTACCGCCTGGGGCTATTATCTCTCCCTGTGTCAATGTTGTTCACGCCTGGGTGGTTTTATTTCACTCACTGGCCCAGTTCATTGTTGATTCAGCCAGGGTCTACCTGGGCAAGAAGGTGCCAATGTGTCTGTGTGGTGTCATAGCCCGTCTGGGTCAGCAGTTTTCCAAGGTGTAGACTAATTTAAATTATCTAGTTGTGTCCATCTCAAGTATCCCATTTTACTTGCCATCTGCAAGCTTACGTCATGGCTAGAGGCTTTTTGTGAATAATCTTACCTCACGACTAGATAGCCGTGGAGTAGCGTGATTAATTCATTCTTTCTCAATTTGGCCTCTCAAATTTGGAGACCGAGAAAAATATTCTGGGATGTTAAGGCGGCATTCCACGACACTTACACACACTGAATAGTCATACAGACTGAACATTTATATAGACTGAACATTTGTATAGACTGAACATTTGTATAGACTGAACATTTGTATAGACTGAACATTTGTATAGACTGAACATTTGTATAGACTGGACAGTCACTTACACACACTGAAGCTAGTCCTGTCACCACCGTGCACATGTGGGCTGGCAGAACAAACCAAACTTATCCTTAAAACTTCAACATGTTTTGTCAAATTCAGACTGAAAATTGACCAACAGAGATAGACATTCACAGTCAGCTGTATCGAAGTCTCAGTGAGTTCTCAAATACAGCGACATACATATTAAACAAACTGAACTTCTTGTGAAGATGACATTATAAATGAGTAGAAGAAGGGGAAGGGGAAGAAGAAAAAGAGGAAAGGAGAAGAAAATGAAAGAAATAGGGAGGAGGAGGAATAAATGGAAGAACAACAGCAACAACAAGAAAGAGGAGGGGAAAGAAGAAGGAAAAAAGATGAATAAAAGAGGAGGAGGAGGAGGAGGAATCAATGGAAGAAGAAGAACAACAAGAAGAAGAAGGAGGAGAAAGAAGAAGGCAAAGAAGACAATTTATTTTTGTTATTTTCTGTTGAAGGCGTTGTTGGAAGTCGAGCAAGAATATTGAGGAACTGAATAAGAAGAGTAAAGAAAAAACAGTGACACTTCCTGAAGTAAGTAACTTGTCATTGATTTTTTTAATGTGGTTGTATTTTTCATGATTTATTGCCGAATGTTTTACTGTGCTTATAAGTGACGACAGCTGTCAAGCATATTCATAATGACAGATTGGAACAAGTAACAAGCCACACCGACCATTGGTACAGGTGACATGGAAGTTACCGAAGGATTTGAAATGGCAAAATGTATATTCTGTAAAATGAAACATGCATTTCCTCAAAGAAATATCGCAGAAAGTATAAGCAGCGTAGCTTCTTCGCGATTTTAAACAAAGAAGCCATAAAGATTAGGCTGTGAAATGTGTTCCCTGGCACATTTTACAGTATCTTGTGGGGTGCATACTACAGAGTTAGGTATCATATAAAGCGTATTCGACAGATAATAAATGAACACTCAGATTCCTTGAAGCTTCCACCATTAGGTGGTTAAAACCAGTGTTGTGCAGACAGAAAGACTTTGTAGTGAATCTGTGATTACTGCAGGGATAATATATGCTGCACATTTGTACAGTATCAGTGACTATGTGCGTTGTGTATTTCAGCCTGAAAGGGGATTCATCTATTCACTGGTCTAACTCTGCAGCATACACCTGGTGTAGTACATGGAAATATACCAGGCAACACACAGTGCAACCGTTTGTTGGTGGCTTCTGTGTTAAAATGTCACAGAAGCTGACATTGAGGCGCATCAAACGCTGTGTGTGTTCAATGCTGTATGCAATGAAATCATGGTTCTTGGCTAAACATATGGAGCATACAATTTTGCTTTTTGAAATATGGACAGGGACGAGTGTCTTTGGTTGCAAAAAAAAAAGGAAAAATACAGAAGCTCTAGAATAAAGGTGAGGGGATTGACTCCATTGCAGCAGGTGTTATCCCACCTGGCTTGTCCTGTCTTCACAGAACTGCAAGCCACCTGCCGTGAGCATCACACAAACGTGTGAACTCTAACAATGACTCCAAGGTGTCTCCAGAAAAATTGCACTCATCTGAATGATGCAGTCTGAAATCAAACCCAAGACCTTCATGAGACAGATGGCGTAACCATGTCACCACAGAGACCTGCCTTGAACAAAGTAATTTGTAAAAGGACATTGGTGAAGGAAATAAAAATGAAAGAGACAGGGTATTCTGGCCATATTATATGGCATAACAATTGAGCATCATCACTGTCACCATCCAGTATCATCTCTGCAATGTTGGTCGGCAGTAAACCATAAAGGAGAGGCAAGATGAAGGCACAAGGGCCAGTGGTCATCAAGGATGTAAATGGATGGACAACACTAAAGTATGGTCAGGACACATACAGCATAGTAAAAAAAAATTTTGCTTAAAAATCAACAGGGTTGACAGGGTTCATTGCACTAGGTTTTATCCAGTATGGCTCAGTCTCATTCCGCAGCGTGGGCTGCCAAAAGCGTTACACAAAGCATGAACTCTGTAGCTCCAACAACGACCTCCAGGAGTCTTCGAAAAAAATGCACCCATGAACCAAAGGACGCGGCCCGGAATTGAACCCACAGCCTTCTGAGCCTGAGTTAGACGGCTTGACGCCGCAGAGACTCCTACAAAGAAGAGAATGTCAAAGGAGGGCTCAAGACAAACACTGCTGGAGACCCAATACCATCAACCATTGCTGCAGATGTGTCACCACATGATGATAATGGCAATGATCTGTCACTGTCTTTGTCTTTGCTTTTCTTTGTCACACATGGCACTGATCTCTTTCTTTATATGTCCAGTTCTCTCTCCCCCCCCCCCCCCCCCCCAAATCCTTTCTTTCTCTGCACCTGCCAGCCTCTCTCATAATATGGTAATGTGCACTGTTTATTTTCACAGCATTCATTTGACAATGTTCTTTCTACGTAAATGTAAGATGCACAATGGATTGATCTAAAATAGTTGAGTGGTTGAAAAGGTATGAGATGGGCCTGAGTGACCAATTTATGACCCTTTGAAAATAAAGTTTGTTCATTTGTTCTGTCTGTGACACACATTGTGTTCCTCTTTCTCTCTCACACACACTCCTCCTCTCTCTGTGTCACACACTATTTCTCTCTCTCTCCATACCAGAAACAGAGTTTTTATTTGGTTTCTCTCTCTCTCTCTCTCTCTCTTTTGGGGGTCTTTGTGGCAGAATGGTTAAAGCCGTCTGCCACATGCTCAGAAGGTCATGAATTCGTTTTTGGATGCATTCACTCAGTTCCAGGGTGCTGTTTTTCAGAGACTCTTGGGGTTGTCACTCTGAAGGTCATGACTTCATTTTAGGACTCAATCACTCAATTCCCGGGTACAATTTATCAGAGACTCCTGGGGTTGTCGCCGGAGCTTTCGGGAGGCGGGTAGCTTCTCCTCTGATAGACCGAGCCAGGCTGGATAATGCAATGAAGTCGGTCCTTTTGCCTTTTAATCCCTGTTTGTTTTCTCTCTTTGTGAGCCACATAGCCTGAACCACTCTCACCTCCACCTCTTTGTGAGCCACATAGCCTGAACCACTGCCACCTCTACCTCCCTCTATCCCTGCCTAACCCTAACTCTGTGCTCAGACATTTACGCAAACACATTTACAATAACAATTGCATACCATGTTCTCTTGTTCCTGACTTCTGCCTGTTAGTAGAAAGGTTTGTTGTGGAGCAGTTTCCCACTAAATATGGGTCAGTGATGTGATATTGCCACCACAGTGTTGTAGGCCTGAATGTACAGACAAATAGGTGACTGGTGTTTCCCTCACTTAGCGAGATGCTGAGTGTCGAACCTTCGTCCAGGTACGCTCATGACATTAGCAGCACAACTCCCGATCAACTTCTCTAAGGCACCCCCACTTTGCCTGTTAGCTGCACACTTGAATTAACATTTTTCTATTGCAACTTTTTAATACAACCCTATTTTTCTCTAATGTATTTACACCCTTATTGGTTTCACAGAGTGTCTCTCGTCAAGACAGCGGTGACTCTGGAGCTTGGACAGGAAGTGACCCGAGTTCCAGCATCGAAAGCCGGCCGATTCCACCTCCTAGTCGTCCAGGTGACGTACATTCTTTACATCTGAGCACCCATACTGAATCCACAGTGAGCAGTGTTATTGAGATGTCTCCAGTAGACGACAACGCAGGTGCAGCTTCACACATTAATGTCTCTCCTCATGTTGTGGACGATCATGTTGGGACTGCAAGATTATCACACGATTCATCCCACCCAACTGTTGTGGATCCTGAACTGCTACGTACTAGCTCATCATCAAATGCTGAAAGCAGCGCCCCGTATATGCAGTTAGGGAATGCAAGCTTCTCACACTACTTACCCCACCCAGCTGTTGAGGATCCTGTTCTGCCATGCACCAGCTCAGCATCAAATACTGAAAGCAGTGTTGCTAGAGGATCTTGTGTAAGTGCAGCAAGTGGTTCTTCTGGAGCAAAGGAGGATGCTCAATCCTCGGATGCTGATACTAGTAGCAGTAGCCCATATATGCAGTTTATGAACACCGACTTATCGTATGACACGACCCAACCAGCTCCAGATCAAGTTATGGAAGATGTGCCTAATGAGAGTTCCAGTGATTCATGTCCTGTTCTTCAGCTTGATCAGACATCACACCTACCTCAGAATATGCAACAAGATATTCCCATGCTAATATTTCATACCCATCAGTTCCATGAGCAGACTGCTCCCAGAGGAGAAGAGAATAGTCAGCCAGGTGACTATGTCATGTGTGGCACCGATGGAAATATTCTTTACCAAACAGAGCACTGTAGACCAGACACTAACTCAGTAGTCCCTCAGGACATATTATCATTAGAATGCCAGGAATTAGCAGAAGGTGGAAACCAAGGTCATAATTCTGTGTCTTCCGGTGTTGAAGAAAGTGAGACAAGAAGCAGAATTGACTCAGTAGTCCCTATGGAAGTGTTTCTTTCATCAGAACACCAACTTCATCATAGCAGCCTAGGACAGAATGCAGCAGGTCCCAGTGTTCAAGAGGATTGCTTCAACAATATTACAATTGGCTGGAAAGCACCTGAGCAAAATGTACAACTGTCCGATTTCCAAGACGAGCCAGCTGGCAGTGAGCAAGGTCACAATGTGGCCAGTTCAAATCTCCAGGAGAACCGTCTCAAGGTAGATGACCATACTGTAGACAATGATCCTCGTTATGTCAGACAGGTGGATGCCAACATTCAAGACAGCGGAGGAGATGCTGATCAACTTGGGGTGAGACCTACTCACACTTGTCATGGGGAAAACACATACTTTGACGATAACACTTCTCTCCTAAGTTCTAGAAGTGATCTTTCTTTGAATTCTAGCAACTGTAGCTTTGCACAGAATGATTTCAATATTGACAGTCTCATTAGTAACAGATTTATGAATGATGGTGGTAGTAATTTTAATATGCAAGGTGAAGATAATTTTCATAACACCAAAGTTTCAGATAGTTTAAACCAGGAGTCCAGAAATGATTCAGGTGATCAGGACAGTGTGAATGCCAGGGAAGCACCTGAGTACAGCAGTAGTGATCATGAAGCAGCTTCATTTCAAGCCAGCCAGAATGATTTCTCTGATGAGGAAGGCTGGTATTGTGACCACAGTGGAGAAACATCAGGAGATGTGGAGTTAAATGATGGCAGAGAGCAAAGAGTTTCTTTTGTGGACAGTTCTGGTTATCAGCCTCTGCCTTGTCTGGATACGTACTCAAGCTGTGAGGAATCGGATCTTAGTCAGAACAGTCCTACTTGTTGATGGGTAATGAGCATCTATTCCACGGTGTCATGGACAGCCAAGATGTGCTTCAGAACACACACACACATGCACGCACACACGCACACAGGGAGAGAGAGAGAGAGAGGATCTCCATAGTGAAGTGGTTAAGATGTCTACCTCGTGCTCCGAAGGTCACGGGTTCATTTCCAGGCTCGGTAATTTGTTTCACGGGTGTAATTGTCTCGGAGACTCCTGAGACTAATTTTTTCCCTAGGACATGCTGGTGTGGTGGGGAATTAGCAGATTGGCTGGGTCTGCACTACTTGGTGAGGTAATGGTGCGTGGTAACACGTTGAAATCGTGTGTATAGTACAGAAGAACCAGCTCTGTGGTGGAGGGGTTACGGACGCAGTTCGTGATCCCACATGTCCGCATTCGAAACACAGCTGCACACAATTTGGCAGCAGACCGCATTGTGTTGATTTTTTACGAAAAGATATGAGCGCCAGCCGTTCAGAAAGCAATGGCAAACTGCTGAAAGTTAACTTGCCAAGAGATCACAACAGCAAAAAATGCTGGTATTCACTGCAACGTCCTGTAAGGGATATGCAACTAACTTTTTAGTACAGAAGAACAGATAGATCATCATGGCTTGCAAAGAATGGTGCTGAGGGAATGACCAGAGGATGGGGCAACTGTCAGGACTCTGAGAAAAGGACGGAATGACCAGAGGATGGGGCAACTGTCAGGACTCTGAGAAAAGGCCAGAAGGACGGAATGACCAGAGGATGGGGCAACAGTCAGGACTCTGAGAAAAGGCCGGAATGACCAGAGGACGGGGCAACTGTCAGGACTCTGAGAAAAGGCCAGAAGGACGGAATGACAAGAGGATGGGGCAACAGTCAGGACTCTGAGAAAAGGACGGAATGACCAGAGGATGGGGCAACTGTCAGGACTCTGAGAAAAGGCCGGAATGACCAGAGGATGGGGCAACTGTCAGGACTCTGAGAAAAGGCCAGAAGGACGGAATGACCAGAGGATGGGGCAACAGTCAGGACTCTGAGAAAAGGCCGGAATGACCAGAGGATGGGGCAACTGTCAGGACTCTGAGAAAAGGCCAGAAGGACGGAATGACCAGAGGATGGGGCAACTGTCAGGACTCTGAGAAAAGGACGGAATGACCAGAGGATGGGGCAACTGTCAGGACTCTGAGAAAAGGACGGAATGACCAGAGGATGGGGCAACTGTCAGGACTCTGAGAAAAGGCCAGAAGGACGGAATGACCAGAGGATGGGGCAATAGTCAGGACTCTGAGAAAAGGCCAGAAGGACGGAATGACCAGAGGATGGGGCAACAGTCAGGACTCTGAGAAAAGGCCAGAAGGATGGAATTACCAGAGGAGGGGGCAACTGTCAGGACTCTGAGAAAAGGCCAGAAGGACGGAATGACCAGAGGATGGGGCAATAGTCAGGACTCTGAGAAAAGGCCAGAAGGACGGAATGACCAGAGGATGGGGCAACAGTCAGGACTCTGAGAAAAGGCCAGAAGGATGGAATGACCAGAGGATGGGGCAACAGTCAGGACTCAGAGAAAAGGCCAGAAGGACGGAATGACCAGAGGATGGGGCAACAGTCAGGACTCTGAGAAAAGGCCAGAAGGACACATAATCAGACTTCTACTGGGCTGTTACAGATGAGGATGGAACACATATGGGAATATCCTGAGTGCTGTGATGTCGGTTCTTGACTAATTCAACTCAGCTCAAGTACACTAAAGTCAAGAGACAAATGTAAAGTCAAGTCAAGTAAGCTAAAGTAAAGCTAAGTAAACTAAAGTAAAGTTAACTAAACTAAAGTCAAGTAAACTAAAGTCAAGTAAATTATAGTAAAGTCAAGTAAACTAAATTAAAGCAACTAAAGTAAAGTCAAGTAAACTAAAGTCAAGTAAATTATAGTAAAGTCAGGTAAACTAAATTAAAGTCAAGTAAAGTCAAGTAAATTAAAGTCAAGTAGATTATAGTAAAGTCAAGTAAACTAAATTAAAGTCAACTAAAGTAGTAAAGTCAAGTAAACTAAAGTCAAGTCAACTAAACTAAGTCATGTAAACTAAAGTCAAGTAGACTAGAGTAAAGTCAAGTTAACTAAAAGTCAAGTAAAGTAAAGTCAAGTAAACTAAAGTCAAATCAAAGATGTTTTTCCACGCCTTGAGGCTTATTGGTTATACAGTGCCAGTCCCATACTAATTTCGACCAATCGGCACTCAATGGAACATGTGATCAGTAACTCGCCAGCCAGGCTTTACTTCCCAGAAAACTCCCTGGCAGCCATTTAATTCTAGGTTGATCTGGCAGCCCAGGTAAATGTTAACAAAATCCCCACCTCAATGGAGATTCAAACAATTGACTCCTGTGTCAGCAGGCCAGCATGTTAACCACTGCGCTACTGTGGCTCCCGACTTAAAAAGTAATAAGGGTTTTCATAGAAATGTATTTTTTAAAATGTTGCATATCCCTTACAGGACGTTGCAGTCAGACCCAACATTTTTCAGCTGCTGTTGATGTACTAGGCAAGTATTACGTTCAGTAGTTTGCCATTGCTTTCTGAACGACCGGCTCACATACCCCCGTAAGTTTCCAGTGCGGCAAGATCCGCGGCATAATCTCGTGCAGCTTGTTTTCCCCACGTGGATATATGTGGAACAATGTCGTTAACTCCTTGGCCAGGGAGACCGACATAGAAATGTATACAAGCTCAAAATCTTATTTTCACTGACGTGAGAAGCAAAATGGCAAAGAAAGAAAATGTCATATTTAAAATAATCAAAACAGTAAATGTTTTGGTGCGGCAGGAGAAAATTATGTTAACTGATATAGGGTGTTTGTAAAGTCTCATTACACTTTGTATGTAGAACAAATTTGAAAAATGAAGTATATGACATCGAAATATGTGCTCCCACAGTCCAGCATGAAGCAATATGCAGCAAATGGCTGTCATCTGCTGGAGTAATTCTTTGCACTCCAAACAGAATGGTGTTATTAACGGAAGAAATTTTTTGGGGGGATTGAACAAGTGTTTTGAAATGACGGTCGATACACATGGAAATAACAACGAATATGTTGCAGAAGGTATTTGACAATATGAAGAGATGTGTAAAGTCATGTCTTGAAGCCTATGAGGGACATTTCCAACACCTGTTATAATGAATACTTCATTGGTACTTTCCACCTTTTTCCAAAACAGCATTAGATCATAGCAGTGACTATTGTAACTAATTAATGAATTGTTTAGCACATTTTCAATTACATCATGTCCTTCATTTTTCAAATTTGTTCTACATACAAAGTGTAGTGAGACTTTACAAACGCCCTTTATGTAACTAATAGTAAGTGTAAACTAATATATTGCTGACAGTATGAGATTATGAATGATTTGCTGGTGGCAGTAGTCTTGAATAATTTGTCCATTGTCTGTAGTTGTAATTTTGTAGTTGGCCATTCACATTAATTGATTTTCAGTAACTAGTCTTTGCAGTAAATGGTTTCAGTGATTGGTCATTGACAGTAAGTATTGAGTATAAATAGTCATTGACAGTAAATCATTTTGTATAATTTGATGCTGACAGAAACTGCTTATCAATAATTTGATTATTTACAGAATTTGCTGTCAATATTTAACCATCATAATATATGGCAACAACAGCAATTGATTGCCAGTAATTGACCCTAGACAGTAACTAATTAACAATAATTGAGCATAGAAAGTCATTAACTAACAGTAATTGACCATAGAAAGTAGTCAGTTAATAGTAAATGTTTGTTGATATAAAATGATCAAATGTAATTACTCATCAATAGTAATTAATTGTTAATAATTGGTAATGGATAGTAATTGATTATCAATACGTGGTTGTAAATAATTTATTGTTGAGAACAATTGACTAATGATCATTTGAAGACCACATTTACCATGGTTGAGTAATTTACTTGTTGCAGATTTTAATAGTACAAGTAATTTATAAGTAACAAGAATTGCTTTTAATTAATAATCCATTGCCAGAAATAATTTGATGGTCACACTTGTTGATTACAAATAATTTGCCAGTGACAATAATTGATCATGATTAATTTGTCATTAATTGATTAAGAATTTGTCATGAACAGTACTGAATTTAAAATCATTTCTAATCACAATTACTTATCAGTAATTTCTCACCTCAGGATTGAAGATGTGTTATTACATATTTCATTTCATTATTAGGTTGTACCAAACTTAAAGTTAATTGTGCTGATGCACAAATTAACATTATTTTTTTTTAAATGCAGTTGTGCCATCTTGCTGTTTATGACTACGTGATTTTTGAATGTAGTTGTACCATCACGCTATTTGTGCCTGTACATAATGATTTTATTTAGTTATACCATTATGCTTTTTATGACAACGTAATGTTTGCACGGAGTTGTGCCATCATGCTACTTATGACTGTACTCATTTCAAAGCTAGCATGAACGTTTTTTTTCCTTCAGAATCTCAGTTTACTCTTTTGTTTCATCGTGGTGACAAATCTGTTCTGACAGTTTGTAATATACATACAGTTGGTTGTGTACTGTTGTAACAAATTAAACTTGTCCGGGTTATGCAAGGGTGTGAGGAAATTAAAGACTTGACATGGTAGCGGCCAGAAGCATCTATCTATGGGTTATTGAAGATGGACAGGGAGGATATTCTATGGGCTGTAAATAACGGTTTGGTCCATGGTGGCCTATCTTGTGGTGAATATTTTGTTTGAGGCTGATTTTAAAGAAAAATCTCAAGTCTTGACATAATGCAACATAGTTCAATGAACAAACACATGCATGCACAAACTCATACATAATGACACCTACACTCACATATACATAAAGAGAATGACAAACAGAGATGCATGACAGTCGTGTCATAATGCAACACAGTTCAATGATCACACACATGTATGCACAAACTCATACATTATGACATCTACACTCATATATATACAGAGAATGACAAACAGAGATGCATGACAGTCGTGTCATAATGCAACACAGTTCAATGATCACACACATGTATGCACAAACTCATACATTATGACACCTACACTCACATATACATACAGAGAATGACAAACAGAGATGCATGACAGTCGTGTCATAATGCAACACAGTTCAATGATCACACACATGTATGCACAAACTCATACATAATGACACCTACACTCATATATACATACAGAGAATGACAAACAGAGATGTATGACAGTCGTGTCATAATGCAACACAGTTCAATGATCACACACATGTATGCACAAACTCATACATTATGACACCTACACTCACATATACATACAGAGAATGACAAACAGAGATGCATGACAGTCTTGTCATAATGCAACACAGTTCAATGATCACACACATGTATGCACAAACTCATACATTATGACACCTACACTCACATATACATACAGAGAATGACAAACAGAGATGCATGACAGTCGTGTCATAATGCAACACAGTTCAATGATCACACACATGTATGCACAAACTCATACATAATGACACCTACACTCACATATACATACAGAGAATGACAGAGACACACATGCTTTGTCACATCGTGGTGATCACCTAATCGGTGATCAACTCCCATCTCTTAGACTGCTGAAATGTTTTTGATGAACTATGAATATGAACGAACAGTTTATTTTAAAGGGTCACAAATTTGGGCACACAGGCCCGTCTTACAATCGGCCCGTACAATAACTCATCTTTCATACATCAAGTATCTATTGTGCATGTTACATTCACATAGGGAAAAAAACATTGTCACTTGAAAGTTGTGAACATAATGCATAATACCATGTTACGAGACAGGCAAGCAGGCATACGCGCGCGCACGCACACACACACACACACTCTCTCTCTCTCTTTCTTATCTCTCTCTCTCTCTCTCTCTCTCTCTCTCTCTCTCTCTCTCTCTCTCTCTCTCTCTCTCTCTCACACACACACACACACAGTTATGCACCCACTCAATAACACACAAATGCACACTCCCTCACATACTCATAATTATAAACTCACTAACAAACATTTATTCATACATACATTCTCTCTCTCTCTCTCTCTCTCTCTCTCTCTCTCTCTCTCTCTCTCTCTCTCTCTCTCTCTCTCTCTCTCTCTCTCTCTCTCCCCCCCCCCCCCCCCCCCTACCAGATTATTAGGCAGCTGGGCTGGTCACTTGACTCGCATGCCAGATCACAGACCCCCTAAACAAATTTTTTATGGCGAGCTACGCTGTGGTAAACGCTTCCAAGGCCGCCAGAGGAAATGCTTTAAAGACACTCTGAAGATCTCAGTAAAAGCTTTTGCAATTCATCACAACACTTGAGAGACTACTGTCAAAGACAGAAACTCGTGGCGTACATCATTACGCAAGGGTGTAGTCATTTGTGAAGCAAATAGGACGACAAGAGCTGTCAAAAAAAAAGAAGACTGGACAGAAAATCCAGTGCAGGAGATCCTCCTCCTGGAACGTCAAGCATTCTTTGCTTACAGTGTCAAAACAAATTTCGAGCCAAAATAGGTCTTATCAGCCATCTTAGAACTCACGGCTCCATCCTTTCAACCCCACTAGATGAAATGAATGGTCATCATCATTCTTGGTGGACAAACACCAGGCAGCTGCAGTAGTGTAGTGGACAGACCCTTTCTTGCCACACCTGTGATCTTGACAGACAAACACCAGGCAGCTGTGGTAGTGTAGTGGCCAGACCCTCGCCTGTGATCTTGACGGACAAACACCAGGCAGCTGTGGTAGTGTAGTGGCCAGACCCTCTCCTGTGATCTTGACGGACAAACACCAGGCAGCTGTGGTAGTGTAGTGGCCAGACCCTCTCCTGTGATCTTGACGGACAAACACCAGGCAGCTGTGGTAGTGTAGTGGCCAGACCCTCTCCTGTGATCTTGACAGACAAACACCAGGCAGCTGTGGTAGTGTAGTGGCCAGACCCTCTCCTGTGATCTTGACAGACAAACACCAGGCAGCTGTGGTAGTGTAGTGGCCAGACCCTCTCCTGTGATCTTGACGGACAAACACCAGGCAGCTGTGGTAGTGTAGTGGCCAGACCCTCTCCTGTGATCTTGACAGACAAACACCAGGCAGCTGCGGTAGTGTAGTGGACAGACCCTCTCCTGTGATCTTGACAGACAAACACCAGGCAGCTGCAGTAGTGTAGTGGTCAGACCCTCTCCTGTGATCTTGACAGACAAACACCAGGCAGCTGTGGTAGTGTAGTGGCCAGACCCTCACCTGTGATCTTGACGGACAAACACCAGGCAGCTGTGGTAGTGTAGTGGCCAGACCCTCTCCTGTGATCTTGACGGACAAACACCAGGCAGCTGCAGTAGTGTAGTGGTCAGACCCTCTCCTGTGATCTTGACGGACAAACACCAGGCAGCTGCAGTAGTGTAGTGGTCAGACCCTCTCCTGTGATCTTGACGGACAAACACCAGGCAGCTGTGGTAGTGTAGTGGCCAGACCCTCTCCTGTGATCTTGACGGACAAACACCAGGCAGCTGCAGTAGTGTAGTGGTCAGACCCTCTCCTGTGATCTTGACGGACAAATACCAGGCAGCTGCAGTAGTGTAGTGGTCAGACCCTCTCCTGTGATCTTGACGGACAAACACCAGGCAGCTGCAGTAGTGTAGTGGTCAGACCCTCTCCTGTGATCTTGACGGACAAACACCAGGCAGCTGCAGTAGTGTAGTGGTCAGACCCTCTCCTGTGATCTTGACGGACAAACACCAGGCAGCTGCAGTAGTGTAGTGGCCAGACCCTCTCCTGTGATCTTGACGGACAAACACCAGGCAGCTGCAGTAGTGTAGTGGTCAGACCCTCTCCTGTGATCTTGACGGACAAACACCAGGCAGCTGCAGTAGTGTAGTGGTCAGACCCTCTCCTGTGATCTTGACGGACAAACACCAGGCAGCTGCAGTAGTGTAGTGACCAGACCCTCTCTTGCCACACCTGTGATCTTGACGGACAAACACCAGGCAGCTGCAGTAGTGTAGTGGACAGACCCTTTCTTGCCACACCTGTGATCTTGACAGACAAACACCAGGCAGCTGTGGTAGTGTAGTGGCCAGACTCTCGCCTGTGATCTTGACGGACAAACACCAGGCAGCTGCAGTAGTGTAGTGACCAGACACTCTCCTGCCACACCTGTGATCTTGACGGACAAACACCAGGCAGCTGCGGTAGTGTAGTGGCCATACCCTCTCCTGCCACACCTGTGATCTTGACGGACAAACACCAGGCAGCTGCAGTAGTGTAGTGGACAGACCCTTTCTTGCCACACCTGTGATCTTGACAGACAAACACCAGGCAGCTGCAGTAGTGTAGTGGTCAGACCCTCTCCTGCCACACCTGTGATCTTGATGGACAAACACCAGGCAGCTGCGGTAGTGTAGTGGTCAGACCCTCTCCTGCCACACCTGTGATCTTGATGGACAAACACCAGGCAGCTGCGGTAGTGTAGTGGTCAGACCCTCTCCTGCCACACCTGTGATCTTGATGGACAAACACCAGGCAGCTGCGGTAGTGTAGTGGTCAGACCCTCTCCTGTGATCTTGACGGACAAACACCAGGCAGCTGCAGTAGTGTAGTGGTCAGACCCTCTCCTGCCACACCTGTGATCTTGATGGACAAACACCAGGCAGCTGCGGTAGTGTAGTGGTCAGACCCTCTCCTGTGATCTTGACAGACAAACACCAGGCAGCTGCGGTAGTGTAGTGGTCAGACCGTCTCCTGCCACACCTGTGATCTTGACGGACAAACACCAGGCAGCTGCAGTAGTGTAGTGGCCAGACCCAAGCCTGGGATCTTGAGTTCTTCTTCTGCGTTCATCCGGATTTTTTTGTGTGGATGTGACTGTGTTGTGCCTGTTTACAACAGAGCTGCGTTCTTGCACCGTTAGGCTGACACATCCGACTTCTGCGGGCATTTGTTGACCGGGTTAACCTTCCCGGGGATCTTGAGTTCAATCTTCATCAAGACAGTTTAGATGTTTAACAAACTGACCCAGGTCGACACAGCCTAAAATGGAATGCAAGAAATGTCTGGGGAAGTAGAGGCGGCCAAAATGATACTGCCCGCACCACCCAGTCAGTGGCCACCACCCAGTCAGTGCCGTTTGGCCACCACCCAGTCAGTACTTTACTTTACTTTACTGAGATTTACTTTACTTTACTTTACTTTACTTTACTTTACTTTACTTTACTTTACTGAAGTCGCTTAAAAGTCGACAGGGTCGACTTCATTGCACCGGGTTTTATCCCATATGGCTCTGTCTCTTTCCGCAGCACGGAAAGCGTCGCACAAAGCACGAACTCCGTAGCTTTTAGCGACGACCCACAAGAGTCTCTGAAACATTTAGCTCGTAAACCGAAGGGCGCGGCCCGGAATCAAACCCACAACCTTCGGAGCACGAGTCAAATGGCTTGACCACTTCGCCACAGTGACTCCTTTACTGAGATTTACTTTACTTTACTTTACTTTACTTTGCTTTGCTTTGCTTTGCTTTGCTTTACTTTACTTTACTGAAATTTACTTTACTTTACTGAGATTTACTTTACTTTACTCTACTTTACCTTACTTTACTTTCCTGTACTGTACTTTACTTTTCTTTTCTTTACTTTACTTTACAAAGTTTGTGAGGCTTAAGAAAAAAAGGTTTACAGAGTAAGAGGATGGACTTCATTGCACCGGCTTTGATCACATGTGGTCGGTTCTTTCCGCAGGGCAGCCTGTCGAAAGCGTCACACAAATCACAAACTCCTGAGCTTTACTTTCACTTTTACTTTACTTATGACTACCAGTATTTTACAGATGTAATTGTTTTTCTCCTGTGAGCACAATAGGATGACATTTTTATAAACTGTAATTACATGACACAGTGCTGTTTCTGTCCATACTATTCAGGTTTATAAGTATATACTCAGTTATATATAGTTATGCATATTTCTGTGTTAAAATATGTATTTATTTGTTGTTTTATACTATACTTTTACAGGCATTTTAGATTAATATTTTTTTTTCTTTTTTCTTATAGCAAGTGATTACTTAAGATGTCATCTTTTGTTATTGTTTTAAAAAAAAATGAAAATATGTAACATAACATGTCACATTGTTTCCTGTTATGTTATGTTTACTACTGCTGCCTTGTTATTGATCTAGAAATCTGGGTCAGATTATATTGTATCATTTTTTGACGACATGGATCATATTTTATTACTAGAGCTGTGAATACCAGCAGGGTTAAGAAAATGTAGATCTTTTTTCATATTTTGGAATTAAATACATTGTGCCAGTTTACAGCAGAGCTCCGATATCTGCGCCTTTCGGCCAACACATCTGACTTTTCCAGCTTTTCTTGACCGGATCAACCTTAGCAGGAAAACTGAGCTCTGAAGATGAGACTGATTTTATTGGGAACATTGAGATCTGAAGATAAGACTGATTTGATTGGAAACACTGAGATCTGAAGATAAGACTGGTTTTTCTTGTGCTGGAAAGTATAGATCTGATCTGATTATATTTGATTGATTGTATTACAAACATTAAGATCTGAGTATGTGACTGACTTTATAGGATTGGTTTTATTACATACTTTTTTTTGTTTGTTGGAAATTATACATCCCAACACAAGACTTATTTGAAGAATATAGATCTGAATACAGATATTATTTGGAAAACAGGGTTTTCACTGGAAATGTCAGTACTTTTAACAATAATATTGCAGTAGTGTTTGATCACGGCTGCTGATGTCATGTCAAATGCAATTTGAATAATGAAGACACAATCAATTTTTCATTGGCAAGTTGCCAGCGAGAGAATGTTTGTGGGCGAGTGAATGTTTTGGTCTTTGTTTGAGGCGAGCTGTAATATCGATGTCACTCGCAACCTTGGGTTTTATGGCTTGTTGGATCAATCACACTAGGCGCTGGCAATCTGTTATACAGGCTTGTGGCTTGAGGTTCTAATTGTGGAGCCCGTACACATATATATTTCTTTGGTGCATCATGAATGTTCTCTGAGTGCCGGTACTGCAGAATTCACAACAGCTAATTCTTTAAGCCAACTCAACGCAACTCAATCAACTAACAAGACATAGTTCGAATTTACATCTTCTTTTTGACTCCAGGTATTTAACAACACGTCCTATTATTTACGCCACATATCGGTTATGTTTACACAATACCTAGAGTCTATACTAACTTCACAACAATAACTACACAACCTAACCACAGATGTAGCGGCACATTTTGTGGCCGTGCTATGGAGCTGAGAACCACGTCTCAACTCGACGGTGGTTAAGTCCCACTCATTGCCTGCAGGAGACGTTGCCCCCTGCTCAGCAACCCGCCTCGCTATTTTCATGTAAGGCATGATTCTCAGTCTTCTCATCTTCATGCTGGGCTGCGTGAAGCTGTAGGCTGTCTGTACCTAATGGCCCATGATCTGACCTTGGTCTATGGCACATATTTTGTTGCATCTCGTCAGGTACATATTGCAGAAATCACACAACATAGAGTAATTAGATAAATCCTTCAAGGTGAAATCTGCACATATTCTCACAGCAATTTTAAACTGACTATCATGTGTTTCTGTTTGCACAAAACTGGCCTGTGCAGATTAATCATGATGACTTCTGCAATCTTTAACAAGCGACTATTTTGTGTGTTACACAGCACACAAACCACATTGTCTCTATCAGTCACGTGACTGGTTTCTAAAATATGCCATCCAATCAATGACATAGGAGGTTTGTGGTGTGTCGACTTGGCCAGGTTTCCATCTTTGTGTATATTGATGGGAACCTGGCCAAGCCGACGCACCACAAACCTCCTACGTCATCGATTGGATGGCACATTTTGGGCAATAAATAGTGCAATCTATTGTTTGTGTCTTCTTTATTCAGGTGCAGTTATTTCAGCAGGAATAACGCAGTTATTAGTGTTGTATTGTCATAGCTGGCATTCAGCTAGAATATGATTTTTGACAAGTATTAACTTACAGAATTAATCATGATTGTACAAATTTGTTCATGCTGTTCATTGTTGTTTATACGTAGATCATTTAATAAATTCCGGGAAGGTTAACCCGGTCAACAAATGCCCGCAGAAGTCGGATGTGTCGGCCTGACGGCGCAAGAACACAGCTCTGCTGTAAACAGGCACAACGCAGTCACATCCGGAAAAAAAAATCCAGATGAACGCAGAAGAAGAATAAGATTTAATAAATTCACATATTTTCTTTCTGATTTGAGTTAATCCAAATATTGTTATAAGCCCATATACATATACAGTATATTTTTAGTACTCGTATTTTACCTTAGATATCAGTATTCTGGCGGTACTTCATTTGCTATCTCCAGCATTATTGTCTGGCATACATGTCCCAGATTTTGCAGAAATATCTATTGTCATTGCTATGCACTGGTTCTTCTTGTTTGTGTTCTCCCTTCTTTCACTTGAAATAAGTTGTCTTTGTCTGCAATATTTCAGAATAATACAGAATATTTACTGGAAACAAGTAGCAGCAATTAAATTGAGAAATAAAGAGGGCATTTATGGACAGATAAAGCAAGGAGTAAGTGTTTTGTCGATGGATCTCTTCTCTCTCTATAACTAATTAACAATGACAGAGATCAAAGAGAGACCAGGAAAACTTTGGAGGTTATAATGTAAACAATCTATAATATGCAGATGACAATATTGATGACAAGAAATGCAGTAGATCTGTAACTTTTGCATATTGTAATAACAGAGAGTGCAAAAAAAAGGACTTTTCCTCGATTATCAAGAAATCAGAAACAACGTTTATATGATATGTCAAAGAAAAAGATGCGAGAAGAATTAGAAGGGAAAATGCTTAACCAAGTGAATAAATTTAAATACCTAGGGGCAGTTAAAACATCAGATGGGAGATGCACGACACAGATTAAGAACAAAATAGGCCAAGTAAAAGCTGCATTTCAGAAAATTAAAAGTGTTATATGTAATTAGTAACTACCCCTCAGTGTATTCAAGAACAAAATGTTATATAGGACCTGTTTTGCAGAATGGTAGCAGCAAATCATGAAGTGTTAATGAATAAATTAGGAAAACCTTGGAGCAATGAATACAAATGTGACTACCTGGGTAACAACTAATGACTGCATGGAAGAGGCTAGTCAAACTAGAACATTATATATAATATAGGATTTAAATTTATAGGAAAATCTAATTTTTGGTAGGACGGATAGAACTACAAAAATTAGATTTATAAGAGCATGCATCTTTCCCATTGCAACATACGCTGATGCCGTTGAAGTTTTCCGGAAGGTTGTTAAGGGAGCGAGGTTCTGCAAAGGACATGCGACTGAATAAATTAATTAATGAATAGGAAAGAGGCAAACAGCATTTGCAGTGTGACTTAACTCTCTGGAGGCAACTAGAAGTTCTGAGAGAAACGGAGCATATAGGGCTTTGCCCCAAGTACTGTGGCCTCTGTTCTTGAATGACAAATTCTGATTCTGAGGGTGTCTTATAATAGCTCATCATCATCATGTGCCATGCCATTTATCATGGGCGGCCATTGTTTGCCATCCCACATGCACCCAAATCTTGGATCAGCTCTGTGTTCTTGTTCTGATTATGCCATATGGCCAGGCCATCCAGGTATTTATCTCTTTGCCTTCTTCTGACTCATTTCTCATCAATTTTGCCAGCTGTCTATGAGTTTTCCAATTTATTTCTCCTCATAACGTGACCCCAAAAATCTTGACTGTCTACATCCAATTTCTCTAATTAGTTTAAAGTTTTCATTTGTTCCTTGAAGGACTGTCTTACATGTCTACATCCAATTTCTCTAATCAGTTTACGGTTTTTCATTTGTTCCTTGAAGGACTATGGTTTTCATTTGTTCCTTTGCCCAAAATATAACATATCTAGGCAAACCTTCTGGCCTAGAGAGACGACAGTGGAAGATAAACTCTATGGACCGCTGTGTGAACTGAAAAAGACAGTTCAATTCATACAAGAGACAGCATTGCAGTTATAGACATATTTCAAGCGAACGAAAGAAGAAGAAGAAGATTTGTTCCTTGAAGGACTGTCTTACATGTCTAAATCCAATTTCTCTAATCATTGTATGGTTTTCATTTGTTTCTTGAAGGACTTCTTACATGTCTAAATCCAATTTCTCTAATCATTGTATGGTTTTCATTTGTTTCTTGAAGGACTTCTTACATGTCTAAATCCAATTTCTCTAATCATTGTATGGTTTTCATTTGTTTCTTGAAGGACTTTTGACATATTTATATCCAATTTCTCTCATTAGTTTACTGTTTTTATTTGTTTCTTGAAGGACTGTCTCATTGGTTTTTGACATCTTCCTCAAAAGCACATTTCCACAGCAATTACATGTCTACATCCAATTTCTCTAATCATTTTATGGTTTTCAGTTGTACCTTGAAGCACTGTCTCATTGGTTTTTCAGTTAATCCATGATAATTTTGGCTTTTTTTCTTCTTCAGAAAGCACATTTCCACAGCAATTAAATGTTTCTCAGCTTGTCTGCTGATTGTACATGTTTCACACGTACACAAATGTACAGTGCCTAGATGTCTCAGGCCTGGGCTGTGGTTGAAACTTCCCACCACAGCTTCCAGCCCCACGTGTGACAGAGCTTGAGAACCACTGTCTAGTGTGTATACACCAAACACTGTACGATCATTACAGATTCTCTTGCAGGCAGACGCGATGGTCTCCATAGCAAAGTGGTTAAACCATCTGCCTTGAGCTTCATTATTGGACATTGTCATTCAGTTCATAGGGAGTCTGCTGCCAAAGACTGAAATTTGTGGCGTACATCATTATCAAAGGTGTAGTTACTTGTGAAGCAAACAGGACTGCAAGAACTGTGAAAAGAAGGCTAGACAAAAAAAAACCACTGCAGGAGATTCTCCTGGAACGTCAAGCAAACTTTGCCCACATTGTCAAAGAACATTTTGAGCCTTACCAGCCATCTTAGAACTCACGGCTCCATACTTTCAACCCTACTGGATTAAGAACATTTTGAGCCTTACCAGCCATCTTAGAACTCACGGCTCCATACTTTCAACCCTACTGGATTAAATGAATGGTCATCATCATTCTTGATGGACAAACACCAGATGCCTTCGGTAGAAGACATCTGGGGGTTATGGCCAGAGCTACAGAGTTCATGGTCTGTGTAACACTTTCAGCAGGCAGCTGTTCTGTGGAGATAACAGCTCTGTGGAGATACAGCTCTGTGGAGATACAGCTCTGTGGAGATACAGCTCTGTGGAGATACAGCTCTGTGGAGATACAGTCCAGTATAACACATAACAGTCTGTGGAGATAATAGTCTGTGGAGATACAGCTTTGTGAGATACAGCTCTGTGGCTATAAGGGATAAAACCCAGTGCAATGACGTTGACCATGTTGACAAACAGATGGCTAGATCCCTTCTTCGTCTGCCCATCATCTCCCAATTGAGGACAATTCATGACCAGCCCTTTGTAGACCTGTTGGTTGGGTGTGCAGCTGACATTTTCTACAGCATGAGGTGGCCAGTTTTTTTACTAGCCTGTTACGACCTGCATGGAAGGTCTCGGTGTTACAGTTCTGGGCCTCCCATATAGGCTCCAAAGAGCAGTTAATATGCCAGAGGAGCAACTTCATTGCATCGTGATTTATCCCTTTTGGCTCTGTCTCTTTCCGAAGCCAGCCAGCCAAAAGCATCATACAAAGCAGGAACTCTGTAGCTCCAGTGATGACCCCAACGAGTCTCAGAGAAAATTGCACTTGTGAAACGAAGGATCTAGCCTAGAATCGAACACATGACCTTTGGAGAGCAAATCAGGCAGCTAAACCACTTCACCACAGAGACTCCCTCCTGTTGGGCTTTGGTAACACACAAGCCAGATAACTAGATACTTGTTGTAATTACGTTAACTCAGAATAAGAATTGCCTCCTTCAGTCACATCTGACTGGAGGTTGATGCACTCTGTCAACAGAAAGCCTACAGCTGCACAGCGTGTCATTCCATTTGGTAGGTTGTTGTCTTTCCTCTGCTGGATCCAGTAATCTAACAGAAGGCCAAAAGAATACCATGGAGAGACAGAAAAACCAATGAGCAAGTCCTACAAGAAACAAATGAAAACTGTAAATTAACAAGAGAAATTAGACGCAGACAACTGGTAATCGTGTGAGATGGCAAAACATGACACCCCCCCCCCCCCCCCCCCAACCCCCATGCTTATTGGCATGGCAGTGATGATGAGCAGAAAGTCTACAGTTGCACAGCATGACATTCCTTTTGGTAGATTTTTGTCTCTCCTCGGCTTGTTGAAGAAGTCTCCTTTCACAGAGATCAACATGATTCCTTACAGTGCATCTCTATCTGTTATAATCTTTTCCTTCCTGGTCCTTGTGTCTTTGCCCAACATTTTCATGTCTAGCTTTCACATGTCATTGAATCTTAACTATGGGAATCCTGTGATTCTATTAATCATTTCATTCGTTTTCTATGTAATTATAAGGTGCATAGGGAATAGTTTACTAGCGTCCATTAGAGAACCAAAACCAGTGACACTGTAACCTGCCATACATGACTTAAGAGACAATTCAGGAGGGTTGGCATAATACTTCACCCTATAGAAAATCAAAACTGCACACTCCAACCAGTTATGAACAAGTTTATAAAATCAAGTCTATGTATTTGAGTTGTTTGAGGGCCTGTGTTTCACTGGGAGATGAAAGCAGAATAAAATTACATACGGCATTATTTCTGGTCTTCCATAACACTGGCTATATGAATTACTCCATAACTGTATGAATTACTCCATAACATTACATATAAGAATTATTCTATACCATTACCTATATGAATTACTTTATTTGTAAGAAGACTGGACATTGTGAAAGAGTTAGTATTTTATGTATCGCCTGTATTGATGCTCAAATTACTGTAAAATTATAATTTAGTCAGTGATGGCTCTTAACAAAGCACCATGTGTTATTGGCTACTGTTGATGTGTACTAATCATTATGTCATGAGTGATTGACTAATTTTCATGTGTACCAATTAATATGTTATTTGTGGCTGGCTACTCTTCATATGTACCAGTCAATATGTCATTTGTGATTGGCTACTCTTCATATATACCAGTCAATATGTCATTTGTGATTGGCTACTCTTTATATGTACCGGTCAATATGTCATTTTATGATTGACTAGTCTACATGTATACGAATCACCATGTTATTTGTGATTGGCTGCTTTTCATGTGTCTCAATCAATATGTCATTTGTGATTGGCTAATCTCCATGTGTCCCAATCAATATGTCATTTGTCATTGGCTAGTCTACATGTGTCCCAATCAATATGTTATTTGTCATTGGCTAATCTACATGTGTCCCAATCAATATGTCATTTGTAATTGGCTAGTCTACATGTGTCCCAATCAATATGTCATTTGTGATTGGCTAGTCTACATGTGTCCCAATCAATATGTTATTTGTTATTGGCTACTCTTCTTATAGCCGGTCTCCCTGGCCTAGGTGTTAAACGACTTTCTCCGTAATCCTTTTTATCCACGTAGGGTAACGCAGCGTGCTATAATTGGTAGCGGTTCTCGCTGCATTGGTGACTTACGGGATAAGTGAGCCGGTCGCTGAGAAAGCAATGGCATGCTACTGAGCGTAATCTTGCCAAAAAATCAACAACGGTGGTAAAATGCTGGTGTTGACAGCGATGTCCTGTAAAAATGATATGCGAAACAAGACCAAATACAAACTCTTCTTATGTACAATCAATATGTCATGTGTGATTGGCTACTCTTCTTATGTACCAATCAATATGTCATGTGTGATTGGCTACTCTTCTTATGTACCAATCAGTATGTCATGTGATAGGCTAGTCTACATGTGTACCAATCAATTTAATGATTGCTCTGAATATAAAACCACAAGCACCTTCCATGTTATATGTCTTAAGTTGACTGATGAACGCAGCAGTTAACAGACTCTAGGGAGATCACCATATCTGTGTGCTGTTTCAGGCTACATTTTTACATTGAATATACTTATGTTAACAGGGATGTGACTTCTGAGATGAATGTTGAGAATTCCTAGGACTGCCAGAGTAACTAACGACTGCCTGAAAGAGGCTAATGAAAATAGAACATTATATACAACAATAAGAAAGAGACAAATAGCTTTCTTTGGTCATGTGATGAGAAGAGAGGCATTGGAGAACATTGTGACAACTGGAAAGATCGAGGGGAAGAGAGGCAGAGGCCGACCAAGAGAAATGACGCTGGATGGATTGGGACGATGGCATGGAGGAACATCATCAGCAGAGGTGATCCAGAACACCAAAGACCGAGATCTGTGGAGAGACATGAACGCCTACTCCAGCTGGCAGGCCCTTTGATAATGATGATGATGTTTATTGTTTGCTAAGTAGTTTTACTAGGAAATTCATAACACCTGTGGATTTGTCAATTGTGGCTGTTTATATTAATATTGCTTTGCATGTGTCGACTTTGTTGCCAGTATTGAATGTCAGGTTGGTTTTGCTGCTGTTTTTAATAATATATTTGATACTCTTTTGATGCTGTTTTTTAAATCTGTTTTTGATGCTATAGATTATATTGTGCTGTTGTTTTTGGGTGTTCGTATTGATCCATTTATCCACCCACCCACTCATCCATCTCGCTTGCTTTCTGTATCACCCCCTCCCTCTATTTGCTTACTTCCTTATATTTACATATCAGTCTGTCTCTTTTTTTTTTATATGTCTGCCTGTCTACTGCTGAATTGGTCTGTACTCAGCTGGGAGGTGAAAGGGAGAAGAAGAAGAAGAAGAAGAAGAAGAAGAAGAAGAAGAAGAAGAAGAAGAAGAAGAAGAAGAAGAAGAAGAAGAAGAAGAAGAAGAAGAAGAAGAAGAAGTTTATCTAAGTGAAGTGGAAGGGGGAGGGGGGGAGAAGAAGAGAAGATGTATATAAGGATCTATTGTACGCTATTTCCAATGCGTTTTGTTAGGTGGTCTTCATTTCTCGAAGCTGCTCTTGATCCCACTATTCCATCTTTGACATGGTCTTTCCCTTGCTGTGTATTCATCATATTTCTACAGTGTCACTCTTTGTGGCAAATGGTACCAGGGTATTTGTGGTACCAGGGTATTGTGGTACCAGGGTATTTGTGGTACCAGGGTATTTGTGGTACCAGGGTATTTGTGGTACCAGGGTATTTGTGGTACCAGGGTATTTGTGGTACCAGGGTATTTGTGGTACCAGGGTATTTGTGGTACCAGGGTATTTGTGGTACCAGGGTATTTGTGGTACCAGGGTATTTGTGGTACCAGGGTATTTGTGGTACCAGGGTATTTGTGGTACCAGGGTATTTGTGGTACCAGGGTATTTGTGGTACCAGGGTATTTGTGTGAGGTAGCCAAACTATTTAATCTCTTGTTCTTTAATGAATTGCATGACTGGTTCCATAGTTTTCTTTTAATTTCCTTATTCCTAATTCTATCTCTCACTGTTGCTTCCGTGGCTCTTCTAAGTCATCTCATCTCTGTTATTATGATTTGCGTCTGTTTTTTGCAATAAGCGTCCATGTTGATAGCATAATGTTGACCAAAAATAGTTCTTATATTTGCTTTAGTAGTTGGTTAAACCGTACTGGGTTATCACATCCTCGAGATCTCAAATAAACCTATTGCGAATATCATTCAGGGGTCAAAGGTACGATGAGATAAGGTTGTAACTCAAGACATCAGCTTTGAACAAACAACACGCACATATGATTGTAACTGACTCATAAAACACAATTAGAACGGTGAATAAAGGCACGCTTTGTGCAGAGCTGAGTGTCATGCTTTATTGAACTGATTCAATGCCACACAAAAAGTAGGTTTGGCCCAAATATGTTACATAATCAAACGAACAAGTATTATAATGGGAATTTCCGTCACTGAGCTTTTAAATTGCAGAAGATGCCACACAACAAAACAAATAAGACGATGACCCAAGTATGGCGATATATCGTCCTTTGGTCCAAATTATGAGGTCACATTTGGCAATATATTATCCTTTGGCACTGTATCAGTTAAAAAAGTCAAAGATGGAGAGCATCCAATAGATCTTTTCCCGAGGGCAGCTGGTATGTTAGGAAACGAGCAGGTGGACAGATTGGCTGGATCTGCACTGCTGTTAACAATACCCTATCAAAATATATAAATTTTACAGTAAATGATAATACATCTCATTATATGGAAGTTACAGTAATAAACGCCACATCAATATATGGATGTTACAGTAATAAACGCCACGTCACAATATATGGAAAGTACAGTAATAAATGCCATGTTACAGTAATGAACAGTACTTAACAATATATGGATGTTACAGTAATAAGCATCACACCACAATATATGGATGTTACAGTAATGAATAGCATGTGACATTACAAAACAAATGCTGCTTGTCTTTCGCTACGTAACAGGACCATTTGCCCACCAGTCACCATTTACTCACCTGTCAGCAGGACCATTTGCTCACCTGTGACCAGTTGCTCACCTGTCAACAGGACTATTTTCTCACCTGTCACCATTTGCTCACCTGTCAACAGGACCATTTTCTCACCTGTCAGCAGGACCATTTGCTCACCTGTCACCATTTGCCTACCTGTCAACAGGACCATTTGCTTACCTGTCACCATTTGCCTAACTGTCAACAGGACCATTTGCTTTCCTGTCAACAGGACTATTTTCTAACCTGTCACCATTTGCCTACCTGTCAACAGGACCATTTGCTCACCTGTCAACAGGACTATTCTTCTTCTTCTTCTTCTTCTTCTTCTTCTTCTTCTTCTTCTTCTTCTTCTTCTTCTTCTTCTTCTTCTTCTTCTTCTTCTTCTTCTTCTTCTTCTTCTTCTTCTTCTGCTGCTGCTGCTGCTGCTGCGTTCATACTGAGTGCTTTTTTCAGACGTAATTGTGATGTGTCTGGTTAGGCACCCTTGGGCCAAAACCCTTAGGCCAACACATCCATATTTAGCGTGTTTTTTTTTGGGGGGGGGGACCAGGGTAGCATTCCTGGGGGACTCTCACTGTTGTGGTGCCATCCACATTCCGGCTGGTCAAGTTAGAACAGTCGAAGACTTCACTGTCAGCCCTCAAGGGAAGGCAGGGGCAGTCCATGGGCATTTTCCGCCTTCCAAGGAGGCTACCATAATTGCAGAGCCGTCACACAGCGCTCTGGTACTGGGCTCACCCAAGGAATCGCCACGTCCTGCACGTGGTTGCTTTAATTCCTCACTTCGATGTATTGGGCATTTTGTTCACCACAGGCCGCTCCTCGCACAAACCAGGAATGATCAGTCTGCAGACGACTTCTACTCAGCGAGCTTTTGGTTTGGACGTGTACGGACGTTGAGCCCAGAAGACTAGCTAGTCAGAGCTCTTCTGACCGGAAGACAAGATAGTCAGAGCTGTTCCGGGGGACTATATTCTCACCTATCACCATTTGCTCACCTGTTAACAGGACCATTTGCTCACCTGTCACCATTTGCTCACCTGTCAACAGGACCATTTGCTCACCTGTCAACATTTTCTCACCTGTCAACATTTGCCCACCTGTCAACAAGACTATTTGCTCACCTGTCAACAAGAGTATTTGCTCACCTGTCCACAAGACTATTTGCACACCTGTCAACAAGACTATTGCTCACCTGTCAACATTTGCTCACGTGTCACAATTTGTTCACTTGTCAACAGGACCATTTGTTCATCTGTCACCATTTGTTCACCTGTCAACAGGACCATTTGCTCACCTGTCAACAGGACCATTTGCTCACCTGTCTACAGGACCATTTGCTCACCTGTCATAATTGCTCACCTGTCAAGAAGACTATTTGTTCACCTGTCAACATTTTCTCACCTGTCAACATTTGCTCACCTGTCAACATTTGCTTACCTATCACCATTTGCTCACCTGTCAACAACACTATTTGCTCACCTGTCAACTACACTATTTGCTCACCTATCACCATTTGCTCACCTGTCGACAAGACTATTTGCTTACTTGTCACCATTTGCTCACCTGTAAATAAGACTATTTGCTCACCTGTCACCATTTGCTCACCTGTCAACAAGACTATTTGCTCACCTGTCAACAAGACTATTTGCTTAACCTGTCAACAAGACTATTTGCTCACCTTTCAACATTTGCTCACCTGTCAACAAGTCTATTTGCTCACCTGTCACCATTTGATCACCTGTCAACAAGACTATTTGCTCACTTTTCAACAAGACTGTTTGCTCACCTGTCAACATTTGCTCACATGTCACAATTTGCTCACCTGTCAACAAGACTATTTGCTCACCTGTCAACATTTGCTCACATGTCAACAAGACTGTTTGCTCACCAGTTACCATGTGCTCACCTGTCAACATTTGCTCACCTGTCAACAAGACTATTCGCTCACCTGTCACCATGTACTCACCTGTCAACGAGAATATTTCCTCACCTGTTAACAAGACTATTTGCTCACCTGTCACCATGTGCTCACCTGTCAACAAGACTATTTGCTCACCTGTCACCATGTGCTCACCTGTCAACAAGACTATTTCCTCACCTGTTAACAAGACTATTTGCTCACCTGTCACCATGTGCTCATCTGTCAACAAGGCTATTTACTCAACTGTCAACAACGACTATGTGCTCACCTGTCGAGACTATTTGCTCACCTGCCACCATGTGCTCACTTGTCAACAAGACTGTTTGCTTACGTGTCAACAAGACTATTTGCTCACCTGTCAACAAGACTATTTGCTCATCTGTCACCATTTGCTCACCTGTCAACGAGACTATTTGCTCACCTGTCAACAAGACTATTTGCTTACCTGTCAACAAGACTATTTGCTCACCTTTCAACATTTGCTCACCTGTCAACAAGTCTATTTGCTCACCTGTCACCATTTGATCACCTGTCAACAAGACTATTTGCTCACTTGTCAACAAGACTGTTTGCTCACCTGTCAACATTTGTTCACATGTCACAATTTGCTCACCTGTCAACAAGACTGTTTGCTCACATGTCAATATTTGCTCACATGTCAACAAGACTGTTTGCTCACCTGTCAACAAGACTATTCACTCACCTGTCACCATGTACTCACCTGTGAATGAGAATATTTGCTCACCTGTCAAGAAGACTATTTGCTCACCTGTCAACATTTGCTCACATGTCAACAAGACTGCTCACCAGTCACCGTGTGCTCACCTGTCAACATTTGCTCACCTGTCAACAAGACTATTCGCTCACCTGTCACCATGTACTCACCTGTCAATGAGAATATTTGCTCACCTGTTAACAAGACTATTTGCTCACCTGTCACCATGTGCTCATCTGTCAACAAGGCTATTTGCTCAACTGTCAACAACGACTATGTGCTCACCTGTCAAGACTATTTGCTCACCTGCCACCATGTGCTCACCTGTCAACAAGACTATTTGCTCACCTGTCAACAAGACTATTTGCTCACCTGTCAGCAAGACTATTTGCTCACCTGTCACCATTTGCTCACCTGTCAACAAGACTATGTGCTCACCTGTCAATAACGCTAATTGCTCACCTGTCAACAAGACTTTGCTCACCGTTCAACTGGGCTATTTGCTCACCTGTCACCATGTGCTCACCTGTCAACAAGACTTTTTGCTCACCTATCATCATGTCCTCATCTGTCACTATTTCCTCACCTATAACCATTTGCTCACCTGTCATCATGTGCTCACCTGTCACCATGTCCTCACCTATCACCATTTGCTCACCTGTGAACTTGACAGTGGGTTTCCGAGGCGGCTGGTTAAACCACTGTCATCTTGGAAACGTGTACTACTTTGGTGACAGAGAAGCGCAACTATTGATCAGGTGGGGTAACCTTGTTTTTGTTTTTTCAAGCGGAAAGCCATTGTGTAGCCACTATTTTTGTTTTCGTAAACGTTCCAGAAACGCCGTAAAAGCAGCAGTATAACCAAGTCTGGCAGAACGATAAGTATTAGGGAAGTTCATTTGCTTGCTTGCTTGTGTTCGTTGGCTTGAGCTCCAACGCGAAGTCCTGTATGTCGGATGAAGGCATCCTGATGTCCAACATCAGCGTGATGTCATACAGGATCTGAGGTTTGCATGAGTATCCGTTGTCCCATGTCTGGCTTATTGGTGTGCAGACTGGTGGTTCCTCGCCGTGCAGGCAGATACTCTCCGACTTCGGAGGAAGGGAAGTTCATTTGAAACCCGTTCCAATCGCTTTATTACAGAAGCATGAAAGAAACATTAACAGGTGTGGTAGAATTAAACAAAGCATTCATGTTGAATGAATTATGCACCATGGGTTGGGCGGAAGAAGTCGCCGTAGGCATTCAGCAGAGAAGCATCCCATTGCTTAGGTAGGCGGCGAATGCCGTCCGCAAAACAAAAAGGATTGTGGTTGCTCACTGAACCAAGTGTTTACCGCATTCATTACGTCTGCATCTGTGTGAAATCGTTGCTCCTTGGGAGTTTTTCTTAGAGATCCGAACAAATGAAAATCACATGATGACAAATCTGGCCTATAGGCTGGATGTTGCAGAATTTCCCACTTCTTCCTTGCTAATGCTTCCTGCACAATCTTTGCGATATGCGGACGAGCATTATCGTGCAACAAAATCACACCGCGAGAAATTATGCCGGGTCGTTTATTGTTGATGGCTTTTTGCAGCTTGTCTAGCGTTTGCAAGTACTGTGTAGAGTTGATGTTGACACCAGGTTATTTAAAGTCGGCCAACAATAGCCCTTCATGGTCAAAAAATGCGCTCAGCATAACCTTACCAGCGGAAACCTGTAACTTGAATTTTTTGGCTTTTGGTAATCCAGCATGCTTCCATTGCATGCTCTCTCTTTTGCTACTCGGCTCAAAGTGGTGACACCATGATTCATCGCCTGCCACTATGCGGAAGACAAATGCATCACCTTCCACTCTGTAACGCAGCAAGTGGTTCAAACACCATCCCATGCGTTCCTCTTTTTCGTGGTCGGTCAACATCCGTGGTACCCACTGTAAACACACCTTCCGATATTGCAGTTTCTTACGAACGGCCTTTTTAATTGTCCCAATTGACACATCAAATTATTTCGCTAGCGAACGTATGCTTCAACAACGGTTCATCTGTACTGCTGCATCAATTTTGGCGTGTTTTTTTTTTCTGTTGAAACAATATGCGCTTGACCCGGCCGTCGAAGATCTGTCGTGAACTGACGTCCTTTCCGAAACATTCGTGCCCAGTCTGTCACTGTTGTCTTCGACACACATGTGTTACCGTATGCTACCTGCATTCTTCAATGAATGTCCACTGGTCGACATCCTTCAAATAAAAGAAACTGAATCACCGCTCTTTGAGCTTCTTTGGGCGGATTTTGGATCAACCCGGCAATTTTCTCAACGGACAGAAACAGAACCTATGCATCATGGGGCGATAAGCACGTGCTCTTTTCTTCATTGGTCAATACTTATCACATGACTATGACATGATCATGTTCAACGTATGCAATTACGCGCGGTGTTGCACGAACGGATTTCAAATGAACGCCCCTTATAGAAATATTCTCTGTTTTCAAAACCAAAACCTCAGTTCTTTAGTGTGGTCTTCAGATTTTGTGTAAGGGGTTGAGGACACAATTTGTGATCCCGTATACTACGTTCGAAACACAGCTGTAGACGATTTGGTAGCAGACCGCTTTGCGTTGGTTTTCATGCAGTTGTATGAATGTCGGTCATTCAGAAAGCAGTGGAAAACTGCTGAACGTAACCTTGCCAGGAAATCACAAACAGGCAAAAATTGCTGGAGTTGACTGCGATGTCCTGTAAGGGATATGCAATTAATTATTTTTTGAATACTAGTGACGGTCAGAAAGTAATGCTTCATATATTTTCCCCCGAAAAGATGTGTTTAGAATAAATGAAATGTATGAACAATATACATGAACATTTTCTCTCAATATATTTTTGAACATAATCCACACCAAATTGCAAGGTCTTACTCTAGTGTGAAACAAACCCGTGGATGCCTTGACTGTCCCAGGTGTTGTCCTGTCAGGTGGTCAGTTCTTTACTGCATGAATCACACTCTCATGGCCACCAAATCTTGCCCCTGGGAGCGTGTATTTAAGTGGGCCAACAACGACGCGCTATCGAGAGCAAGGCACCTAATCGCTTCAAGCCGGACATGTGTCAGAAAATGGCACGTAGCAAGGGTAACGCCAGAAGATATCCGAATTTCAAAATGAGCAGCGTGGAAGCCGCCAACACAATCAAGAAGACACAAGAGGAAAATTTGACAGCTAGCAGCAGTAAAACGCCAGAACGTGAAACAACGGCAAAGGTTATTCAAACTTCTACACCAAATGATGACGCTCCCATCGATCAACCGACGCCAGATACTACAACTTTAACTGAAGACAACAGCAGCCGCAAAGTTTTCAACAGCATCAGCCGTGAAGTTTTCAACAGCACCAGCCGTGAAGTTTTCAACAGCACCAAGACGAAGCAGCCCAGTTTACCAAAGATCTCAACATCGAAGGAAACTACAACAACTGAGGACTTCACCGGCAAATTGTTGCTAAAACAGACAAACGTGGGAGAAGCCAAACTGTCGGCGCTACCAACAGACAAGATAATCAAACTGCTGGAAAACGAACTGGGAAGGAACAGCATCTACCAGCTAAGCAAGACACCTGATGAAGTAGAGGTCTCCATCAACAAAAACCCAAAGACCACAGCACTTATGCAGAAAATCGCACAAGGAGAGAAAGCCGACATCAAGCTTCACCACGGCATCTTACTTTAAGCCACCCGGCACCGCACAAGCAAACGATGGGTCATTAAACGAGTCAAGACCCATCTTACCAACGACCAGATCAGGGAGATGCCGACAAGAGAGAACAAGAAACTCAAGATCACCAGTGCTGAGAGGATCATCGGAAAGAACAACATCCCCTCCACTGTCGTCATAGTAACATCGAAAGAACGAGTGATCCCTCAATACATCAGATGGGACAAGAGAGACCAAGTTCCAGAGCACTACATACCGAGAGTGCTGCAGTGCTCTAAGTGCCAGATGTTTTGGCACACCCGTGCCACCAGCAAGAGTGAGGTGGGGGTATGCAGACATTGCTCTGGACCTCATCCATACAGTCAGTGCCAGCATGAAAAGATCGACAAGGACTTCAGGAGGCCTAACGCTAACAGAAAATGCGCCAACCACGGCTGCAGGTACCTCGGCTGCCCCTGCCACCAAGACAGCATGGAAGCTATGAAGATCACCATCAAAACTAACCTGCCCTATAAAGAAGCTAGGAGGCAGTACGAGGTCGCCAATCGACTCACAAAAAGCGACAAAGCGCAGCTTGAAGGCCAACTGAAGGGCCTGCAATCAAAGTTCAACAGCATGGAGGAAGAAAAAGACAAGATACAAAAAACTCAGACAACAGTCGCTCAGCGCATCCTGGACGAAACGAAGCAAGTTCAGCAGAAGATTGAGCAGAGTGTCGCTCGAATGGCTGCTATACAGGCTGAGACAGAACAAAGGCTATCAAGCATGGAGGAAGAAAAAGACAAGAAGCAAGAAAGACAGATAACGGCCTTTCAGCGCATTCTCGACGAAATGAAGCAAGACCAGCAGAAGATAGAGCAGGATGTCGCTCGAATGACTGCTTTAACGGCTGAGAATGAAGAACAGATACCAAAAATACAAGAAGTGAAACGAAAGACAGAAGACACTCTACATGAGATATTTGACCTGCTCAAGACCCAAACAGCCGCACCCGAACCAGAAGATGCACAAACAGAAGAAGACAAAACAGAGGAAGGACGATATCGCTCACCACAAAGATCCGACTGGCGAACACCGAGAAGATTCGAAGGCAACCCACGACGGGGAAATAGGAGGAACACCAGGAGATACGACAACTGGTAAAGCTCCCTGAAGGAAACAGCACCATGAGACGGGGTGGGACCACAATTACTCCGGGCCTCAACAAGTGTGCGACTCTGCCCAGACATGAAAAACCTCATCAAGAAAGTAACGAACGCAATCAACCCATCAGAAGCCGGGAAGCTGACAACAAGAAGCCCAAAGTACGAAAGACAAACTACAAGCTACACCATAAACACACCTACATAGCCAAGTCGAAAACTCGAAGACTGAAGGGGGGTACTAGTACCAAAAATTGGATTGGATTGGATTGGATGAACGTCAGAATGAGCCAGATCCGAGCTATAGGGTGGGTGATGGAGTAATCCAGCTCAATTTGGCAACTGCATTGTCTTTAGGTTTGGCAATTTTTCGCATTGTCTTTACTCTTTAGGTTTGGCAATTGTCCGCATTGTTTATACTCTTTAGGTTTGGCAATTGTCCGCATTGTCTGTACTCTTTAGGTTTGGCAATTGTCCGCATTGTCTGTACTCTTTAGGTTTGGCGATTGGCCGTGTATTGTGGTGTTGGAGCAACAGTTCTACTGAAGTCTTGTTAGGCTGAACTCTGTGGAACCGCTAGTGGTTTGATATAAGCTTCAGAACTGTTTGCCCCACCTCTTGGCATCACTTCCACAAGAATTACACTATCAATGCCCCAAAAGATCATGATCATAACCTTTCCTACTGATGGAGTTGTCTTGAGTGTCTTTCTTTTTGTTGATTGTGGATGATGTCACTTTTACAGACGTTGCAGAGAACAGAACCCTGCCGCTGTCAATGCATAGGTCATCGCGCTCATCGATGAACACTCAGACAGCCTCGAAGTGCTCATCTGTATAGATGGATCTGTTGTAAAGCAGTAGATGAGTACGTGGGCATTTACAGCCCGTTCAGCGGGCCGAACCGTTCAAGAATCCAGTGGTGCCCACTCCATGATCACGAGCAGCATGACGATGGAAGTGATGGCAGTAACACAGGCTTTCATATGGATAGAATCACAACATTATACCAAAGTATGTGTACTAAGTGATTCAATGACCATGATTCGGAAGGTCGATGCAACGCGCCGATGTTATTAAAATCCTTAAAGAGATGTCGAAAACAGAGGACTTTGACGTCAGTGAATCCATATCGTTGTCCAGGATGAGAGACTTGGGAGTAACAATTGGCACGACCAGATACGAGAGAAAAACGGGGGGAAATTTCGGGAAAACGAGAGGACTCGTCAACCAACGCAGAACTGGCACTATTAGCCACCGGACGCTAGTACATATGCTGGGGGGGGGGGGGGAGGATCTGAGCACCTACGGACCTGTCCGGAGTGCAATTACGATACCCCAACTGATAACTGATGTCACTCTTTTAACTGCATTTTCGTCTCAGGCTTTAAAAAAATTTCACCCAGGTTTCGCCAACTATGATCTTTTTACAAAAGAATCTCTTCACCAGCACAGAAAAGCTCCAACAATTCAAAACAAGTTTTTCCTTCCTCTTTGACATATACGCTCATTTGTCAGATTTCGCGAAAGCCTTCTAGCGTAACACACTTTGAATATGCGATTGTGACATTTTTACTTGCACTTCCCTTGCTGAGTGACAGCTGCAAGGCGAGTTGTTGACTTGTAATGCGCTTATCATCACGAATAATGGCTTCGATGTCGCTTAACATGTCTGGGCTGGTAGCCGTGGCAGAACTCCAGAGCGTGGAAGATCATGCAGCTCCGTCTCTTCACTTTCTGAAGCTGTAACTCTCTGAGCCCAGCCACGGACGGTACTCATATCGACTGCACAACTTCCATACGCAGTACACAGACGTTTGTGAATGATCACCACAGTTTCTTTTTTCCGCAATCATAAGTTATTTTATAATTCGCTTCTTGTAACGTTAGTACTTCACACATGCCATTTTAACGGATTACTGTAGCTGTTCTGATTGTACAAATACGGTGAAAATCATGCAAACAATAGAGGTATTTCAAATTTGAAGTGCGCAAAAATTCATGTTTCTGTCTTTATTATTCACTGGGGGAAAAACACGTGGTGTAGTATTTTCTGACCGGCTCTCATATGTTTCAGCCTAAAGTAAATTCGCTTGCTAGTATCAATTCCATTTGAGAAAGATTGCTTTCCCAGTCGATCATTTGACATGCGAGCAATTTGACCAATTTATATCAGCTGCCAATGCGACAGTGTGAATTCTTGTTAAACATTTTAAAAACTGGAAATACTGTATGGGCATTGATTTCTATAGTCTGTCCAGAAATGAATACCTTCATTCACGATCAATTATTTTGAAAACTGTCTGTTGCATCGTTATGAAATTTTAAAGACGTCGTATATTTACCCCCACCAAAGGAATTGTCAAAAGCAACTTAAATCATGGAAAGCGGCGATATTTCTTTGATGTTTTGGTGAAAAACTAGTGATTTCTCGCTAACAAACTTGTTTTACAGTAATGTCCCGTTCCACTACGCGAGGCTCTTGTCATAAGGCCAATCCCATGGTCCCACGAGGAAATTAACTATTCAACGCTAATGTTTCCGTGTGAGGATATAATACATTTAATAATGTGCACTTCATCTCTGACCTGTAAATTATATACCACATATAAACAAACTAAAATCTGCTGTACAATCTCCAGAACAAAATTTTTGTTTTGTTGGGTGGACATAATGATAAGGTTATATGCTAAATCTTATAATTTTCCCTCAGTTGGTTATTGAGATATGGAATTTTATATTGGGGCCGACAAAAGTAAACAGACTATAGATCCTGTTAGGAATCTAAAAATACTAACACTATAAGATTTGAATATGGAAGAAAACTGGCTCATCAAACATATCGTGTCTCAGAAAGTGAAATATTGTGGCCTTACACCGGTGTGGCTGGGAGAGAACAGTGATGGAAGGTATGGTTCCTGGAAGAAAAGACAGGAGTGGAGCAGCACGAAGATGGACACAAGAGATTGCAGCCGCCTGGGACATGAAGGTGCATGCTGCAGAGAACAGTGATGGAAGGCATGGTTCCTGGAAGAAAAGACAGGAGTGGAGCAGCACGAAGATGGACACAAGAGATTGCAGCCGCCTGGGACATGAAGGTGCATGCTGCAGAGAACAGTGATGGAAGGCATGGTTCCTGGAAGAAAAGACAGGAGTGGAGCAGCACGAAGATGGACACAAGAGATTGCAGCCGCCTGGGACATGAAGGTGCATGCTGCAGAGAACAGTGATGGAAGGCATGGTTCCTGGAAGAAAAGACAGGAGTGGAGCAGCACGAAGATGGACACAAGAGATTGCAGCCGCCTGGGACATGAAGGTGCATGCTGCGTGAGAAATAGCAAGAGATCAGGAAATGGCAATAGATCGAGAGCTGGCAATAGATCGAGAGCTGGCAATAGATCGAGAGCTGGCAATAGATCGAGAGCTGGCAAGTGATGAAGAAATTGGAAGCGATAAAGACATAGGAAGAGATCAAGAAACGGAAAGTGATCGAGAAATGGTAAGCGATCAAGAAATGGTAAGAGATCGAGTTTTTCAATGAGAGCAACACTCTGCAATTACCTGCCACTGGATGAATATGATGGTCGTATTCTATATTTAACTCATTTACTATGATTTTCTGTGCTGAGTAAATTGTTAAATTCTTTTTCCTGCTCAGAATCGTTGATGACAAAAGAAAACTGTCTGTTTTGAAACTCTTGAAACTTCTTTTTGGCGATGTTAATGTTCACAACGGCCTCACTGTTAAACTCATCGGCTGCTATATGTACGGGCTCCGGCAGTGACCAAATTCTACGGGCAAACGGGAAAATTAATTTAGGATTTGGTTTGGATTCCACAATATTCCTGGAACACAGGCTAACAACTATGCCAATACTTAAACTGACCACCGTGCCGATTAAGCCGTACCATTCGAAAGAAACATCGTACAGGAAAAATCCGAATTCGTTTGGATCATTTTCTGGCTGGATCATCGGTCGTTCCGAACTCAGTAGAAATCTATCAGGTAGTGGAGTTGTTGCGTTGGTTGTCATGTATGTAAACGTTTCATTGTAAGCCGTGGTTGAAAAGTTACTATGGCATAAATCTGTTGGGGGAGCAGCTAGTGTTTTGATTTTCCTACCATAGAGCTGGCTTCCAACAGCCAGCCATACATTGAGAAGAAGGCCAATGATGCCTCCCGAGAGAGCTCCGTATTTGTTTGCCCAGGGGATTGAAGCACCTAGAAAGAAAACCCCAAACATCGGACCTCCACAAGCACCAAATATGGATAGTCCCGTCTGCGTTAAAGGTCCTTTGACTGAGTTGGCACCGAAGGCGATACCGACGGAGCATATCCCATAGAAACAGACAATCAGCTTGGTGATCAGTGTGGCTGTTTTCTCTGAAACTTTCTCTAAAGGTCTCCGGAATATGTCTTCTACTGTGTTGGCAGCCAGAGCATTGATACCTGCAGAAGAAAAGACAGGTTCAACTCTTTGTCACGGGAGGTTTCCTTTAACCCAATCCATACAACGCAACTTATGAAACGTTTTAGAATACCACACGCATGTTTTAATGTCCTGTGCTCATTTTATAACAGAAGGGACAGAATGCGAAAGTACATTAGCATTTTTCCACTTGCTTTGAACTTGAACTTAGTCCATACACACGCTACTGCTACTGGTAGTGCTACTACTAGATAGTGCACTGGGCTGATGTTTGCGTGTGGATTAGCTTTCCCTTTTACCAGTGTCCCTCGCCATCAGGCGAACCCACTCCTATTTTTGAGGTATTTGTAATTTAATACCCCAAGTCAAGAACGAGAAGCCAACATTCTAGTCCATCTGACTGGTGTGTGGTTTTAACCCACTACTCCACCATCAGCGGACCGGAAGTCTAAGCGCAGGTGCGTTAATCCTTTCACGCCGACCGCTCATTATAAATATGATCGGGTTATATCCTGTCGCTATCTGTGGCTTATGGGTTCATGAACGCAGTGTCAGAATCTCTGGATATACAGGGTCGAAGGTCAGACGTCGGTCGCTGACGATTTGGAAGCATATCCCTTTGCGTTGATTTCGATAATATGAGCATCAGCCGCTCAGAAAGCAATATGCCCTGCGTAACAACTACTTAGTGGGAGAAAGCGTTTCCAATTTAAATAAAGTGAAAGTGTACGCAAATATACATTATATTATATCTTCTATTAAAAAAAAAAAAAAAAAAAAAAAAAAAAAAAAATTGGGGGGGGGGGGGGGGGGGGGCGAAATACAGCAAAATATGGCAGGCAATAAATCGTGCAACATATGCTTCGTGGTTTCTGTTTTTCAATTTTTTTCAGCGCTTAGAACCGTAAAAGGTCTTCACCCGGCCATGTTGCTGACTACTCCACCGCTTGAAACTTCTGGGGATAATTGGTGATGATTTAGTTTCATCTCTATGGGCCATCAACAGCTTATCCCGAGCACGGCCATGAGAGGGGATCTTCAGGCTGCGAGCTGAATATATGCCGACATCATGGAGAATTACTATGATTCTCTTATAGACTCGCAGAGGGCACATTGTGTTGTATTCGGCAGGGTTTAACACGGCGGAGACGATGGTCCATCCTTCTTTCCTTCCTTAGCCTGACGATTTTCTTTCAGGCGGCCACAGCTGAGGTGAATGGCCGTCCTTGTCTATACAATGCCTGGCCCTGGCACACGAGCACCTCTGAATTCCGTTACCAGGGACTTTAATCCGGGTGCTCTAATGTTTGAGGCTCGGTCTTAACCTCTAGATAGCAATGCAAAAATAAATGCTGATAACCACATGTGAAAGATGTAAAAAAGTTTATAGCAGCGACTAAAGAAAAGATTCTTAAACAGACGACTCGGTAAAATCATGTTGGAACAGTCATAACATCTAACCGAAGTTGCCTTGTAGAAATAAGAAAATGAATCGCTACGACAAAGGTAGCCTTGTGCAAGTTGGAAAACATACACATAAACAGCTGTAACTGCACTGAGATAAAGAATGTTAACGTGCTATATAGAACCTACAATGACGTATGCACCCGAAACGGCTGATAAGCGGACAAGCTAAGAAAAACATCTAATGGCAGTGAAAATAAATGTCTGAAGAAAATGGACACAATATCATAGACGGACAGAAAAGAACATGAGCCGGTCCTTGAAAAATACAAATGTAAATTGGATACTGATTAGATAAATTACAAGCAAACAGTCAATATTTTTTTTGGGCGTGTTACTAAGAGAAATGAACTTGACAACTTTATGACAACTGGGAAACTTGATGGGAAAAGAGCAGAGGAAGCGCAGACAGAGAGATATACACATGGGTGGCCTTGTCACGTGACATAATCGGGACGGGAACACCGACCTGATCCACGACTGCGGTGTTCGTGTGAAACGGCGAACTATGACCCTCCACACGTGATCGGATTGGCACATGGTGATGATAGTGATGATGATGCTGCTGATGATGATGATAATGATTAACTGATGCATTGCCAAACAAAAATTAGGTTTAGCCAGTGTTTCCCAACGTGGGGCCCACGCCCCACAGGGGGGCAATTTGACTGTTAAGGGGGGCAATTCGAAAATGGAAGAAATCGGCTGAATATAACAAAACGGGGAGACTTGAGACTGAAGTTAACTAAATTGGAACCTGACATAAGATCTCTTTGCAGCAAGCATCAAGCGCAAGGATCTCACTAAATTTAAATAATAAATAATTACTAATAATTAAAATAATATAGAAAAATCTTTCATTAAAATTATTTTGTACTTGAATTTCAGTTCTCCATTATATGTTTTGAAAATTTACTTACTGTGTTTGCTCAATAATTACCTAGTGATTTCTTCCTAAAACCTATCATTTAAGTTTCTTTAGTGAACATTTAAATTTTTGAATATTAAAAATAATGTATATGTTGAGGGGGGGGGGGCGTGGGGCGGGGGAGGGGGGCAATATGAATTTTAGAAAGGCTTAAGTGGGGAATGGTACAAAAAAGGTTGGGAAACACTGGTTTAGACGATACAACGTACACATTCAAACGAACAAGTATTATAATCTAAATTTTCTTTCACTAAGCACTCAAATAGCGAAAGATACCATAATACAAAACAAATAACAAGATGGCCCTAGTATGGTGATATATCTTCCTTCTGTACAAATGGAAGGTCACATTTGGCGATATACAGCCCTTCGGCACTGAATCAGTTAAAGAAGTCTAAAAACCAATACCCAAACCTGAAGAGACTGTACTCAAGGCAGCACTGAACAAAGTGGCCATGTACAGGCCGGACATCCCAGGTAAATCTTTGAGGACGTGCAGAACAAAGTACGGGGTCAGCTGGTTTCTGCTGGTAATGAGTCTACCCTGTGAAAGAGAGGTATGACTGAATGTACTGTTGCAAACCACCATCCATTCTTTGGGAAATAATCTGACAGTCCAGAATTGGCCTGACACGGAATGAAAATCTGGTCCACGGAAGTAACCATAGAAGATAAACTGTGGGTGACAGAATGTCAAGATCTAGATGTGTTGTTGTTTTCGCGAATCAGTTTTATTCTATGGGTCTGTGATATGATAGCGCCATCACAATTTGTTAGTCTGAGAGCATGGACGACTAGTTGGCCAATCCTTCCCTTTGGCAAGCGAAGAGCCCATGCGTCGAACCCGCATCCGAACGTGCTCGCGACATTGCCAACGTTGTTCACTATCAACTTCGCTAGTGCGCCCAGCCAAAAGGTCCAGGTAGTGAGTTAAAATGCGTTTACAGTCATTAGATGAAATTCTATCGGCAATAAAGAACCTGCAGATTGGTAAATCACCAGGATGGGATGAGATACCAGCTGAACTAATTAAAACGGGAGAGGAAAAAAGCATACCAATCTATCACGCATTATGTAAACAGATATGGTAGGTAACAGATTGGAAGTCTAGTACGCTAACTTAATTATTTGGACTTTACCGACAACATTACTATCTTGTTACACAGATGTAATAAAATGCAAGGCAAACTAATCACAATTCATGAGAGGTCTATTCAATTTTTTTTTTTTTAAATTTAACTTTATTTTCAAAAGGTCACAAATTGGGCACGCAGGACCGTCTTACATTCGGTTCGGCTCTTCCAATCACTGATCTTTCGTTCATCAATGGTGCATTATACATTTACATAGGAAGAAAACAAATCATCGTCAAAATGAATGTTGTAAACATAATGCAAATTACCATGTTACGAGGCACATCTCCCACCCACCCCACCCCACTCACAAACCACCCCCCACACACACACGCCACCACCACCCACACACACACCACCACCCACACACACACCACCACCCACACACACACCCAGGGACACATAATACCCCACCAATCTACCCATCCCCCTCTCACACACATCCCCCACCCACGCACACTTCCATCACCCGTTCCCCCAACCCACACACACTCACCCACCCACACAAACACCCCCACCCACAAATCCCGCGCCCACCCACATTACATCCTAACCCACACATCCTCTACCCACCCATCCCACAACCACACCTCCCTCGACCACACATCCCCCCCTCCCCACACAAACACACATCCCCAGCCAACCCACAAATCCCGCACCCACCCACACATCCATCATCCACGCACACATCCCCAACCCATACACATACATCCCCACCAACACACATCTTCCTACCCACACATACACATCTCCCTGCCCACCCATACATCCCCAACCCAATCACACACACACCCTACCACTCACATATACATCCCCCATCCACCCACATATGCCTAACCCACATCCCCCACCACACACATATCCCCTACCCACACACCACACACACCCCCCACACACAATATTCCTCACCAACACACCACACACATATCCCCTACCTACACCCACACATCCCACACCCACACACCACCACATATCCCCCACCTACACACAATACATATCCCTGACCCACATACCACACAATTTCCCCCACCCACACACCAAACTTCATATCCATAATCATAATCATATCCCCCACCCGCACCCACACAGATATCCTCACCCACCCACCATGCACAAACCCCCACCCACACACCACACAAATCACTCACACACACATCCCCCACCCACACACCACACACATATACCCACCCACACACACATCCTCCACCCATCCACCAACCCACACACACACACTCACCCACACATCCTCCACCCCCAACCACCATTCCCTAACAACACATCACACATACCAACACCCACACACATCCCTCACCCATCTACACATCCCTCAGGCACTCACACTCCACCCACACATCCCCCACCCACAAACACATCTCCCCAC
This sequence comes from Cepaea hortensis, assembly GCA_963921405.1. Taxonomy (NCBI): domain Eukaryota; kingdom Metazoa; phylum Mollusca; class Gastropoda; order Stylommatophora; family Helicidae; genus Cepaea; species Cepaea hortensis. The sequence continues at coordinate 104,552,067 of OY992885.1, read as the reverse complement.
CCACCCACACATTCCCCCACCCACACACCTCCACCAACAATTAGGTCTACAATTCATAGAGGGAAGACAAAGATAATAAGATTGAATCAAGCAAATAACAGCCAGATCTCTCATGATGGAACCTCACTTTAAGAGACCTATTTTGGAGAGCAATGTGGACAAAAATGAAGGAACAGATTCACATATTAAAATAAGAATACAACGGGCAGGAGGAGATTTCATAACACTATGAAATGTGTGGAAGTCCAAGGGAATTAACTGGTGCCGGCACAGAATAGTGGGTATAAAATGGTATGACAGAATCATCAATGTGAAGTTCACGGAGAGAACTAAACAAATCATCAATGTGAAGTTCACGGAGAGAACTAAACAAATCATCAATGTGAAGTTCATGGAGAGAACTAAACAAATCATCAATGTGAAGTTCACGGAGAGAACTAAACATATCCCAGTGTAACCAAGAGGTGAGGAAACGACGCTAGCGCGGATGGGACACACACTGGGAAAGCCTGGGGACAATATAATTAGACATTTTTGTAGAACCCACAAGGCGAACGAAATAGATGGAGACATAAAAAACACAGAGAAGAGAATTACAGAGATGAATAATATTGGGAGCATATGCAGGGAGCTACAGGAGATAGCAAACCATAGGACGACTTGGCGTGGATTGGTTAATGGCCTAAGCCCCAGTGATGGATAAATATCAACAACAACAAAAATAACAACGAGGAAGCTTCTGATACACGACAGCTGTGACCGTCATGCAACCCATGAAAGCAAGTAAGCGTTATTTAGAGATACATTAACGATTAGTTAGTTGTAAGATACAGATTGTATGCGGCATATGGTGTAGAGGTGATAAACTGTCGAGAAGCGACGTGTAAAGCTGCATTAATCATTACTGCTGTGTGCGCATACAGTTGTGTTGTCGCTGATGTAAACATTATGTTTACTATCGTGATTTAGACTTGATCTTTGTTGTTAGTCGCGGTTCAAGCTTCACGGTACCGGGTCACCTGATAGTGTTCCGCTCCTGTACCAACGGATATCACAACAAGTTCCCAACTGTCCCGTTTGAAAAGTGGAACAGACAGCAGTTCAGACAAAACTAACACCATGCACGCGCATACATGCATAAGGCCGCTGCCAGAATGTCAACACAACAGTCCGCAACTAGAAATACAGTCCATCGCCGATGTAAGCAGCAGTTACTAGAAAATCTGTGTCGTCTTCGGAGGTCACCAGGATGCATGTGGAAAGAGCCATTGTCAGTAAGTGATCTACCCAACAGATAGAAAACCAGTATATCATAAACCTCACCATATTAGCTTCTTGTTCAAAATGAGATCTAGGACGTAGAGTACCGCCCACGACTTATGGAGGAACAAACGTAAAGAAAACGTTGGTCGCTGAACAAAAAGAATTACTTTCCCAACTGGGGAAGTGAAAACAAATGAAAGATAGGTTGTGCATAGTTAAATCAGGATATATAAGGGCAAAGAATGGAGAGGCTGCAATATTACCACTTTTAGGTGTTGAGATGCTTTAGCGTAACTGCAGGAGTAATTGTAAGAGATAGAATTCAGGAATTTGGAAAGTAGAAGACGACTAGACTTGAAACAAGTTACACAGTTCATGAAAGAACAAAAAATTAAATGGTTTGGCCATCTCACACGAATGTCCTAGCACAATCTACTACAAAGATCCACGATATGACGGATATAGCACAATCTACTATGAATCATATCCACGATATGATGGATATAGCACAATCTACTACAAAGATCCACGATATGACGGATATAGCACAATCTACTACAAAGATCCACGATATGACGGATATAGCACAATCTACTACAAAGATCCACGATATGACGGATATAGCACAATCTACTACAAAGATCCACGATATGACGGATATAGCACAATCTACTACAAAGATCCACGATATGATGGATATAGCACACGGGGAAGACCACATACAAGATGTAGATGGGGGAATGTAGTCTGTACTGAGGTAGTGTTCAAACAGGTTGCGAATGTATGTATCATGATTGGCGGTGTCTTTGATTTCTTGTGGAAGATTATTCGTTCGCTATGTCTTGCGTTATATTTAAACAATGGCCAAAGGTAGCTTGGAGCATTTTGAAATAGGATTTTGTGAATTAGTTTAGCGTTATTAAATACTAGGTGTTTGTGGAGTGGCAGTAACTGAAGACATTTATGTAGGTTAGAATTGTCGGTAAGCTTTTCACCATTAATTAAACGCACTGCCATTTTCTGGAGTGAATAAGGGTGTTTTGATATTGATTTGGAACATCCATCCCAGATTGTGGAGCAATAATCAATATGTGTTTGTATATGGGAAGTATAAGATATCTTTCTTGTGTTTTCGTCAGGGAAATTTTTAATTTTGGCAAGTTGTTATACAGTTTTGGCTATTTGTTTAACGAGAGCATGAACATGTGAGTTAAAGGTTAGATTTTGATCAACGATGAGACACAGTGCTTGTGCTCGGTTACAATTTCTTTCTACAGGCGTGCCACCAATGTGCGAGTTTAGATGTGAAGTCTTTGTCTGGTTGCAATTAACATAGATTTTGTTTTAGAAATGTTAATTTGCATGCTGTTTGCATGGCTCCAGTTAACTACACTATTTATTTCCTGTTGCAAGGATGTTGAGAAACGGCTGGCCGAGTGGCTAGCACGCCGAACTCTCCTTCGGGAGACCCGGGTTCGATACCCCAGTAAAGTGTGGGATTTTTTTTTTTCTGTCGGGGGCAAAAGGAAAATCCTAACCTGCACAGTTCACTGCGACTGCACTATCCAGGCGGCCTTAATTCCTCAAGCTCAAAGACCCCTCTGTCATACACCCTAAGGTTCTATATTGGCAGTAAATGACAGTTGACAGTTTTTGACAAGGATGATTCTAGCATATTAGTAATATTTACAATCAATAGCGTTTGTATATACTGTGCAGTCGTCTGCAAATAGATAGCAGGACGATGAAAGGTATAAGGGAAGATCATTTATATAAATGGCAAATAACAGAGTACCAAGTATAGACCCATGAGGTACTCCAATATTAATGGTAATCGCTTGAGATAAAGATTTATTGTGTGATATTACTTGTTTTCTGTCTAATAAAAATGATTTGATTAATGTCACTATATTAAAGCTTACTTTCATTGTTTCTAGTTAGAACACTAATAGACGCCTTCTCACGCCATGGCTCGTATCGGGTATATGATATGATGGTAAACCTATATTCTATATACACCAATCGGCACTTGTACGCCGAAAATATAATGATAAATGTAAGAGATGATATAAACAGGGAGCTAGCTATATGATGCCCTAAATATCGGTGGTCATGTCGTACCAGAGATTCGGTATGCTGATGGTACAGTATTGCTATCCACAACACAGACTGGTATAGAAAACCTAATAGCCTCAACCCAATTGAATAGAGAAAATCACAACTTATATCTTAACATAGCAAAAACAAAGATAATGCATACAAATACAACTACTATAGAGAAAGAAATATATGTTAATAAGGAAAAATTGGAGGTGGTGGCAAATTTTGAATATCTTGGGTCATTGATTACAAACAACGGTGACACAATGAAAGAAATTAAACGGCGACTATCAATTGCTCTTCAGTGACTAAAACAACTGAATAAATTATGGAGTGGGACAGACAGAACTACAAAAATTAGATTTTTAAGAGCATGCATCTTTCCCATTGCAACATAAGCCTGTGAGACCTGGACACTTACTAAACAAGCTGAACAGCGCATAAATGTATTTGAATATAAATGTTATGGACGAGATCTAAGAATATCTTGGGTAAAGAAAATAACAAATGCACCCATACTTCAAGAATTGAATATTGAAGAAGGTTGGCTATTAAAGACGATAAAACAGAGACAATTGAAATATTTTGGTCACTTGAAATGCCACGAAAGTTTGGAGAGAACAATAATGGACGGGTATATGCCTGGGAAGAGAGGAAGAGGAAGGCCAAAGAGAAGATGGGTGCAGGATGTGGCGGATAATCTCCAGATGGGTGTAGCGGACGCGGGACATTTTGCTTATGATCGAGAGGTTTTCCGGAAGGTTGTTATGGGAGCGAGGTTCTGCAAAGGACATGCTACTGAATGAATGAATCGGCACTCCATAACTTATGTGGTTAAAATGTTGCCTTTTCTTTCCAGTCCACTTTCTAGTACCCATGGATCTCGGTGGTGTAGTGATCAAGAGCTTGCCTCACACTCCGAAGGTTGCGGGTCCGTTTCCGAATACGGTCATTCGGTTCATAATTTGATTTTCGGATATCCTTGGGAGACGTTGATGGAGCTACAGAGTTTGTGCTCTGAGCGACGCTTTCGTCAGGTCTCCCTGCTGGAGGTGACCGGAATAAACCCCGATGAAATACATTTGATTCTCTTTATTTTAAACATCCTTCTTCAATTCAAGACAGACAGACAGACAGACAAGCAGGCAGTCAGACAGACAGACAGACAGAGAGATATATACCGATAAACCGACTGTCCAGCCGTCCGACAGACCGACCGACCGACCGTCCGACCGACAGACAGACATGTGACAATGTCAACGAACTCCCGATATTCTTGTTACCTAGGGATAGACCTGCCCTAAAACGTAATGTAAAATATTAGGATCTTTTTAACAATCGATATCCATGTATTATGTATGATAGTCGTTGCTTGGTGTATGTAAATGTGTGGGTGTGTGTGTATATATTAATATACTAACTAGGATTATAATAATATAACACACACACACACACACACACACACACACACACACACACACATATATATATATATATATATATATATATATATATATATATATATATATATATATATATATATATATATATATATATATATATATATAACGATTTATTATAATACTGAGAAGTAGATGTAGTGCAGAGTTTGTGTAAACGCCAAGAAACCAAGTCAGGCTGTAAATTATATTCAGTTTGGCTTGAAATTTAATTTGGCCACAGGAAGTCTCATACAGAGCTCTTCTGTTAGAGAAAAGAAGCCCGTAACCCTGTCATTTTGATCACCATACCCTACGGTGGAAGGACGTGGCAAGTCCGCTGGCTAGAAGAAACATTTTTTACGTGTTTTAGAAACCTTTAACCTGGCTCTTGTTAAGCCGTACCGATGACTAAAACCAACTTAGTAAAAGCCAGTGCCCACCTTCTCACCCGATAGTTTCGATCAAACCAAGTTGCAGGAGTCTGCACCCTGAGCAACAGTAGCCGCAGTTATAAACTTGACTGATCTACGCACCACTGACATTGATACAGCCGAGTGTGGTGTCCATACCACAACCCAGTCAGCACCTTTCAGCTTACCATCCAGGAGGCGAAGGACCAGAAGTTAAGAGGCAGACATCGCGTTTGCCACTTTACAGCATTCACCTACAACTTTGTCCAATACAGACCAGCTCACATTGTCAGTGATTACGACATCCACTAGCTGCTTGATGTACTCTTGTAGAAAATTAGAGTAACCAGGGGTCTGAGTGTCCCTTATGTGTCCGTGAGTACACCGTGGGTCTCACGAAGTGTTCTTATAAATAAATATTGTCTACTGTATTTTCTTCTTTACACAACAAAACTAACTTTGTTATTGTTAACTTAGCTCTAGTAGTATCATCAAATTGTGTGACGATTGAAAGGATTGTGTCTATACATACTTATCTAAGTATCAGTCTGTCTAACTCCTTGTCGTGAGAGTGAATTAGACGGTGGGGGATCATTATTCATCCAGGCACGTTAGCAGGAATCAATTGGCATACTGTCTTTCTTTAAGTACGGTTGGTCGTCATAACTTTCCTCCTGGCACTGTTTACAAGTAGTGATCCATTCTGGGACTTTCGAAATCATTCATCTAGAATTGCGAGCCTTTTGATCGCTTCTTCAGCAGTGGTTAGACTCTCTATTCTCAGAAGTCTACTTTGTAACTACTTAGGTCTATTTCCCCTCTTAGCAGTATACGCTACGCTACAAGACAGGCAGACAGATATAACTGCTCACCTCAAAAGGGTCACATCGGAGAAAATGGAAATAGGCGTAGAGTACAATGCCACACATACACAACATGGCGGCAAATAAAAGCAGGATGGGGATGTTGATGATAAACGAGATCTTGGCGTCCCTCATGGTCTTCATAGCACTCACACGCTGAATCATGGACTGGTTGAAGATATTTACAAACCTGGACGCCGTTTGCAAAAGGTGATTAACAAGTAAAACTGTGAAACTATAGTTTATCACATAATAGTATTATCATTATCATATGTATCACCATTATCACCAAGAGTATCAACGTCAACAATGTAATAATAATCATAATGAGTATATTCATCATCAATGTTAATATTTTTTTTCGTGTTTCCATCCTGTTTCAGGATATTGCGGTCAACATCAGCATCTTTCAGCTGTATGTTGATTCCTAGGCTAGGTTACGCTCATCAGCACGCCACGACTTTCTGAGCGACTGGCCCCATACTCTCATAAGTCACTGGCGCGACTCGAACCGCTTCCAATTCTCGTGTGCTCACGTCAACCACGAGAGTATTCGGGGTTTCGGAGAAAGCTGCTAACACCTCGGCCAGGGAGCTGGAAACTTTAATATTATCCTCACTATTATTATAATCAGTGTTATCTCCATCATCAAATTCACAATATCATCTTCATTATTATTATTATAATAAATGATATCACTTTCATCAATACCACAGTATCATGATAATCGTCCCCTTTAGTTGTTCTTTTTCATCATCATCATCATCATCATCATCATCATCATCATCATCATCATCATCATCATCATCATCATCATCATCATCATCATCATCATCATCACCATTAACATCATCATCATCATCATATCCTCATCCTTCTTCTTCTTCTTCTTCTTCTTCTTCTTCTTCTTCTTCTTCTTCTTCTTCTTCTTCTTCTTCTTCTTCTTCTTCTTCTTCTTCTTCTTCACTATACACACCAGAATCATCCATGGTACATACACAGTATGTGGTGGGTGCTATTGACAGATGCAGAACCAGTCATGTACATTCATTAATACGCTTAATTACATTTTTAAAACAATAAAAGTTAAGGTGCCTTAGCCTGTGTCCACAGATCCCATGTAAGAAATTCTCGCGAGGGCAATTCTTCTGGAACATCTGGGCCCAATATCTAGCCTCTTGGTTCAATAACGGACATTAATTAACTCGTTGTAATCCTCTGACCCGCACACATTCGTGTTATTTGAAATAATAATAATAATTATATATATCGCAGACGCAAAAAGTATGACCAAGCTGCTGAGGATGATGAATACGATTTTTGTTTGTTTGTTTTTTGCACTTGCTCGCTTTCCAACTCATACGCGTGTTACTACTTCTAGTGCATTTGATTGATTTTTAGCGTGGATTAGCGAACCCTATCACCAGTGTCCCTCGATGTCAGGTGAACTCATTCCGACTTCAGAGATGATGATTGCGATGACGACGGCGATAATGATGATGATGACAACAACAAGATTTTAACAACACAGCTGCTTACCACATGAACATTGCTCCGATGGTAATGCCCCACCAGGAGAATCTGGTTCTGGGATCAGGGTTGATCTCAGAGAAGTCAAGTCTGCCTCCTGCCCAGGCTGCTTCATAGACAGCGTACCCACCTCCAACTGTTGTAATTCCTGGGCAGAGAAATTGTATGCACGCTTAGAGATGACATGATGGTTTACATATTGGAAGATGTATCCCCAATGGGTCCCACGTACACTGACCGACAACAGTCAGGAAGAACACATAAGGTGGGATTTGAACCACCTGCTTCGTTACAGAGTTGATGCATTTCTGTTGCACATTGTGGCAGGCGATGAATCGTGATGCCGTCACATTGAACCGTACAGAAATCAAACCAACATGATGCAATGGCAACTATGTAAACTACCAAAACACAAAACATTAAGGTCTCGGATTTCCAGTGGTGAGGTTCTTCTGACGGCATATGTTTGAACTAAGAAAGGCTTTTATTTGGGGACTCTAAAAGAGTCTTGAGTGAACAGTAAAGCCATTCGCTACAAGATAACACTAGACAAGTAGCTTAGCTTGAATAATGTAAATGCCAGTCAGCGTGAGCCCCATTAGACCCAACCGCATCCGAAGAGCAAAGAGGAGAAAATATACTGTTTAAAAAATAAATAAACGCAACATTATAGTAGTTTCAATTACAAACTTGCACGAACATTTTATTTTACGGAATTAATGGTTCAATCCTGGCTGAAGAAACTTTCCCACTTTAACAATGAAATGACGTTCATTAAATTTGGTTTGGGCTATTAGTATTTGCGACTAAGGTCTCTGTTTCAGTAAGGTATGGCCTCCTATGGCCTCTATCAGAGAACTACATTTCTTTGACACGGATCCGATTAGCTGTTGGATCTGTTGATGTGGGATGGCTGTCCACTCTTCCTGCACTGCAAGAGACAACTGTCGGAGATTGGCTGGAGCCACGTCTCACTGGCGGAGTCGTCTTTCGAGTTCATTTCATATGTGTTCGATGGGGTTTATGTCTGATGTCATGGCTGGCCACGGAATGGTCTGAACATTGTTGTCAATGAAGAACTGGGTGGTGAGTTGTGCCACATAAGGTCGAGCGTTATCCTGCTGAAAAATCGACCCCCGTGAAACCAGAAGTGAAAGGACGTGAGGATGAAGAATTTCAGAGACGCATCGTTGGGCATTCAGGCGCCCTTCAATTTGCACCAGGTCACTTCTTCCAAAGAAGTTGATCTCCCCCACCCACCCACATCAGTACCCCTCCGCCACCATATGGAGGAGCCGTATCAACGCTGTTCTGGGCGTAGCGCTCACGAACTCTGCGGTAAACTCTTCTCCCTCTATGGTGTCGCTGGAGCACAAAGAATGATTCATCACTAAAACACACACGAGTTCAGTCATTCCCAACGGTCCATTAACCATGCTGACTCGCCCACTGCAGTCGATTCTGGCGATGGCGGTCCGTAAGAACAGGACCTCTGTAGGGTCTTCTAGCCCAAAGACCAGCGTCGTGCAGCAGGTTCCGGACCGTTTGATCTGAAATTCGACGGCTCCTGGCATTGACTGGACTGTGGAAGACGCAGATGCAAATCGATTCCTAAGGTGACGCAGCCGTATGAAGCTGTCTTCGGCAGTAATTGTGATTCTGGGTCTTCCACTGCGCGACCCGGTATGCCACTGCGCCATTTTCTTGAAATCGCCTCCAAAGACGACTAGTGGTGCTTCTAACCACATTAAATTCTCTGGCTACTACACTTTGTGACTGTCCAGCCTGTAAACGTCCAATGACGATGAGTCGTTGCTCTGTAGTGAGATGAGCCATGCTTGCGCATTAAATTTTCAACTGAATTTATTCGAGGAGCGTCAATCTTTTATAGGCATTCAATAATATGATCAGAAAGTTTTGTGTTCAGTAAGTTTCACGGGATTATCATGAACGTGTCACGAGTTATTGTCAAAACTGTAGTTTTGACCGTGGCCTCTTTCATGACCTCACGAATCATGAGGTGACTACAATTCAGGTAACCACGAGAAGTTAATGACCAGATGGACACAGTCGATAGGTTGACTGATGTCCAATCAGCGAATATTTTTTTTTTATAAAAGTAACACCAAAATCTGTTTAGGACTAACTCTAAAGAGAACAAAGAAAGGAAAGAATATCAAAACTCACATGAAAATGAACATCAGTTATAACCTACATAAGCAGGTTGAATGAGGCCGAATTTGTCGCCCCCCCCCCCTTCCCCTCGACTACTTCTGACGAGCCGAGGTGCACGCTTGCTTCCTAACAGTTGCTTTGTTTATTTATTTCTGCCACGTCTGCTGTTATACCTTTCATACGTTTTTTTAGTAAAGCCATTGGGGTGGGTTTCATTAGGTCATCATCATCATCTTCCTCCTCTTTTGCCACTTTTGTCGTCAAGCGTCGTGGAGAGGAATAATGACGTTACAGCACCCAATGGGTGGCACTGAATAGTGTCATTGCGTGTGATTGTACAATGTCTTTGATACATCAGTCCATTTTCTACTGGGGCGTCCTCTTGCTCTCGTATCAGATCTTCTTTAATGTAGCACCAGTGTTGGTAGTTGATGGTGTTGCATTCCAGCCGAACCATTTTATCTTCTGTCTTAGAATATATGTGGCACAAGGTGTTACCCCCCTTTGTCTGTCTGATCACATTATTTCTTATTCGGTCTCGGATAGATAAGTTGATAGTTCTTCTTAGGCATCTCATCTTGCATATGTTGATTGTGTGTAAATGTTATTTAGATAATGTCCAAGTTTGACTTTGGTAGCATAAGATTGGTTTGAATATCATATTTGTTATCTGTCGTGTTGCAGACATAGGTTAGCTTGCTCTGGTCATGTGATGAGAAGAGGGACATTGGAGAACATCGTGACAGCTGGAAAGATGAAGGGGAAGAGAGGCAGAGGCAGACCAAGAGAAATGATACTGGATGGATTGAGACGGTGGCATGGAGGAATATCATCAGTTGAGTTGATCCAGAACACCGATGACCGAGATCTGTGGGGAGACATGAACGTCGACGCCAGCTGGCAGGGGACTTGATGATGATGATGATAAATTATGATGATGAGGTTTAATCAGGCCTCTTATAAACTAACATGTTCAACCTAGCTTTAGAATAGTAGCTTCAGTAAGTTACCTTTGATGATGACGGCCATAAGTCCACCGAACATGACAAAACACTGAAAGGCGTCCGCCCAGACTACACTCTTAATTCCTCCCAATGCCGTGTACAGGGTTCCAATCGCGCCCACAATGGCTACGGACATCCATAGAGGTATTCCGGCAGCCGCCTGTTGCAAAGATATTACAATACGAACAATGAACAGTTGAGATTTCCATTAGCCGCAAATTGGGAAGAATACATAAAAGAAAGAACAATAGCAAAGAACGTGCAGTGTCAACTCTGGTAGATGCACCGGATGCCCAATGTTCGCCCTCCGAGAGTGGGGTGGCTTCTGGGTAGACACACTTAACGATGTCGCTCTGGGAAATGTACGATAACGAAAGTCTCAAAGATGGAAACGCACAACAGGAATAAAACGTCGGGGAGTCATGACCCAGACGGACCCGCCGCCTGAGAGTGTAAAGTAGGTAAAGGGCCTGCACATTCGGCCAGAGGGGGGCCACTTCTGATGATCAGAAGGCTCCTGTCGTGCTTGCTCCGCGGCGGAATTTTTACTACATCGATTGGTTTTAAAAAGATTTGAGGCTGGGTGGCCCGATGGCTAGCATGTTTGTTTGTCCACGAGATGGCCATGTAATCGAATCCACTTCGAGACAGGAATTTGTTTCCAATTGAAGTAGCCTGGGGGACAAGTCGATCTAGCCATAAATCTGCTTCTTATAGTCCGTGGCGTTGGCGATCATGTGTCTCCAGAGCCTGCTGTCTCTTGCGCTGAAAATCATTTCTGATACTGATGTTTCTTCACGTTATTATGTCTACCTGTCTAGCATCTTCTCACTCGGTCTACCATTGCCTCTCTTCCTCTTCGACTTTGTCGTTGTGACGACATCCTCCAGATTTACCCTTCTCGTGACAAGCACAAAGAGTGTGGACTGTCCTCTTCTGATGTGAGTAGCTAGTTCTCTTTGTGAATTGACTTCTTTCAAGGTATCTGCAAAGCTCTTTTTTTCAATCCATGATATTCTCATAATTCCTCTATATAACAATCCATCCATCCATCCATCCATCCATCCATCCATCCATCCATCCATCCATCCATCCATCCATCATGTGCCAGGCCGATAAGCGTGGGCGGTCATGTTCTGCCATCTCACTCGATCACCAGAGTCGTAGATCAGCTCCGTGTTCCTGTCTCGACTCTGCCACGTGGCCATTCCATCCAGGTATTTACTTCTTGGTCTTTCCCTTGGTCTCTTCTCTTCGATCTTGCCAGTTGTCACCAAGTTCTCCAATTCATTTCTTCTCATTACATGCCCAAAAATGTTTGACTGTCTACGTCTAATGACTCTGATCAGTTTACGATCTTCATTTGTTTCTTGAAGGACTTGTTCATTGGTTTTTATGCCACTCCATGGTATTCTTTGCATTTTCCTCAGAAACCACATTTCCACAGCCATCAGATGTTTTTCTGCTTAACTGCTTATTGTCCATGCTTCACATCCATACAAAAGTATAGGTTCTATGTAGCACTTCAACACTCTTTTTCTCGTTTTAATTGATATCTTTTTATTGGTCGGTATGTTTTTCATCTTGCAATAGGCTACTTGTTCTAATCTCTTCAAGTCATCTCCCATCAGATTTATAACTGTGCTGAGATAACTGCATCGATTCACTTGCTTAAGAATATGCCCATTTACTCGTATATCACATTGTGGCATTTCCTTTTTCCCAGTGACGACCATAATCTGTGTCTTCTTAATATTCATTTCTAACCCTCTATAACCAGCCTCCACATAATTCCTCACTTATTTGTTAATTGTCCATGATTCGCTTCCGTACATCACGACAGGCTCAAGATAGCTCTTAAAAACTCTTTTCTTCAGCCAGGTTGCCAAGATAAAATGCAGAGAATATTCTATGCCTTGTCTTGGGTGTCTCTACATTTAACTTTCCTAACACATCTTCCGTCTGCTGTTATTTATGAACCCAAATACTTACATTGACTTGTTTCAGATTTGTTCCATTCACTTTGATATTGACTTTGGGTATACACGTTTTCAAAATAATGTATTTCCTTAGTGAATGTAAACACAGAAGCCACACACATTAGATTGCACAATTTATTGCCTGGCATATTTCGCTGCATCTCGTCAGGTGCGTACTGCAGTATTATATATCATTTGTAGTAAATAGATGAATAGTATGTTGACTGAAATACATAACACACCAATAAGCTCTGATACTGTGTGAATGTGGAGCAATGATAGTTAGTTAGTTAGTTAGTTAGTTAGTTAATTAGTTAGTTAGGTAGTCGACAGATCATCCTCATTGCACATCGAACCATTCAGTCCATAAGTGCTCGGATCTCCTCCTCAGCAAATCCCGCAGCGTGTAGCGGCTAACGACGCCAGTTCTGTGTTGGTTAATCAATCTTCTTTGGCTTCCCTTGTAGTGTTCTTGTTTGGCAACACCTCTTTTAATTTGCAGTTCTCACAGTCTGGCCATAGTTGTAGATTCACAGTCATTGCTTAGTTCTCGCAAAAGTCTTACTTCTCGTAGAGCATTCAGAATATCAGCCTGGTCCATAGCGCGTCCGCCCTCCACAGTAGCCTTACCTGCGAGCTTGTCAGCCCGCTCATTTTCTTGGACACCCGCATGCCCTGGCACGAAGATGAAACTAATCTTTGCCAGCTGAGACCGCTCCAGAGACAGCAACCACTCTTTTCGGATCCACCCCATCTCTATCCTCTTGAGCATACCCATTGAGTCACTAAGGAAACATGCCCTAATGAATGTCTGTGTCTCGAGCCATGTTATTGCTTTACCTACTGCCATGACTTCCATAGTCTGGCTACTTATGGTCTCAGCAAAAGCACCAGAGTCCTCCTTCACAATTCTCTTATACAAGTGAGAAACAATTGCGGACTTTACCTAACAATACCCGAATGTAACAATACTTGAATGTAACAATACTTGAATGTAACAATACTTGAATGTAACAATACCTGAATGTAACAATACCTGAATGTAACAATACTTGAATGTAACAATACCTGAATGTAACAATACCTGAATGTAACAATACCTGAATGTAACAATATCTGAATGTAACAATACCTGAATGTAACAATACTTGAATGTAACAATACTTGAATGTAACAATACTTGAATGTAACAATACCTGAATGTAACAATACCTGAATGTAACAATACTTGAATGTAACAATACCTGAATGTAACAATACCTGAATGTAACAATACCTGAATGTAACAATACTTGAATGTAACAATACTTGAATGTAACAATACTTGAATGTAACAATACCTCAATGTAACAATACCTCAATGTAACAATACCCGAACAGTACCTGAATGTAACAATATTTGAATGTAACAATACTTGAATGTATCAATACTTGAATGTAACAATACCTGAATGTAACAGTACCTGAATGTAACAATACCTGAATGCAACAATACCTGAATGTAACAATACCTGAATATAACAGTACCTGAATGTAACAATACTTGAATGTAACAATACTTGAACGCAACAACACCCGAATTTAACAGTTCTTGAATGTAACAATACTTTTATGTAACAATACTTGAATGTAACAATCCTTGAAGGTAACTTAACCTGAACGTAACAATATTTGAATGTAACAATACTTGAACATAATAATACACGAATTTAACAATACCTTAATGTTACAATATCTTAAAGTAACATTACCTGAACGTAACAATAGCCGAACGTAACAATACTCAAACGAACCAATACATGAACGTAACAATATTCAAAGTAACAATACATGAACATAAAAATACTTGAACGTAACAATACCTGAACGTAACAATACCTGAACGTAATAATACTTGAATGTAATAATACCTGAATGCAATAATACATTGAACTGCCAGAGTAACTAAAAACGATTGCCCGGAAGAGGCTAATAAAACTACGACACTCAATACTGTACAACCATAAGAAAGAGACAAATATCATTATTTGGTTATGTGAGGAAAAGAGAAGAGAGGCACTGAAGAAAATCGTGACGACAGGAAAGAACAAAGGGAAAAGAGGCAGAGGCAGACAAAAAAAATATTGCTGGATGGATTGAGATAGTGACGTGGAGAAATCTCATCAGCAAACTTGATCCAGAACGCCAAAGACAGAACTCTGTAGAGAGACATGAACGCGTGCGCCAATAAGCAAGACACATGATGATGGTGGTGGTGGTAATGATGATGATGATGATAATGATGATGATGATCAACAATACCTGATCTTAGAAATACCTGAAGGCTAAGTGCTGGCGTTAGAAGAGCTATGCCCATGTAGGCGAGTGTTTGCAACATCCCCAGACCGACCGCACACATCCGGACGAGGTTGGACTCGAACCGCAGTGATAGGTACTCGTACAGACTGGTGAGATGTAGCGGATACATGAGGGGAATCATTGTGTAGATGCCCACAATGTAGCTCAACCCGAAGCCAAAAAATGGTACCGCCGCCCTGGCGCTGTAGTAATAGACATCGGAAGGTACTCCCACAAGAGCAATCGCAGACTAGAGAAAATATTCACATGTAAGTTAATAGTCTGTACGAACCAATGTTTCCACAAAGCATTGTATCTTCATATCGGATGTTTGTAAAGTCTCACTACCCTTTGTATGTAGAACAAGTTTGAAAAATGAAGTAAATGATGTCATCATACAATGTGCTAAAAATAATCATTAAATTAGTTACAATAGTTACTGCTATGGTCTAACGCTGTTTTTGGGGGAAGCTGGAAAGTACCAATGAAGTATTCATTATAACAGGTGTTGGTAATATCCACCACGGGCTTCAAATTTTTAACCGTAATGCGATGAGGAAGTTGTTTATCCGGACACTTTGCTAAGAATCGAAATCGAAGTAGTAGTAGTAGTAGCAGTAGTAGTAGTAGTAGTAGTAGTAGTAGTAGTAGTAGTAGTAGTAGTAGTAGTAGTAGTAGTAGTAGTAGTAGTAGTAGTAGTAGTAGTAGTAGTAGTAGTAGTAGTAGCAGTAGTAGCAGCAGCAGTAGTAGTAATAGTAGTAGTAGTAGTAGTAGTAGTAGTAGTAGTAGTAGTAGTAGTAGTAGTAGTAGTAGTAGTAGTAGTAAAAGCAGCAGCAACAGAAGCAGTAGTAGTAGTAATAGCAATAGTAGTAGTAGTAGTAGTAGTAGTAGTAGTAGTAATAGTAGTAGTAGTAGTAGTAGTAGTAGTAGTAGTAGTAGTAGTAGTAGTAGTAGTAGTAGTAGTAGTAGTAGTAGTAGTAGTAGTAGTAGTAGTAATAGTAGTAGTAGTAACAGCAGCAGCAGCCACATTAGTAGCAGTTCTTTTTCTCCTCTGCTTCGCTTGAAATATGTCTGTAACTGCAATGTTGTCTCTTGAATGAATTTAACTGTCTTTTTTAGTTCACTCAGTGGTCCATAGATTTTATCTTCCGCTGTTGTTTCTCTTGGCCAGAAGGTTTGCCTAGATATGTTATATTTTGGGCAGTCTGGGAGTATGTGCTCTGCTGTCTGCGACGCTAATCCACATGTGCACATGGCTGTTTCACCAATCTTGAATTTTGTATACATGTGGTTGCGTATTCTATTGTGTCCTGTTCTGAGGAGCAAAATAATGACTAATGGATGGTATCCACTGCACGTGACCTTATGCTGATTGCTAAATTCAGAAAGCAGTGTCCTTAGTACTAGCAATTTCCCAGACAGGAGCGCCTCGAGTACTGATTTTGCATCTATCAGTAGCACTACAGGTTGTGTACCATGGCTGCTATTTAGGGGTTTGCAGAAGATGGGAAGGAGACATCTACAGCACATCTATCTTTGGTGCCAGGCCGAGAGAAAGGTCTCTGCACAAACGTCACTTCTATAGATTAAACTCTTTTTGGGGCATAAGCGACCTGAACGCCAATACATCATCGAACTTAACTGATTAATTGCCATGGGTGATTAATCGTCTTAAGCGAATATCCGTATCTGCCATGGGAGTATACACAGCAGTTTTCATTCTGCAACCCCTGTAATTTGATATATAATACAACATGTCTGCTACCATATTAACAACGTTTAAGTTATAACTATGACACAATCCCTGTCTCTAATTTTCCGCCTTCCATTTTTGTTTGGACCAAACCTACCTTTTGTTTGACATTGAATCTGTTAAGAGTTGAAACTAAGTCCTGCAGAGGATTTACAAACAACAGAAATGACAGTACTGAAAGCCAGAGATGATAGCACTGAAAGCCAGAAGGCGAACGGATGGAAGACGTGAAAGGCAAATGAGCCAGATGGCGTCAAAGACCATGAACAAACGTCAAAAGTAACAAACATCAATCAATCAATCATGTGCCATGCCGGAAAGCGTGGGCGGTCATGACTCGCCATTTCACTCGATTACTAGAGCCGTGGGTCAGCTCAGTGTTCCTGTCTCGTCCATGCCATATAGCAAGCCATCCAAGTATTTTCTTCTCGGTCTTCCTGTTGGTCTGTTCCCTTCGATCTTGCCAGTTGTCACTAAGTTCTCTAATCCATTTCTTCTCATAATGGATTAGAGAACTTAGTAAAACTGGCAAGATCGAAGGGAACAGACCAACAGAATGTTCAGTGAAAGGTCAGGATAGAACCTGCTTGCGATCCATAACCTTGACTGCCAAGATGACACTGCAAAGATTACACTCTCAGAGTATGGTGAATAATGACTCGTGTACTTACGATAAAAGTGACAAACATGGACAAGGCAACAGGCAGCATGAACATACTACGGCCGCCCAGCAAGTACTCATCCCTCGTGGCATTCTTGGAATCTTTGACAGCGAAGAACACGCCAATTCCTAGAGGGATCACCAACATAAACGTTGTAACAGCATAATCTGCCGTTTGTAGAAGTATCTCTTCGGCCATGTCTGAAACTGCAACAAGTCCACTGCACCGAGTTAATTATTATCACGGGAATGTCTAGTAAGCATGACTTTTGCCAAATATGATGCTAAAACTCTGGTCCGCTAGTGCTAGGGAAAAGCATCAATAGTTTTATACAAGTCTATATGCGCAAAACATATTAACAACTATGAATAGTGAAATATCACGCAGGGTTGTGCTAATTTACAGAGTCGGATAATAGTCTGTGACGTATAGGAGTACTTTCAGAGTCGTATCTGACAAGTTTCTGCAAACATACTCAAAAATAGCAGTTGCTGTCATAACATGAGAAAGATTGCAAGTATACTGATAGATAACCACAGAAGTTGACGAATGTGAAATATATGTTGTAGACCAATGGTTCTCAACCGGTGGGGAATCCCCCCACCCAGGGAGGGGGATTTTAGGGTTTCCGGGAGGAGGGGGGGGGTTAAGATTTTTTCATGAACCGATTACTTGATATTGTTTTTCCCCAATACTTTACGGTTCTGTACTTCAAGCCCTTCTGAAATTCGTTTTATAACGTAAGTAAACCCGCAATTAACGTTTCATGTAGACGTCTAGACTTGTTCTAGTATGTTTTATTAAATTTTGCTTCCATATTTACGTATACTGTGTAAGATTGGGGGTGGGGGGATGGGGAGAGATATTTATTGGGAGGAAATACGAAAGGTGGAGGGGAATAACATTCTGAACATATGGTGAAGGGGTGCATGGGCCAAAAAAGGTTGAGAACCACTGTTGTAAACAATATAAATATTGAAATATATGTTGTAGACCAGGGGTGGCCAACCTTTTCAGCAGGCGGGCCAAATTTCAGAAATAATATTTCCTGCCGGGCCACGCACCTAATTTTGTTTCTTTTTTGTTAATTAAAGTATACAAGCAAGCGTGCAACAGCTTCGACCACATCGTCGCTTCCCAGTAGGTGAGATCGTGGTCAAACGCTTGGCTGGTTTAATATAAAAAAGACAAACAAACAAGTAACAGATATATATATATATATATATATATATATATATATATATATATATATATATATATATATATATATATATTTGAAGAAAATCAAACATAACTGAGAATCAAACATATTTATTAGACAATTTAAAAATATTTAAAAGTGAGACGAGACATCTGACTTTGTTTTGCAGAACTAAATGCATCAAAGTTGATCTCGACTGATGTCGCTACATGCAAACAGTTTTCCAAATGAACATCTGTGTTCTCACTTGTGATTTAATGTGCTTCATGCGACTAAAAAGCTGTTCACACGCATAAGTGTTTCCGAATGACGAAACCGTCGAAAGACCACGTTTGTAAAACGCAGGATATTTATCCTTGCCCAAATATGTTTTATAGAACTTTTCCAAACCAACTTGATGGAATTTATCCTTTAACTGTGTATCACAATACATTTCACAATGTTCCATTTGTAATCTTCCTGGTAATAAATTCACGTCTACCGCAAATGGCGTTGCAAATGCACAAATAAGCACATGTTTTTTTTTTAAATATTTAAATTCTGAAAGTGGTTTTCAAATTCGAAGTTTAAGTCATATATCAAAGATATCTGCCGCCTCCTGTGTGACGTCTGGTTGCAATGAGAATGCAGGAAAGGGAGTAAAGTTTTTTATCCTCAACTGTTGTTCCCAAAGACCAAGTTTCATTTGAAATGCAGAAATATGATCATACATCTTATTAATTAATTGATCTTTCCCTTGTAGACGAGTATTAACGTCATTTAGGTGGCTAGTTATATCGACCAGAAATGCTGAAATCCATGAATTGTCCCGAAAATGCGGGTTATTTAAAATAGACCAAAAACCAATGAATTTTTTTTTTCTCAAAAAAATGCGAGATATTTCAAATTTTTCTTAGCTATAATTTAAAAATATATGATATGTTGTTTTGGTGACATGTACAATAAATTTAACATGTATGTTTTCTTCGAAGTCGGAGAGTATCTGCTTGCACGGCTAGGAACACCAGTCTGCACACCAATAAGCCAGACATGGGACAACGGATACTCACGCAAACCTCAGTTCAGTATGACATCACACTGATGTTGGACAACAGGATGTCACCATCCGACATACAGGACTTCACGCTGGAGTTCACAGCCAGCAAACGCAAGCAAGCAAGCAAGCAAGATGTATGTTCATTTGATCTAGCTCCGCGGGCCACAACACGACTCCCGGCGGGCCGCATGCGGCCCGCGGTCCACGTGTTGGCCACCCCTGTTGTAGACAGTACAAACATTGAGATATATGTTGTGACAATATAAATATCGAAAGATATCTTCTAGCTGGACAATATAAATATTGAAATATATGTTGTGGTAATACCGAGAATTTGAACTTGTTGTCTTTAAAATGACAATAGGTCTTCACTGAAGACGTGTGTACTTCGAAGCATGGCCAACTACAGACTCTATACAAATGGTGACTTCGACTCACGGACAACTACACACCCAACTACATACCCATACAAATGGTGACTTCGTTGGACGGGACTTCACCCACCTGCGTTCATATGTATGGAATATAAGGGTGTGAATTCTCTTCACTCTCCATAGTAGTAGATTGTGAAATAGAATTCTAAGAAAGTTGAAGAAAGAACCGGAGAAGAAGAGGAAGAAGAAGAAGGAGCGGAGGCGAAAGAGATGAAGACAGAGATGAGGAGAAGTGGAAGGATACGAGGAAAAAGAAGACGACGAGAAGGAGGATGAAAGAAAAAAAGAAGAGAAAAGAAGAAAAGTAGAAAAGGGTAGAGGTGGAAGAAGAATAGGAGGAGGAGGAGAAGGTGTTGAGGCCTAAGAGGAGAAGGATGTCGACTGAGATTTAGAAAGAAGAAGCGAACTGATTCTAGAAATCTTAGACTTTAACTGTCTGAAATTCACGCAATAAATGAATCACCAAAAACGAGAAGAAGATTGTCAGCCTTACAAGAACACAATTAAAAGAAACACAATAGACGTTGCGGCTAACGCCTTCGTCAGCACAGAATAAAAAAAAAACCAACACACACACATCATCATCAAGTGCCGTGCCGACTGGCGTAGGCGTTCATGACTCTCCACAGATCTCGGTCTTTGGTTTTCTGGATCAACTCTGCCGTTGATATTCCTCCATGCCACAGTCGCAATTCATCCAACATCATTTCTCGTGGTCTGCCTCTGCCTCTCTTCCCCTCGATCTTTCCAGTTGTCACGATGTTCTCCAGTCCCTCTCTTCTACAACTACATGAAAAACACTACATGAAAATATTAAAGATACTTATCTGTATCCTTGTGCCGTGCCGATGAGCGGGCTCGGTCATGTTTCGCCATCTCACTCGATTACCAAAATCGTCGATCAGTGCAATATTCACGTCTCGACCATACCACGAGGCCACGCCATTCAGATATTTACTTCTCTGCCTTCCCCTTGTTTTGTTTTCCTCTCGATCTTGCCAGTTGTCACCAAGTTCTCCAATTTATTTCTTCTCATAACGTGTCCAAAAAAAAAAAATGTTGACTGTCTACGTCTAATTTCTCTAATCACCTTACGTTTTTCATTTGTTTCTTGTAGGACTTGGTCATGGTTTTTCTATCTGTCCATGGTATTCTTTGCATTTTCCCCAGAAACCACATTTCCACAGCCATCAGATGTTTTTCAGCTTGTCTGCCCACTGTCCACGCTTCATATCCATACAAAAGTACAGGTTCTGTACAGCACTTCAAAACTCTTTTTTTCTCGTTGCAAATGACGCCTTTTGATTGGTCAGTATGTTTTTCATATTGCAAAAGGCTACCTTCGCCGTGGAAATTCTAGTTCTAATCTCTTCAATGCATCTCCCATCAAATGTTATGACTGTTTCGTGATAATTGTGCCAACTCACTTGTTGAAGAATATTCCCATTTACTCGTATATTACATTGTGATATTTACTTCTTCTTATTGGCGACTATAATCTGTGTCATCTTAAAATTTAATTATAACCCAAGTTGTTCACTGTGTGCAACAACCGCATCTACTAAATGTTGCAGATCCTGCTCATTGTCTGCAACCATCTGTCTATCATCCGCATATTTAATGTTATTACTGTTTCTTCCTCCAATTCCTTTCATATTTTCTAAATGTCTGAAAATCTTTTCACTGTACAGGGAAAAAAGATCTGGAGACATTACACATTCTTGTCTCACACTTCACTTAATAGGCTGATATTGATCTACTTCATTATCAATCTTTATGACAGCTTGTTTCCAGTATATGTTTTTTTTATATGCGTCTACGGTCTTTTCCATCAATTCGTAGATCTGCAAGCATCTTTGTCACGTTGACATGTCTTATTTTATCGAAAGCCTTTGTGTAGTCAATAAAGCAAAGATGTAGGTTTTTGTTTATTTCTACAGTATGGTCATTTAATGTTCTCAGCATATGCAAAGCATTTACTGTACCGTTGCCTTCTACAAACACGCACAGCAAACTACTGAAGGTAACATTACTTAGAATATCACAAACACCTAAAAATGACCGGGTTGTTTCCGACGTCTTGTAAAGAACATGCAAATATATGGGTTTTTTTTTTTGGTGTGTGTGTGGATGATTTAGTGGTCTTCTTCTTCTTCTTCTTCTTCTTCTTCTTCTTCTTCTTCTTCTTCTTCTTCTTCTTCTTCTTCTTCTTCTTCTTCTTCTTCTTCTTCTTCTTCTTCTTCTTCTTCTTCTTCTTCTTCTTCTTCTTCTTCTTCTTCTTCTTCTTCTTCTTCTTCTTCTTCTTCTTCTTCTTCTTCTTCTTCTTCTTCTTCTTCTTCTTCTTCTTCTTCTTCTTCTTCTTCTTCTTCTTCTTCTTCTTCTTCTTCTTCTTCTGTGTTCATCCGGAGTTTTTTGTTTGTTTCGGACGTGATTGCGTTGTGCCTGTTTACAGCAGAGCTGCGTTCTTGCGCTGGCAGGCCGACACATCCGACTTCTGCGGGCATTTGTTGACCGGGTTAACCTTCCCGGGGTTTTCGTAATGTTCACGCTTCCCTCTTCGAACCAATACCGTATAGGTTAGCACCTTATACCCCATAGTCTGATGACGTGCAAAGCAGTTCTTTAAATGTTGACTTCTCTTCCTTGACTTGGTACCCGTGAAGTCGGAGTGGGTTCGCTATGGTAATAAAGAAAGACAGTCCTGTGCACTAGAAATAGTAGCACGTATATGGACTACACTTGAGTACAAAGCGAGCGAATGTAAAACCAAAAAAAAAAATTACTGTTGACTGCCTAGGTCAAGCGGAGATACCGCAGTGACTAAGACCTACAGTCCTGACGTCAATTTCGCCCATCGTGGGAAATAGAGTAGACATGGTACAGAAAACCATGACATGCGACGGGTTTTTCTGTAAGCTGACACAGAGGTGGGTGAATCGACGTGACAATGACATTTGACATGACTTGTGCCAGCAGTCGACATTATCATGTGCAGCAACAGTCTGGTGTTTGTGTTCACAGGCAGCATTGATGGACTCCATCTCGTGAGAGAGATAGCGCATGCGCGGAGGTGTCACGTGTGCTATGAGGTTACTTTCGTTATCATTATCATGTGCCTTGTAGACAAGCGTTGTGGGTCATATGTCGCCATTTAATAATTTATGCAGTGTTAGATCAAGTCTGTGTTGTTGCCCCGATTATCATCATAATCATGTGCCATGCAGTATGTTTTTCATCTTGCAAAAAGCTACCTTCGCGTTAGAAATTCTAGTTCTAATCTCTTCAATGCATCTCCCATCAAATGTTATGACTTCTTCTTCTTCTTCAGCGTTCCGAGCCATTGAGGTTCTTTGCTGCAGATACAATCCGTCTCCATTCGTCTCTCTGGTGGACCTTCTCTTGCCAGTCGTTGATTCCAAGTGCTTGTAGGTCTGTATATGTATTATCTCTCCACCGCCTTCTTGGTCTACCTCGGGGTCTACGGTCATTTATTTCCTGAGTGTAAGCGAGTTTTGTTTCCCTATTATCTTCCATTCTTTCTATATGCCCCAGCCATTGTAGTCTATTAGCCTTCATTGATACCAGTGATTAGCGGGGACTTAAACAGATCATAAATGTCTTTGTTACTTCTTCTTTTCCACTCTCCACTTTGTGTATCCCTAATGGGTCCAAAGATGAGTCTTAAAATATTGTTCTCAAAGGTTTGTAACAAGTCTTCGTCTCCTTTCGTTGTACTCCAGGTTTCAGAGCCATACAGCACAACTGGTCTGATCAGTGTTTTGTATATTGTGATTTTGGTGTTACGAGATAGCGCCTTTGATTGTAGTAGATGTTGTAGTGCATATTATATCTTATTTCCAGAGTAGATGTTATGACTGTTCCGAGATAATTGTACCGATTCACTTGTTGAAGAATACTCCCATTTACATGTATATTACATTGTGGTATTTCCTTCTTCCCAGTGACGACCATAATCTGTGTCTTCTTACAATTTAATTCTAACCCATGTTCTTCACTGTGTGCAACAACCGCATCTACTAAATGTTGCAGATCCTGCTCATTGTCTGCAATCAAGACAGTATCGTCCGCATATCTATTGCTATTAATGTTATATCCCCCAATGATGATTCCTTTCAAATCGTCAACATATCTGAAAATACTGTCACTGTACAGAGAAAAAAAAAGATCTGGAGACATTACTCATCCCTGTCTCACATCTCTCTTAACAGGCTGATACTAACCTTCCTTATTATCAATCTTTATGGCAGCTTGTTGATTCCAATATATGTTGTGGTTTTCTTTTTCTTTTTTTTAGTCTAAGGTCTTTCCCATAAATTTGCAGATGTACAAGCATCTCTATCATGTTGACATGTTTTACTTTATCACAAGCCTTTATGTAGTCAATAAAGCAATATTATACAATGTAGTCAAGTCATTAGGATGTTTATCCCCTTGTCTTCTCCCTGCTCTTTTCCCATTAAGCTTGCCAGTTGTCACCAAGTTTTCAGGATTATTTTTTCTCATAACGTGCCAGAGAAATTATGTCATTTTTCTGTAATCATTTGACGGTTTACATTTGTTTCTTCAAGGATTGTCTGGTTTAGTTTTCTGTTCTGTTTTTGTCAATCCATTGCATTCTTTTCTCTGAAATTGTGCGCTATCAAATAATAATGAAATGTTAAGTTAATTACATATCCTTACAGAACGTAGCACTCAACCCAGCATATGTTTGCTGCTAGTGATGTCTGGGTAAGTTTACGTGCAGTAGTTTAGCATTGTTTTCTGGCACTCATGCCATTGTATGGAAACCGATGTAAGGCGGTTTGCTTCCAAATCGCCCTCAGTTGTGTTTCGAAAGAGTTCGATTGCGGGATTGCGAATTGCATTCGTAACACCCTTCGCCACCGAGCCGGATAATGAGATGTACGCATCTGTAAAGAAGGTTGTCTAAGCTAGAATAGGAAATACTATACATTAATTTTTCAATTTTGGTTCTGTAGTTACTTTTCTTCTTGGCATCGACCATACTGTTCGGTGACCATAGTTATCATCTCTATACAGATTGTCATCAAGCTCAATCCACAACATGCTTCCGTGGTTTTATGTTTGAATGGCTAAACGGCCACTGCAACCCAAGCTTAGCCACAAAGTCCATCTTGCTACTTGTAATCCGGCGCTATATTTGATCAATCATTTATTGTTCATCGAATATTTCCTAAACGAAACGCTTTTTCTCATTTCCCGTTGTGGTAATAGTGTATGAGGTGTTGAGATATCGAAGCGGAGGGCGTTTTATAGTCTTTCGTTTGCACTGATGTATGAGGTGTTATGAAATCGAAGAAGGTAGTGTTTTATATTCTTTCGTTTGCACTGATGTATGAGGTGTTAAGAAATCGACGAAGGTGGTGTTTTGTAGTCTTCGACTGCACAGGTATTCCTGAATGTTCCTTATGAGTTGCCTAATTTGTTTTTCTTTCGTTGGGAGAAATGACAAAGATCTGACGTCACCGCGTATCTAAGCTTGACATGGGCAGTAAAATGTCATTTGTTTGTTTTACATTCGCTTGTCTTGAACTCAAGCGTAGTCCATATACGTGCTACTACTTCTAGTGCACCGGACTAGCTTTCCTTATTGCCAATGTTTCTTGCCTTCAGGCGAACCCACCCCGACTTCAGGGGTACCAAGTCAAGGATGAGAAGTCAACATTTAAAGAACTAAAGAACTTATTCCTCTTATACAACCCACTTATAGTCGTCTAAGGCGTCAGTCGCTCCAAACAAGGATACAGATTCAGATAAGTATCCTTAATATTGTCATGTAGTGTGTTTCATGTAGTTTTGTGTCGGTTTGTGTTTGTTTGTTCTGTGTTGACGAAGGCTTTGGCCGCAACGTCCAATTTGTTTCTTGTAATCAGCATTTTGTGCTGACCATAGCAGTGACTACTGTAACTAATTTAACTAATTTAATAAATGTTTAACCGGTCTCTGTGGCTAAGGGCTTGCGAACGCGGTTTGTGAGCCCGTATACCCGGGTTCGAAACACGGAGGTGCTGGTTGTTTCGAAAAAGGTATAGGGGCTGGTTGTTCAGAAAGCAATGGTAAACTACTGAACGTAACACTTGCCTAGTACATCAACAGCAGCTGAAAATGGTGTTGACTGCAACGTCCCGTAAGGGATACGCAACACAATTTTTTTTTAAAGCACATTATTGATGACATCATGTAAAGGGGACTGAGTGGTCTCGAGGTATGGTGTCCGCTTCGAGTGCTGGAGGTCCCGGGTTCAAGCCCTGGTGAGGGCCGGGATTTGTTCACTTGACTTCTAGTAACAAAACTGGTCTCTGGGTAGTGAGATCGGACGCCCTTGTGTATTGTTCCGCACGTAAAAAACCCTTTGGCAGTTGGAAATCGAAAAAGAGTAGCCTAACGGCGCTGCCCGGGCAAACAAATTTTTAAGCTAAAAATCTATCCAAAGTATTTCAGGATCCTCGCCGGTGCTACGGAGTTCGTGCACTGAGTTGTGTTTCTCCAAACTCAGGTTTGAGTTAGTAGTAGAACGGAGCACGTATGGGTTACACCCGTGTGCCGTGATGTTGAGCCGTCGACTAAACTAAACTAAGCTAAACTAAACTAAATAAACTAAACTAAACTAAACTAAACTAAACTAAACTGTGTTTTAGTAAAGCTCACAATCTACTTCTCGTTGTTTGGTGATTCATTCATTGGAAGGTATTCCTAAAGACTGATTAACTCTCATTTCCACATACACTGATATTACATGTTCGACTACTCGATTTGCTTATTGCTTTTCCTCTCCACATATGTAAGTTGCTTGGCACTCACACTGGAATTTATACATGGAGATTGATTGGGTGTACAAAGACAGTGATAGTTACACAGATGCAGTAGGTATTGGTGTGGTGTTTCTCGTTCGGAGAAATGGGCAAAGAATACCATGGACGGGCAGAAAAACAAATTCCGCATCTCAATAACAAACAATTGAAAACTATACACTGTCCAGAGAATTTATACCTACATGGGACAGATTCATTAGACATATTATGAGGAAGAGACATGTTATTTTGATAAGAAACGACAGTGACAACTGGCAAGATTGATGGGAAATGAGCAAGGGGGAAGTCAGAGAGATAAAAATCCGGATGGCTTGGCCGCATGACATAATCGAGACAAGACCACAGAGCCGATCCAAGGCTGGTGATCGTGTGAGATGATTAGTCATGACATAATCGAGACAAGACCACAGAGCCGATCCAAGGCTGGTGATCGTGTGAGATGATTAGTCATGACAGCTAACCCTTATCGCTTGATACGTGATGATGATTATCATGCTGCTTTTAAGTAGTATATTGTCGAGTGTGTCCTGAGACCTCGACCTCTTTTTTTCTATTCTGTTAGTGCTAATGAATACCTCTGTATGTATTACTACGGTTATTAACGTGAAAAGGTGAAAGATAAATTACGTGTCACATACTGACCTGGAGTGTTCAGATATAGGTCAGGGCATTCAGGGAAAGTTCTCTAGTACTCATTGTGAACCATGCTAACGTTACAGTTTGTATGCTTCTTCTGTGGCTTTCTGTCCCTCACTGGGGCACAGACATTCAATCAACTCACGCTAGCCTTTATATCTGTTACCTTCTCTTGCAGCTCTCTCCATGTCCTATGTATTATTCATCACTGTCTTGTATTCTATATTATTTATCTCTGTCTTGTTTTCTATATTTTTTATAATTGTCTTGTATTCTATATTATTTATATCTGTCCTGTATTCTATATTATTTATATCTGTCCTGTATTCTATATTATTTATATCTGTCCTGTATTCTATATTATTTATATCTGTCCTGTATTCTATATTATTTATCACTGTCTTGTATTCTATATTATTCATCTCTGTCTTGTTTTCTATATTTTTTATAATTGTCTTGTATTCTATATTATTTATATCTGTCCTGTATTCTATATTATTTATATCTGTCCTGTATTCTATATTATTTATATCTGTCCTGTATTCTATATTATTTATATCTGTCCTGTATTCTATATTATTCATCTCTGTCTTGTTTTCTCTATTTTTTATAATTGTCTTGTATTCTATATTATTTATATCTGTCCTGTATTCTATATTATTCATCTCTGTCCTGTATTCTATATTATTTATCACTGTCTTGTATTCTATATTTTTTATCATTGTCTCGTATTCTATATCATTTATCACTGCCCTGTTTTCTATATTATTTACTACTGTATCGTATTCTATATTATTTATCACTGTCCTGTATTCTATATTATTCATCTCGGTCTTATTCCTCTTCTGCCCTTCGTGTTCCTCTTGCACCTTGCGGTGTCGAGATGAAGCATAAACAGCGAGAGAGTGCCCGTTTATGGGCTTCATATATCGAGATTCTCATAGACACTATTAACCCCTCTGTCCTCTGCGACTTTCCCATGTGCTTTAGGCCATCCATTATTTCGTTCCTCCACGGGTTCCAGACAAGAGAGTGTCTAGTTATACTATCCTCAAATTTTCTCAACGTGTTCTATCCAGTGACAGCGTCTTTTCTTCATCTTTTGATTCCCTGAAACCCGTTTAGCTGTCTCCACGAACTCTACATTTGTGATTTTTTCATACCCTTTTATTCCTACTATTCTGCGAAGGTACCAGTTTGTGAATATTTGCAGTATATTGGTAATTCTGTTAGACGTCCTCTCTTGTTTCTAAT
The DNA here is from genome assembly GCA_963921405.1 of Cepaea hortensis. NCBI lineage: Eukaryota > Metazoa > Mollusca > Gastropoda > Stylommatophora > Helicidae > Cepaea > Cepaea hortensis. The sequence continues at coordinate 104,523,134 of OY992885.1, read as the reverse complement.
TTATACAATAGTAACGATTTAAAGAGAAAATCAGAAATGAAGAAATCAGGACTAATGTGGGAGTTATAGCAGTGCTAGATTTTACCAGAAAGCAGCAAGTTAAATGGTTTGGCCATGTAACTAGATTACCAACTAACAGTATACCACAACAAGCAAAGCTGTACAGACCAAATGGAAGCAGAGGAAGATTCCGGCCACGTAAACGATGGGCAGAGGGAATAGCAGAGTCCATGGGGATATCGATACATGAAACCCATGTAACCTTCCCACTGCTTATGCTTCACCTCGACAGCCCAAGATACGAGAGGAACAAGATGAGATGAGATGAAATCGATTTAACATTGGAGCATATATTCTAAGTCTGGCGTTAACTGTAAGTTCCTTTGACTTCCTCACATATTCTAGTACTCTGAAAGCTCGTATAGTTATTGTATTTGCTTTCACACAATGTGGTCGGCGGTTAAGTTTCCGTAGGAAAAAGTAGGAACGAACGAACTATATTTTCAGAGGTCACACATTAGGCACGCAGAGATCAGTGCACCCCTCTTCAGCATGCGTGTGTCAGGTTTACGTGCCCTAGACCAGTGGTTCTCAACCTTTTTTGGCCGGTGCCCCCCTTCACCATATTTTTAGAACGTCATTCCCCCCCCCCCCTTTCGTATTTCCTCCCTAAAAATTTCCCCCTGCCCCTACACAGTATACGTAATAATTGAAGCTAAATTTAATAGCACATACTAAAACAAGTCTAAACATCTACATAAAACGTTATTTGCGGATCTGCTTACGTTATAAAATTAATTTCAGAAGAGTGAGACGTACAGAACCGTAAAGTTTGAAGGGAAAAACAAACACAAAAGTCGCTTAAAAGTCGACAGGGTCGACTTCATTGCACCGGGTGTTTATCCCATATGGCTCGGTCTCTTTCCGCAGCGCGGAAAGCGTCGCACAAAGGACGAACTCCGTAGCTTTTAGCGACGACCCACAGGAGTCTCCGAAACATTTAACTCGTAAACCGAAGGGTGCGGCCCGGAATCGAACCCACAACCTTCGGAGCACGAGTCAAACGGTTGACCACTTCGCCACAGAGACTCCCTTTAAATGGCCAGGAAAAACAATATCAAGTAATCGGTTCTTGTATAAAGGCAATCTAGAAATAATCTTAATCCCCCCTGGAAACCCTGAAATTCCCCCCTGGGGGGGGGGGGGGAATTCCCCACCGGTTGAGAACCACTGCCCTAGACAGATTCCACCTAGAGTAGTTAGTAGAGTTCTAACCTTAGTTAACTTCCGTCTTAACAATTTTGACAGGGCAGAGGCCTACTCTTTGCGATGTGTAACTTACTATGGATTAAAAAAAACAAAAACATGCACAGCTTACACGTGGAATTTCGTGTCTTTTACCCTAATGTGAGGAAGCTAGTTATGCGCTATCACTACCCAAGAGATCAGGGGAACATTCCTCCATATGTAGTGGGTATATATGTGTATAGACCAATTGGAACTAAATGGAGGATGTGGTTATATCATGTAGGCCGTTGTTTCCCCAGGATATTTACAGGTACCCCTTGTAAGCTAGGGCAACATGGCAGTCCAGTACAGTTGTGACAACTCCGTCTTTACTGGGATTCGAACTCATGGCACCAGGGCTGGCAGGCAAGCGTGCTGATTAAAATTGAATCTTTCGGGAGATTCTTCAGCCAACCAACCAAGACAGAACAGTAATGGAGGAAATGGTTCTGGTAGATGTGGCTTGGAACGGGCAACACGGTGGATGACACGGAGCATTAAAGATACCTCGTAATCCCGCATACCCTCCTTACGTTGGTGTCTTTTTTTTTACTGAAATGGTATGGGTGCCGGTCGTTCAGAAAGCAATAGCAAACTACTGAACGTAAACTTGCCCAGGAATCACGAACAGCCAAAAAATGCTGGGGTTGACTGCTACGTCCTTTAAAGGATATGTAACAATTAAAAAAAGATAAGAAAATACGAGAGGCAGAGAAGTGGAAAATGTAAATACAGGAATCACAAACAATATGTTACACGATTTATTGCCTGGCATATTTCACTGCATTTGGTCTGGTGCATACTGCAGCGTTATACAGGGTGGTTGTAAAGTCTCACTACACTTTGTATGTAGAACAAACGTGAAAAATGAACTACTTGATGTCATTAAAACAGGTGCTCCACAGTCCATCGTGAAGCAATGTAATGTGCAGCGAATGGCTATCGTCTGCTGGAGAAGTTCTTTGCACTCCAATCAATGAATACTTTATTAGTACATTCCAGCTTTTCCAAAATAGAGTTAGACCATAGCAGTGTCTAGTGGTAACTAATTTAATGAATTTTTAGCACATTATTGATGACATCATGTAATTCATGTTTCAAATGTGGTATAAATACAAAGACTACAAACACTATGTATATTATATGAAGCGAATAAATGGATACTACTTCTTGCTGAAGCAAACACAGGTATTGTTCGAATGTGGAGAAGTATCTAAAGTCATTCATGTAGGCTTTGATAGAACCAAGTTATGCAAAGGGCTTGCTGTGTGACAGAATAATCATCATTATGATTACGCATCAATACAAATTCGACGATGTAGCCAGATCAAATGTTTATCCGAAAGTGTCGCATGTAGACAGTCTGAAAACCACTGCTCTACGATGGCGTGTCATCACTAGCTCATTAGCAACACCAAGGGAATCCCCGTGGTGAACTAGTTACGCCGGCTGGTTAGCGCTCCGAAGGTTGGGGGTTCGATTCTGGGCTATGCCATTCGGTTCACGAATGCAATTTTCTGGGAAACTCCTGGGGGATCGCCGCTAGAGCTACCGAGTTTGTGATTTGTACGACGCTTTCGGCAAGTCGCTATGGGGAAAGTTACCGAGCGATAAGGGATAACACTCAATGTACTGACGTCGGTCGTCTTACACTTAACACCAACGCTAACCAAATGCAACATAGCGGTTCTCCCGTGTGTTGCCGGGGCCCATAAGGGAAGCAAAGAATAGCAACACTGCAGCCTACCACGCATGTCGTAAGAGGCGACTAAGGAGGCTATGGTTCCGTCGCCCTGCTACTGAGTGAGTGCGTGGCGCGACACTGTGAGCTGTGAGTTTCGTGTGAAATGCTTTTGAATCTGCCCGAGGTTATTTGGAACGTGACTGCATGTTCGGAGCGATGGCAGCTGGCTATGTCCCAGAGTTGACCGGTTTTTGCCTTATGCAGAAATGCGTGGCTGCTGGGCTTCTGGTTGACTGCCACTGCCATCGACGATGAACTGTATTTTCGTGGACTGTGTGGGTGAACATCTAGGAAACATCCAGATGGGAAAATGACTGACGATTCCATCAGAGATAAACTGGATGTTTCGTGGGGGTCTATTGTGTTGACATTCTGGCGGCGGCTTTATGCGCAGTGTATCTGTGCAAGCTGTTGTTTGTCGAGACTCCTGTCTTTTCCACTTTTCACATTGGGCAGTGGGGAGCATTTTATGTGATATTCACTGGCACAAGAACGGAGCATAATGGTGACGACCCGTTGCTGTGAAGTTGGAACCGTGACTAACTAACTAACTAACATAGCGGTTTAGTTGCGTCATCCCAATTAACCCCTTTGAGTTTTTTTTTTTAAACCTTGCACCATTTTCTGCGGAGAGTTGCAGTAGCACACGGACTAGAAGTTTTCCAGCCGGCCCGGAGGTCAAAGATTCTAATCCCCACGGAAGCGGGGATTCTTTTATCACTGACCTGGGTTTCAAGATTGATTCAGCATAAAATGAGTACCAGGAAATTTCCAACGAAGTAAAGGTTCAGAAAGCAATGGCAAACTACTGAACGTAACACTTGCCTAGTACATCAATAGCAGCTGAAAATGCTGGTGTTGACTGCAACGTCCCGCAAGGGATACGCAACAATTAAAAAAAAAAAAAGGCTCCTAGCTTGGTATTGACCCCATCAGTGGAATGCCGATTGGGTCTAACAAAATACGACGTAGCACCATACCCTCTGTACACCTTATTGCGTGAAAAGGGATCCCTTAAAATGTATGTGTTGAATTTTACCAACTACCATTAGTGGTGTCTAGCTGGTCAAGCGTCCGAGTACAATTGTTCCTGCAGTGCGTCATTTGGCAGTCACAGTTTCGAATCTTGTACGGTAGCTATAGCGTTCAAGTTTTTATGTTGTCTAGTGCTTCCTCTAATCCCTACTTCTTTCTTCTACTTTATGAGCTCCAAAAAATGCCCGTGAGTTTGTTTATAATGTGGCATTGTTGTGCCTGTTTATTTCCTTATACCTTGTGTTTGTTAATGATATAGCAGTCTTGTGCCTGTTTATTTTCTTTTACTGGGTGTTTGTAAAGTCTTACTACACTTTGTATGTAGAACAAATTTGAAAAATGAAGTATATGCTGTCATTAAAATATGTGCTCCACAGTCCACGGTGTAGCAATATGCAGCGAATGAATGTCGTCTGCTGGAATAATTCTTTTTACTCCAAACAGAATGGTGTTATCAACGGAAGAAAAGAAAAAAATTTGGTTGAACAAGAGTTTCGAAATGGCGGTCGATACACACGAATGGTTGTTCAAAGATTTATAGCTAGATTGTCTGATAAACAACCTCCTCATCGCATTATGTTTAGAAATTTGTTGAATAAGTTTCTTGCTACGGGAAATGTGGAAAATGCTCCGCGATCTGGTAGGTCTGCTATGTCTGACGAAAAATTTCTAGATAAGGAAGACACAAACAATAGATTGCACGATTTATTGCCTGGCATATTTCGCTGCATCTCGTCAGGTACATACTGCAGAAATCACACAACTTACGTGAATTAATTAGATAAATCCTTCAAACTGAAATATACACATGTTCGCACAGTAATGTCGATTGTCTACCACGGTAATTTTAAACTGACTAACATGTCTTTCTGCTTACACAAGGACGGCTTACAAAGGTTGATTAATAAGCGAACGCATTAGAGACAAACAACTAAAACTAGGCATACCATCAGCTATTCTAGAGAGGCTATTAAAATTATGTACTGCCAACATACAATTCAACTTTCTAAACAAGTCATATCGCCAAATTGACGGAGTGGCCATGGGAAGCCCACTTGGACCTATTCTAGCGGACATCTTCATGGCACACTTAGAAGAAAAGAGATCCTCAGAAATCAATAACTTGGCCTTTTGCCGTCGTTACGTGGACGATATACTAATTATCACCACAGACGAGCTTCAAGCAACGTCGTTCCAGGCCACAATGAACGAGACACATATAAACATCTCTTTATCTATGGAACACGAACACAACGAAGCGTTGCCGTTTCTAGATATCCTAATGAGACGTAGAGCAGATGGCACAATTCAAAGATCGGTGTACCGCAAAGAAACATGGACAGGCCAATACTTAAATTTTCAGAGCTTCGCACCTGTCCAGTACAAACGGGGCTTAGTACGGACCCTGTTTGACCGTGCTAGGAAGATATGCACCCAGGACACACTGACAGAGGAATTTAAAACTCTGAAGAATGCCTTAAACCCGAATGGGTACTCCACAGGATTTATAAAGCGCCACTGCCAACAGCCCAAACCGAAATCAGAAGTAACTACAGTCCCTAAACTCAAAGTATTCATCCAGCTAACCTTCCGAGGAGATGACGTAATGCAACGTCTGCGGGACCGGCTCACCACAGCAGTCGAGCGAACATTCTGTGCTGCAACTCTAGTCATCAGGTACCGAAACACACCGATCCCAGTCCCAGCAGTAAAAGAACCTGTAGCTTTGTACGCCAAATCAAATTGTATTTACCAATTTACATGCAGATGCGAGGCCATCTACATAGGCAGAACTGAGCGACAGTTACATTGCAGGGTTTCGGAACATATTCCGAATTGGTTGGACAAGATACTACACACAGAAGATGGTAGCCTAGGCAGGCCGACACACCGGAAAAATCTGGCTTCTTCGGTCGGGAGACATGTGCTCGAGAGTGGCCACGTGGTTGAAAGAGACAGTGCCTTCCGTGTGTTGTTCAACACACAGAGTAGTCGATTGTTAAAGTTTGCTGAAGCTATATTAATCAACCTTTGTAAGCCGTCCTTGTGTAAGCAGAAAGACATGTTAGTCAGTTTAAAATTACCGTGGTAGACAATCGACATTACTGTGCGAACATGTGTATATTTCAGTTTGAAGGATTTATCTAATTAATTCACGTAAGTTGTGTGATTTCTGCAGTATGTACCTGACGAGATGCAGCGAAATATGCCAGGCAATAAATCGTGCAATCTATTGTTTGTGTCTTCGTTATTCAAATTCATCACGGGAAAACATTGTTTTGAATGTCTAGATACCCAAGACAGAATCCTGAAAAGTCCAAGCAAGTCCTTGAGGAAAATGTCGCAACAAGTGAACGTATCAGTGAACACAGTGCACAAAATTCTTACACAAGGATTACATGTTCATCCATATAGGATTTCTGTTGTGTCTGAAGTAAAATAGTGTAATAATTAATCCAGAGTCAACTACTCCACGTGGTTTCAAACAGCTTCCCCATAACAGTGTTAGACTATAGCAGTAACTACTGTAACTAATTTAATGCATTTTTAGCACATTTCTTTGATGATATCATGTACTTCATGTTTCAAATTTGTTCTACATACCAAGTGTAATGAGACTTTACAAAGTGTCGGTATCTTGTGTTTGTTTAGAATGTTGCAGTGTTGTGGCTGTTTATTTCCTTACACCTTGTGTCTATTTATAATGTGGCAGTGTTGTGGCTGTTTATTTCTCTATACCTTGTGTATGTTTAAAATGTTGCAGTGTTGTGCCTGTTTATTTCCTTACACCTTGTGTTTTTTTATGATATGCAAGTGTTGTGCGTGTATTTTTCCTCTATATATATGGTGCATTTTTAATGACTGTGCAGTTTTTGAAAATATTGCCGTTCTAAGTTTTGTATTTACCTATTATGTTGCATGAACTCCACAGACGGTGAATACAAAACTTGGAACGGCAATATTTTGAAAAGCTACACAGTCATTAAAAATACACCGTGACCCTTTTGTTTTGGAGTCAGTATGGTCGAATGGGTAAGAACGCGTGTTCTTAAAACATCCGTTGTGCAGCTACCGAGTTAAACCGTTCATCCCTTACAACTGACAGCTAAACTAAAATGTTGATTTGTCGTCCTTGACTTGAGGACGTAAATTACAAGTACATCTGAAGTCAGAGTGGGTTCATCTGATGATGAGGGACACTGTTAATAGGGAAAGCGAATCCACACTACTATAAATAGTGTGTGTGGACTACGTTTGAGTTCAAAGCGAGCGAGCGCAAAAAAGAAAAGGTTGTGTTTTAAACAAGCAAAACCTGTACACGCCTAAAACGCCTTGCGTATATGGTGCTATACCCACATTTATATAACACCGTAGACAGTCGATGGGTGATGCGGTCAACAACAACAACAACAACAACAACAACAACAACAACAACAAAACTATATTTTCAAAGGGTTAAGAATTGGGCACGCAGGCCCGTCTTACATTCTGCCCTTCTATCACTCTCTTTCTTACATTATATAATTCACACATCATTCACGGCTAACTGAAAACGGCAACGATATAACTGATATGCATTATAAAGGCATGGGAAAAATGAAAAATGAATACTACACGTCTCAGTAATAGTAATGACTGGTGTGGCGGCACTTGTTATTAGCTATGATGAATATACTGGCCTACCAAAAGGGGACTGGCTGTTACACTAAGGTTTTACTATTATTATTATTATTATTATTATTATTATTATTATTATTATTATTATTATCAGAATGAGGCAGGCCGCCTTTACTTCCCTAAGACATATCCTGGTACCCACGTTAGCCTAGGCTGATCTGGGAGCCCATGACAACGGCAAAACTCCGCCCCAATGTGGAATCGAACCAATGACCACAGGGTCGGCACCGTTATGTATTTCCAAAGATATCGAAGAGAAGTGACATGAGTTGAACTGCAGTCAAGCTGTAAAGAGATCGCCAGACTGGAAACCCGCCTCATTTGTTGCGTGTGGATCTCTTTCGCAGTTTGGCCTGAATATCCCAGACAGCGCATTTAACCAGTTTTAGTTTTATCTGATCCTGTCACCGCAACTGTTTGAGTACCGTCTTCTTTCTTTGCTCTGAGTCCATCCTACTCGTGCCTTCTCTATTGAGATTGACACCCCCCCTTCCTTGCATTAATTTCGCCCAAGCATACACGTTACCCATATACATACATATATGTTGACCTACGGGGCTCGTGGCACAAAGTTTGTTTTACGCACCCTCGGATTTAGACGTCTCCGGGACTTTAGGAAAGTTTTGTTTTTTTTGTGTGGTTGGGAAATCTACATGTATCAGTGTCCTTTATTTATCCTTTTTGTGCTGGCGAAGGCAATCAAGCCGCAACTACTATTCTGTACAATGAAATCTACCTCTTGCATTTTAAGCCTTTTTTTTTAATCCCCTATAGTCAGCAAAGTGTCCATGATTAACTTCTGTACATCAGAATTGGCTCAACACAGCTCTTACGCTGTAACTTTTACAAATGGTGCAGGGTGTAGGTCAACCCCAGGTGGATATTCTACGTTCAGTTGTTTGCCATTGATTTCTCAACGACAAGTCAACGATCAAGTCCAACTTAATGCCTATGTAAAGGCTGAGCCGCCTACCTTGCCACCAGGGCATTGGAAATTTACATGCAAGCGCTCTTATCTTTTCAAACACGACATTTGAGCTATAACTATGTAACATAACAACGCGGTTATAGGACAGGAGGAAGATACAATAACGGGCCACACGTGATGAAACATGTTAATGAACTAATATCACACTGCCGAGCAAGTTTCATTGAAGAGGTCTGAAGTGTTGTCATCTGTAGAATACATTATACAATCAGACATGGAGCTGTCCCACTTAGGTATACGGTATTCTCACCTTTCACAGCCTGGAAGTCTCAACAGCTGTGACCGTGTAACAGTATTCTAGGGTTCCTTCATCCGTGACTGCAGATAGCAATGCTGGTTGCATTTTGGATTGTGACAGAACAGCAGAATGGAGTGTTTACTCGTCCTCATAGAACAGTGGTTCTCAACCTTTTTTGGCCCATGCACCCCTTCACCATATGTTCAGATTGTCATCCCCTCTCCCTTTTCGTATTTCCTCCTGATTAAATCCCCCCCCCCCCACACACACACGGTTTACGTAAAACTGGAAGCTAAATTTAATAACACATACTAGAACAAGTCTAGGCTCTACATAAAACGTGATACGCGGGTCTACTTACGGTATAAAACTAATTTCAGAAGGGCGAGAAGTACAGAACTGTAAATTATGGAGGAAAAACCAATATCAAGTAACCGGTTCTTGTATTAACGCGATATATAATTATTCCCCTCCCCCCAACCTTAAAATCCCCCCTGGGGGAGGAATTCCCCACTGGTTGAGAACCATTGTCCTAGAACCTCTTAACTAATAGAAAGAAGGTCAACAAGACTGAATGGATCAGAATTCTCGTTCTTAAACTCCCGGTGCGCTGATGTCGAGGAAACGGGTTCAACCCCTACAGCGGTGAGTTGGACTAAAATGTTGGCTTCTCGTCCTTGACTTTGGGACGTAAATTGCAAGTACTTCAGAAGTCGGAGTGGGTTCGCCTGGTGGTGAGGGACACTGGTAATAGGAAAAGCTAATTCACACACACAAATCAGTCCAGTGGACTGAAAGTAGCACGTCTATGGACTACGCTTGAGTTCAAAGAGAAC
>OY992885.1:104493328-104505828 GCA_963921405.1 Cepaea hortensis | reverse complement strand
TGGATGGCTTGGCCTTGTGGCATGGTCGAGACAGAAACACGGAACTGATCCACGACTCTGGTGATCGAGTGAGATGGCAGAACATGACCGCCCACGCTTACCGGCATGGCACATGATGGATGGATGGATGGTTTAACCGTATGTATAACAGATGCCTCAGCATATAGCAGTAACTGTTTAGATGTATGTAGTGAACAGCACCTGAAACCCACTTTGTCTACCGCATGCCCAAATTCTATTGAAGACGTGCTGTAGAAGACAATGGCACATTTCGGTAGCTAGAGTTAGGGAAATTGCCATAATTTCCCCAGTGTGAGCTGTCTTGTCCATTTTTTCCCAATAGTATGAACCTGACGGTAATTGGAGATATAGACTCGTATTTGTACAGATCGATCGGCAGCTGGACGGAGGGAATAACAGAATCCATGGGAATGTCGATATACGAAGCCCATAACCGGGCACTCTCACGAAGTTTATACTTCACCTCGACACCGCAAGGTACAAGAGGAACATGATGAGATGAGATGAGATGAGATCGGCAGCAGACGTGAGGCGTGATTAATACTCTACCGGCCATCTTTACTTGCCACGACATTTGCTGGTCTCCGTGTTAAATTAACTCCGCCTGAGAATCCAGATCAGTTTTTAAAATCCCACACCATGGAGATTCGACATCACGGCCACCGGACAGGCAGGCAAGCTTGCTACCTTACTGTACTACTAGCTCCCCTTCCCCCCTCCCCCTCCCCCACACACACATACATAGATATATATAGACAGCAGACAGACAGGCAGATAGATAGATTAGATAGATAGACAGGCAGATAGATAGATTCGGTAGACAGACAGGCAGATAGATAGATTATATAGACAGACAGGCAGATAGATAGATTATATAGACAGACAGGCAGATAGATAGATTATATAGACAGACAGGCAGATAGATAGATTATATAGACAGACAGACAGACAGACAGACAGACAGACAGACAGACAGACAGACACGAGTGGGTATGGTTGGATGGATGGATGGAGGGAGGGAGGGAGGGAGAGAGAGAGAATGAGAGAGAGAGAGAGAGAGAGAGAGAGAGAGAGAGAGAGAGAGAGAGAGAGAGAGAGAGAGAGATGGAGGGACAGAAAAACATATATGAAACACATAATTTATGTTGATCTATATTTCCATACGACTTCGTGATCACGATACCTGAAGGCACAAACTGGTAAATCTCAACTAGTAACAGATACAAGCATGGACCTGCACGTCATCCCGAACGTCACCAAAAGCCAGCCATTTCGGGAGCGAACCAGAAGCATTTTTGACCCGGTTACCAGGGAACTGAGACTCGAGGCTGCTCAGGACAGCATGATGAGCGTCTCATCTGATAAACCAGTCGCACACGAGGTGGGCTAATTGTGTCTTTATTTTAAGATTAACTTTCTTGAGCCGCTGGGTCCTGGTGTAATGTACGCCTGCTTGCCAGCGCAGTGTTTTATGTCATGTAGCTATAAAAGCAGACTGCTTTACGTTGGTTTTGATATAATGGTATGAGTCCCGGTCGTTCAGAAAGCAATGACAAACTACTGAACGTAAACTTACCAAGAAATCACGAACAGCCAAACAATGCTGGGCTTGACTGCGACGTCCCGTTAAAGATATGAATCTGACTTTTATAAACGAGATAGGGGCGTTTAAAGGCGAGAGAATCTATTTCATTGCACCGGGTTTTGTTTCATCCCACATGGTTCGGCCTTTTCCGCAGGGTGGCCGGCCGATAGCGTCGCACAGAACACGAACTCTGTAGCTCCAGCGACGACCCCTGGCAATCTCTGAGAAAACTGCACTCGTAAACCGTATTACGGAGTCTGGAATCGAACCCGCAGCCTTCGGAGCGCGAGGCAAGTGAGAGTACCCGCCCTTTGTTACACTAAATACTTGTGGTGGTGGACGCTTGCTGGCCAGAGCAAGTGTTCTGGCTTTGTATGCTGGTAGTGGCAGGTTTGAATATCAGCATGGCTCTGGGGTATGCTGGGTATTATAAGATGAATGCCGAAATTGTAGATGCTGAGTGGTCTCGGGGTATGGTGTCCGCCTCGGGTGCTGGAGGTCCCGGGTTTAAGTCCCGGTGAGGGCCGGGAATTTTTCACTAGGGCTTCTAGTAACAGGCTGCTCCGTGGCTGAAGGCTTGCGAACGCGGTTCGTGAGCCGGGTACCAGGCGTTCGAAACTCAGCTGCAACCGATTTGTGCAGCAGATCGTGTCGCGTTGTGTTATAACGTGTTGGTATGGGAGCCGGTCGTTCAGAAAGCAATGGCAAACTACTGAACGTAACATTTGCCTACTACATCAAAGCAGCTGAAAAATGCTGGTGTTGACTGCAACGTTCCGTGAGGGATACGCAACAAATGTTTTTTTTCTAGTAACAAAATTTCTCCTGGTCTCTGGGTAGTGAGATCGGACGCCCGTGTGTATTGTTGCGCACGTAAAAAATCCGCTGGCAGTTGGAAATCGAAAAAGAGTAGCCTAACGGCGCTGCCAGGCAAAGTTTTGAGTTAAAAATCTACCCAAAGTATTTCGGGATCCTCGCCGATGCTACGGAGTTCGTGCACTGAGCTGAGATTTTCCGGACTCAGGCTTGAGTTAGGAGTGGAACGGAGCACTTATGGGTTACATCCGTGTGCCGTGATGTTGATCCGTCGACTAAACTAAACTAAACTAAACTAAACTAAAACTAACACCGAAATTGTCTGGAGAGGATACAAGGAGATGAAAGGAATTGATCGCCTTGTATCATTATAAATATGAAGAAGAAAGAGAAGAAGAATAAATGAACGAACGAACAAACAAACACACTTTATTTTCAATGGGCAATAAATTGGGCACACGGTGATGTATAATCCCCGTTGTCTTCTAATCCCGTATGTTTTCTAATCCTAGGGGTTTATATTCCCAGTTGTTTTATGATCTAGGTGTTTTATTACCCCAGGTGTTTTATAATCCCAGGTGTTTCATAATCCCAGCTGTTTTATAATTCCAGTTGCTTTATAATTACAGGTGTTTTATAATTCCATGTGTTTTATAATTCCAGATGTTTTATAATTACCGGTGTTTTGTAATCCCAGTTGTTTTATAACCCCAGGTGGGTTTTTTTTAAATCTGAAATGTTTTATAATCCCAGTTGTGTTATATTCCCAGGTGTTTTGTAATCCCATGTGATTTATAATCTCAGGTATTTTATAATCCCGGGTGTTTTATAATCCCAGTTGTTTTATAATCCTATGTGTGTGTTTAAAAAAAAAAAATCTAAGATGTTTTATAATCCCAGGTTGTATAAACCCAGATGTTTTGCAATCCCAGGTGCGAGTATCAAAGAAGCAAACATACCAGTTAGGCCCTAGGAACAGGTTCAAGGCCTCTGAAGCACGACGTGTGGCAGAGAAGGTCGTTGGAAAATGGATAACAAAAGGTATAACGGTTTTGTAAATGTGTGCCTCGTTGTCGTTTCCTTTGTAACACAATGTTTTTAAAACTGAATCACTGTCAATGGATAATATATCGCCAAGTATGACCCCCCATTAGGACAGAAGGGCGATATATCGCCATATTATGGTCAACGTGTTATTTGTTTCGTGATATTTTCCGCAATTTCAATGCTCAGTTAATGGACATTCACACAATAATTGTTCATTTGAGAGTGCACCATATTTGGTTACTTTTTCATTTACACGGAATCAGTTAAGTTTCAAGTATTGGTGTTATTGCTGAATTAGCCAAGTAGGTTATTGACAAAGTCCGTCGCATGTCCTTGACACGACATCAATCACACTTAACGCCAGAATTTAAAAGAGGTTTAAAAGGCAAGAATAGTGACTTCATCGCATCAAGTTGTATCCCATATGGCTCGGTCTCTTTCCTCAGGGTGGCCTGCCGAAAAGTCGCACAAAGGACAAATTCCGAAGCTGCAGCACCAGAATCTCCGAGAAAATTACACTTGTCAACCGAACTATGAAGCTCAGACTCGAACTCACAACCTTCGGAATGCGAGGAAGACGGTGTAAGCAATTCACCGCGGAGGCTCCTGTTGTTGTTATTGTTGTTGTTTGGTCAGGTTAATGATAAACTTGGCTAATGGTGTCCCTTACGTGGCAAATGGGTTACGGACGCGGTTCGTAATTCCCATTTACCGCGTTCGAAACACAGCTGTTTGCGATTTTATAGAAGACTGCCTAGCGTTGGTTTTTTACGAAATGGTATAGGTGCTGGTGGTTCAAAAAGCGATAGGAGACCACTGAACGTAAATTTACCAAGAGATCGCAACAGCATAACAATGCTCGGGTTCACTGCGACGCCCTGTAAAAGATATGTAATTACCTTCTTGTTAGCCGGTCGTCAGAGTACACGTTGCTGCAGTGATTCTCTGTCGTCATTGAAGGCGACAAGTTTGTTTCTTGTGTGGTTATTGATTTCCTTATTTCTGTTGTCTAGTGTGTTCTTTCCTGAATCGAATGTTGCGAATTCTTTGGACTGCCAGAGTAACTAACGATTGTTGAAAAAGGTTAATGAGACGAACATTATATACAGCAATAAGAAAGAGACAAAACGGCTTTCTTTGGTCATGTGATGAGAAGAAAGGCATTGTAGAACATCGTAACAACTGTAAAGAACAAGGGGAAGAGACGCTGAGGCAGACAGAGAGAAATGATGCTGGATGAACTGAGACATTGGCATGGAGGAATACCATCAGCAGAGTTGATCCAGAACACAAAGGACCGCGATCTGTGGAGAGACATTAACACCTACGCCAGCTGACAGGGCACTTGATATTGATAATAAGTGTGTCCACCTCATCCCAGGGAAAACTGAACTGTAGGACCCAGCCAGGTTTGAAGAAGTCAACGAAGGGCTGTGTTTGAATAACGAAGACACAAACAATAGATTGCACGATTTATTGCCTGGCATATTTCGCTGCATCTCGTTAGGTACATACTGCAGAAATCACACAACTTACGTGAATTAATTAGATAAATCCTTCAAACTGAAATATACACATGTTCGCACAGTAATGTCGATTGTCTACCACGGTAATTTTAAACTGACTAACATGTCTTTCTGCTTACACAAGGACGGCTTACGAAGGTTGATTAGTATAGCTTCAGCAAACTTTAACAATCGACTACTTTGTGTGTTGAACAACACACGGAAGGCACTGTCTCTTTCAACCACGTGAGCAGTCTCGAGCACATGTCTCGCGACCGATGAAGCCAGATTTTTCCGGTGTGTCGGCCTGCCTAGGCTACCATCTTCTGTGTGTAGTATTTTGTCCAACCAATTCGGAATATGTTCCGAAACCCTGCAATGTAACTGTCGCTCAGTTCTGCCTATGTAGATGGCCTCGCATCTGCATGTAAATTGGTAAATACAATTTGATTTGGCGTACAAAGCTAGAGCTTCTTTTACTGCTGGGACTGGGATCGGTGTGTTTCGGTACCTGATGACTAGAGCTGCTGCACAGAATGTTCGCTCGACTGCTATGGTGAGCCGGTCCCGCAGACGTTGCATTACGTCTTCTCCTCGGAAGGTTAGCTGGATGAATACTTTGAGTTTAGGGACTGTAGTTACTTCTGATTTCGGTTTGGGCTGTTGGCAGTGGCGCTTTATAAATCCTGTGGAGTACCCATTCAGGTTTAAGGCATTCTTCAGAGTTTTAAATTCCTCTGACAGTGTGTCCTGGGTGCATATCTTCCTAGCACGGTCAAACAGGGTCCGTACTAAGCCCCGTTTGTACTGGACAGGTGCGAAGCTCTGAAAATTTAAGTATTGGCCAGTCCATGTTTCTTTGCGGTACACCGATCTTTGAATTGTGCCGTCTGCTCTACGTCTCATTAGGATATCTAGAAACGCACAACCCCCTCTAAACAGACATGTCCGCTGACCAACGAACACCTTTCTGCCTTAAAAGCGTTAAAGGCCAATAAAACCCTTGTAATATTGAAACCTGACAAAGGGAGTGGTGCAGTACTGATGGACATATCAGACTACCAGAGAAAAATGGATGATATATTATCAGACGCATCTAAATTCAGAGTAGAGCAAACAAACAGTCAACAAGTCGGAGGACCTGGATGCAAAAATGAGGAAAGAAATCCAGTCACTTGTGAATGCAGGACTCATCAGTGAGGCCACTGCAAATACGCTCACACCGCGTGGCTCCCAAACACCTCAGATGTACGGTCTACCCAAGCTTCACAAGCCCGGCATCCCCACTAAGACCGATCCTTTCCATGGTTAACTCGGCACAACACCGAATGGCGAGATGGCTAGCTGAAATTTTAAAGCCAGTACGACAGTCCTTCGATCCAAGAACACTCAGGGATACATTCGAACTGGTGGAATTATTGGATACTATGGACATAAACAACAAACACATGGCATCCATGGATATTGCCTCTTTATTCACCAACGTTCCATTAGATGCGACCGTGAATATAATAAGCGAACGCATTAGAGACAAACAACTAAAACTAGGCATACCATCAGCTATTCTAGAGAGGCTATTAAAATTATGTACTGCCAACATACAATTCAACTTTCTAAACAAGTCATACCGCCAAATTGACGGAGTGGCCATGGGGAGCCCACTTGGACCTATTCTAGCGGACATCTTCATGGCACACTTAGAACAAAAGAGATCCTCAGAAATCAATAACTTGGCCTTTTACCGTCGTTACGTGGACGATATACTAATTATCACCACAGACGAGCTACAAGCAACGTCGTTCCAGGCCACAATGAACGAGACACATAAAAACATCTCTTTATCTATGGAACACGAACACAACGAAGCGTTGCCGTTTCTAGATATCCTAATGAGACGTAGAGCAGACGGCACAATTCAAAGATCGGTGTACCGCAAAGAAACATGGACTGGCCAATACTTAAATTTTCAGAGCTTCGCACCTGTCCAGTACAAACGGGGCTTAGTACGGACCCTGTTTGACCGTGCTAGGAAGATATGCACCCAGGACACACTGACAGAGGAATTTAAAACTCTGAAGAATGCCTTAAACCTGAATGGGTACTCCACAGGATTTATAAAGCGCCACTGCCAACAGCCCAAACCGAAATCAGAAGTAACTACAGTCCCTAAACTCAAAGTATTCATCCAGCTAACCTTCCGAGGAGATGACGTAATGCAACGTCTGCGGGACCGGCTCACCACAGCTGTCGAGCGAACATTCTGTGCTGCAGCTCTAGTCATCAGGTACCGAAACACACCGATCCCAGTCCCAGCAGTAAAAGAAGCTGTAGCTTTGTACGCCAAATCAAATTGTATTTACCAATTTACATGCAGATGCGAGGCCATCTACATAGGCAGAACTGAGCGACAGTTACATTGCAGGATTTCGGAACATATTCCGAATTGGTTGGACAAAATACTACACACAGAAGATGGTAGCCTAGGCAGGCCGACACACCGGAAAAATCTGGTTTCATCGGTCGCGAGACATGTGCTCGAGACTGCTCACGTGGTTGAAAGGGACAGTGCCTTCCGTGTGTTGTTCAACACACAAAGTAGTCGATTGTTAAAGTTTGCTGAAGCTATACTAATCAACCTTCGTAAGCCGTCCTTGTGTAAGCAGAAAGACATGTTAGTCAGTTTAAAATTACCGTGGTAGACAATCGACATTACTGTGCGAACATGTGTATATTTCAGTTTGAAGGATTTATCTAATTAATTCACGTAAGTTGTGTGATTTCTGCAGTATGTACCTGACGAGATGCAGCGAAATATGCCAGGCAATAAATCTTGCAATCTATTGTTTGTGTCTTCGTTATTCAAATTCATCACGGGAAAACATTGTTTTGAAGGGCTGTGTGTCTGTTGGTTCAGGGTCCAAGGCCTTTGACAGACAGACGCAGAGAGTCGTGTCTACTCATCTTTATTTCTTAACTCTGTTTCTATAAATACTTGTTAATTGATTTGCCACATCAATATCATGTGTATGTTCCGAAATATCGATGCCCCATTTCTAATGGCATAACATGTAGGCAAGTAAAAGTCAGTAAACTGGTCTAATGTTTTTAGAGACTAACGTCTCATGTTTTCAGAGACTCTCAACATCTAATGTTTTCAGAGACTGTCTACATCTCATATTTTTAGAGACTGTCTACAGCTAAGGCTGTCTACATCTCAAGTTTTCAGAGACTGTCTACATCTCATGTTTTCAGAGACTGTCTACATCTCAAGTTTTTAGAGACTGTCTACATCTCAAGTTTTCAGAGACTGTCTACATCTCATGTTTTCAGAGACTGTCTACATCTCATATTTTCAGAAACTGTCTACATCTCATATTTTCAGAGACTGTCTACAGCGCGGAGTGGTCGAGGATAGCGACAAAGGCAATAGCTGGAGTTGTGCTGCATCTGTTGAAAAAATTAAACTTTGACAGGTATGGACATATGTCTTAAACTTTGACAGGTATGGACATATGTCTTAAACTTTGACAGGTATGGACATATGTCTTAAACTTTGACAGGTATGGACATATGTCTTATTCTTACCATGTGTATCCCTAGAGCCTGGGTAACACAGGGGTCTTTATGGGCTGTAGCAGTGAGGCTTCAGTCGGTTCTCAAGAAGTTAATTGGATTTCGTATACAAGTTTATGGATCTTAATGCATCCAAACTATATCTCATAATTTATATCCCAAATGCTGATGACCAGATGCCACAGAGCATGTGCAACAAACAAGGAAATAAACAAACAAACAATCTTTAGACCTAGTGACTAGATAGCACATACCCTGTGTCAGAACAAATCACAGTCTTTAGACCTATGAACACATGTCACATATTTTGTGTCACGAACAAATCGCTAAGTTTAGACCTAATGACCAGATGTCACAGAACATTTGTAACAAACACAGAACAATATTTAGACCTAGAGACTAGACAGCATATACCACGTGTCACGAACAAATCAAAATCTTTAGACCTATGACCAAGTGTCACACATTCTGTGTCACGAAGAAGTCTCCACGTTTTAGACCTAATGACCAGATACTACATATCCTGCAACACAAACAAATCACCAGCTCTAGCATATTATCAGCTGCCACACATTCTGTGCCATGAACAAATCACCACCTGCAGACCCACTGCTTGTATACTAAACATCCTGTGCCATGAACAAATCACCACCTGTAGATCTACCGACTGTGTACTAAACATCCTGTGCCATGAAGAAACCACACCACAGGACCAAATTACTGTATACTACACATCGTGTGCCATGAACACACCCCAACCTTTAGACCGTTTATCAGATGCCACACATCACCAAATTGCCATCTTTAGATTTACAGGTCACTGGCGTCTGTTAAAAAAAAAGTCGCTTAAAAGTCATCATCATCGCCATCGTGATCTTCATCATCATTTTCATCGTAATCTTCATCATCATCTTCATCAGTTTTTTTGCGCTCGCTCGCTTTGAACTCAAGCGTAGTCCATACACACTATTTATAGTTGTGCTGGACTGAATTTTGTGTGTGGATTAGCTTTCCCTATTAACAGTGTCACTCGCCATCAGGCGAACCCACTCCGACTTATCATCATCTCCGTCATCATCTTCATCATCATCTCCATCATCATCTCCGTCATCATCTCCATCATCATCTCCGTCATCATCTTCGTCATCATCTTCATCATCATCTTCATCGTCATCTCCATCATCATCATCTCCATCATCATCTCCGTCATCATCTTCATCATCATCTTCATCATCATCTTCATCATCATCTTCATCATCATCTTCATCATCATCTTCATCGTCATCTCCATCATCATCATCTTCATCATCATCTTCATCGTCATCTCCATCATCATCATCTTCATCATCATCTTCATCGTCATCTTCATCGTCATCTCCATCATCATCATCTTCATCATCATCATCATCTCCATCATCATCTTCATCGTCATCTCCATCATCATCATCTTCATCGTCATCTTCATCGTCATCTCCATCATCATCATCTTCATCATCATCTTCATCGTCATCTTCATCGTCATCTCCATCATCATCATCTTCATCATCATCTTCATCGTCATCTTCATCGTCATCTCCATCATCATCATCTTCATCATCATCTCCATCATCATCTTCATCGTCATCTCCATCATCATCATCTTCATCGTCATCTTCATCGTCATCTCCATCATCATCATCTTCATCATCATCTTCATCGTCATCTTCATCGTCATC
Source organism: Cepaea hortensis (assembly GCA_963921405.1). Lineage (NCBI taxonomy): Eukaryota > Metazoa > Mollusca > Gastropoda > Stylommatophora > Helicidae > Cepaea > Cepaea hortensis. The sequence continues at coordinate 104,495,566 of OY992885.1, read as the reverse complement.
TCCATCATCATCATCTTCATCATCATCTTCATCGTCATCTCCATCATCATCATCTTCATCATCATCTTCATCGTCATCTTCATCATCATCATCTTCATCATCATCTTCATCGTCATCGTCATCTCCATCATCATCATCTTCATCATCATCTCCATCATCATCTTCATCGTCATCTCCATCATCATCATCTTCATCATCATCTTCATCGTCATCTCCATCATCATCATCTCCATCATCATCTCCGTCATCATCTTCATCATCATCTTCATCATCATCTTCATCATCATCTTCATCATCATCTTCATCGTCATCTCCATCATCATCATCTTCATCATCATCTTCATCGTCATCTCCATCATCATCATCTTCATCATCATCTTCATCGTCATCTTCATCGTCATCTCCATCATCATCATCTTCATCATCATCTCCATCATCATCATCTTCATCGTCATCTCCATCATCATCATCTCCATCATCATCTCCGTCATCATCTTCATCATCATCTTCATCATAATCTTCATCATCATCTTCATCGTCATCTCCATCATCATCATCTCCATCATCATCTCCATCATCATCTTCATCGTCATCTCCATCATCATCATCTTCATCATCATCTCCATCATCATCTTCATCGTCATCTCCATCATCATCATCTCCATCATCATCTCCATCATCATCTTCATCGTCATCTCCATCATCATCATCTCCATCATCATCTCCGTCATCATCTCCGTCATCATCTCCATCATCATCTTCATCATCATCTCCATCATCATCATCTTCATCATCATCTTCATCATCATCTTCATCGTCATCTCCATCATCATCATCTCCATCATCATCTGCGTCATCATCTCCATCATCATCTTCATCGTCATCTTCATCATCATCTCCATCATCATCTTCATCGTCATCTCCATCATCATCATCTCCATCATCATCTCCATCATCATCATCTCCGTCATCATCTCCATCATCATCTTCATCGTCATCTCCATCATCATCTCCGTCATCATCTTCATCATCATCTTCATCATCATCTTCATCATCATCTTCGTCATCATCTTCATCGTCATCTCCATCATCATCATCTTCATCGTCATCTTCATCGTCATCTCCATCATCATCATCTTCATCATCATCTCCATCATCATCATCTTCATCGTCATCTCCATCATCATCATCTTCGTCATCATCTTCATCATCATGTTCATCATCATCTTCATCATCATCTTCATCGTCATCTCCATCATCATCATCTCCATCATCATCTCCGTCATCATCTCCATCGTCATCTTCATCGTCATCTTCATCGTCATCTCCATCATCATCATCTCCATCATCATCTCCATCATCATCTCCATCATCATCTCCATCATCATCTTCATCGTCATCTTCATCGTCATCTCCATCATCATCATCTTCATCATCATCTCCATCATCATCTCCATCATCATCTCCATCATCATCTTCATCGTCATCTTCATCGTCATCTCCATCATCATCATCATCTCCATCATCATCTCCGTCATCATCTCCATCATCATCTTCATCATCATCTTCATCGTCATCTCCATCATCATCATCTCCATCATCATCTCCGTCATCATCTCCATCATCATCTCCATCATCATCTTCATCGTCATCTTCATCATCATCATCTCCGTCATCATCATCTTCATCATCATCTCCATCATCATCTTCATCATCATCTTCATCGTCATCTCCATCATCATCATCTTCATCATCATAATCTACATAATCATCTTCATCATCATCATCTTCACCATCATCTTCGTCATCTTCTTCATTATCTTCTTCATCACCATCTTCATCATATTCATTGTCATCTTCATCGTCACATTCACCATCATCTTCATCATCATCTTCATCATCGTCGTCAGCTTTTAAGATTTAATTTGCACAACAGAATTCTCATCCCGGTGGTACCTGTTCCATCCATGCAGTTTCCATGCAGGATGCAGTTTCATCCTTTAGGTGTTTTCAATTTCTCATGTCATTTCTCTGTGTTGGTCAACCACTGATATTCTTGTCTCCCACTATCTCGTTTACTCTCAATTTTCCCCTCCACTATAGTTTTCGGGAAATTATTATGTCTGTTAAGGGCTTACGGACGCGATTCGTAATCCCGCCTACCCGCGTTCTAAACACAGCTGTGCGTGATTTGGCAACAGACCGCGTTGCGCCGGGTTTTAACGAATTGGTATGGGG
>OY992885.1:104462905-104493128 GCA_963921405.1 Cepaea hortensis | reverse complement strand
CCCACAGTCTGTCTGATAGTAGCATTTCTTACTCGGTCTCGGATTGTTAAGTTGGCAGCTCTCCTCAGGCATCTCATTTCGCAGGTGTTGATTTTGCGAAGGTGTAATTTGGATAAAGTCCAGGTTTGAGATTGGTAGCATAGGGTTGGTGTGAATATGCTGTTTATTATCTGTCGTTTTGCGGACATGGGTATGTTTGGATGTTTCAGTAAGGGTGATAGTTGATATGTAAGTGCACTAGCTTTTTGACATCTGATGTCAATTTCTCTGTCCAATCTGCCATCTTCTGTGATCATACTTCCAAGGTATTTGAATTCTTTAACTTGTTTCAGAGGTGTGTTATTTATCTGTATATTTAGTGGGCCTGGCGATCTGCTAACTTGCATTACTTCGGTTTTGGCTGTGTTTATACTCATATTTTATCTGCTGCAGGTTGAACTCAGATTAGTAATATGATTCTGTAGTCTGCCCTCATCGCTGTAAAACAGGCACTGATCATCTGCAAATAGAAGTTCATTTATTCCCTGTGGGTCAGTTGTTTCATCTGGAGTAAAGAGTTCTAAATTTTCTGAATCTGGTCTGTCGAGACTTGCTTCTTTGGAAATTCTGTCCATGTAGATATTGAATAGCAGGGGAGAGAGCACACATCCCTGCCTCACTCCTGTATTGACTGTGAACATATCTGAAAACCTTCCTGTGTTCTTACTGCACTTTGGCTCGAGTGGTACATGGCTATGATATTTTCTAGCAGTTGCCCTTCTATCCCATAGTCTTCAAGGATGGTCCATAATTTGTATCTGTCTACTCTATCAAAAGCCTTTGCCTGATCTACAAACACAATATTCTGCTGGTCACTATATTCAATAGTTTTTTCACAAATTTGTCTAAGTGTAAATAATGCATCAGTGCAACTTTTACCTTTCCGAAAACCGAATTGTGCTTTGCTTAACTGTTGTTCAACTATGGGTCTTGCTCTTTGTTCCAAAAGTTTTGCATACATTTTCCCTATATGGCTTAGGAGTGATATACCTCTGTATGTTTCGCACTCTCTCATATTGCCTTTCTTTTTCCATATTGGTACTATTATTGCCTGTTGCCAATCATCTGGGACTTTTCTTTCTTCCCATGCTATATTAAAAAGTCTTGTTAGCCATTTAACTCCTGTTTCCCCACAGGCCTGAATAGCTTCTGTGGTTATTCCATCTGGACCTGGGAATTTGTTCTTAGGACTTTTCTGTATAACTGCTTTGACTTCTGCAGGTATGAAATTTGGTTCTTGCTGTCCCTGGCGTTTAGGCACAAAAGTGAGGTTTCCTATGTTATGTGTGGGGTTAAGTAGTTCTTGAAAGTATTCTGCCCATCTTGCTAGTCTTTGTTGTGGATTAAATATTGGTATACCTCTTTTGCTGTTTATGATGGTGGTTGGGTTGTAACATGCATCTCTGTTTCTCATTGTGGTGACACGTTTATAAAATTCTCTTGGGCAGTCTTTGCTAAGGGTCGCCATCTGTTCACCGTATATTCTCCAGGATTCATCTTTAGATGCTCTAATTGTTCGTTTGGCATTACGTCGTGCTATTCTATAAGTAATATAGTCCTATTCAGATTTAGTTGTGATCCACTTTTTGAATGCTACCTTCTTTTTGAATATGCTATCTTTAACTTCGTTGTTCCACCAGGCTGTTCTTAATCTTTTGTCTTGCCCTACTTTCTTTGTTCCACATTTATTTTTCAGTGTGTCGAGCATGGCAGCCTTGAAACATGTCCATTCCTTATCTACGCTTGAGTGGTCATCAGGGATGTTCTTATGTAGGTTTTGGATTTCTTGATTGAATTCGTCTTTAACTGTATTTTCCTGCAGCCCCCTATAATTGATGACATGTGTTGTTACTTTTTGTCTAACATCACCGTGGTAATATTACCATATTTCGGCGTGAAGGATTTAATTCACTGCTTTAGTTTATGTTGTGTGAAATCGGAAGTATGCACCTAGCGATACGATATATGCCAGGCAAAAAATTGTGCAATCTATTATGTGTCTTCGTTATTCAAATTAACTACGGGAAAAGATTGCTTTGATATATAAGCTTGTGTTGGGTTTTCGCTGCATATGACGTAAAACATGTGTTGTTGTGTACATTTTGGTAACACGCCACTGCTACACACAAACCCACTGTGAAATCAGACATGTTAACACTTTCGAATTGATGCCTGCACTGACCATGAAATATTTTGTACCCCTCAGTTGATGTCGGAGGTTCGACTATAGCGCTATCGGTTTTCAAGCCACAAGTTCCCATGGCTGTGTCAATATGCCTTTTACTGGCGATTTCTTGTTTGTTACTTTCTAGTGGGCCGCTGTTGTCTGGTGTTATAGAATGTATTCTAGCACTATTCTTGTCCTTCTACAGTTAACTTGAAGAGAGACTTATAAATAAAAGGAGAACGTGGAGAAGGAGGAGGATGCTGAGGAGAAGAAGAAGAGGAAGGGACGAGGGGATGAGGAGAGGAAGGTTGAAAACAAAGACGAAGAATAAGAAGAAGAAGAAGAAGAGGGCGAGGAGGGGGGAAAGCAGCAGACTAATCAGCAGAAGAAGAGAAAAAAGAAGAGGGCACGAAAGAGGAGGAGACAATGAATAATAATAATAATAATAATAATAATAATAATAATAATAATAATAATAATAATAATAATAATAATGAGGAGGAGGAGGAGGAGGAGGAAGAAGAAGAAGAAGAAGAAGAAGAAGAAGAAGAAGAAGAAGAAGAAGAAGAAGAAGAAGAAGAAGAAGAAGAAGAAGAAGAAGAAGAAGAAGAAGAAGAAGAAGAAGAACAACAACAACAACAACAACAACAACAACAACAACAACAACAACAACAACAACAACAACAACAACAACAACAACAAGAGCAACACAAATATGTAACACAAATAACAAAATAAATGGTAATTGTGTTCGCCAAACAATTACCTAGCGTCTAAAGCCAAAGCACAATGTATACACAGAATACTAATACAAGCGTATCACGATAGAGTTCTCGTTAAAAATGAAAGTCCAGTCGTGTCTATGAATATCTTATCATACATTAGGCGTGTATATATCTTGCCCTATTATGATCATACACAATTGTGATTTATACTTTTATACGTGTCGCTGTTTCGCACAGACCAATCTGTTACAGGACAGCCGTCACCTAAAAGTCTGCGATATCTACCGATAACAAATACATGATTTATCTAATTATTCTTGTATGTAGCCGCAAATAGAACAATTATTATAATGCGGATTGTTAGCAGTCCTGACGGTATTGAGTGCTGTCGTTATCCAACAAAACGGTGATTTATACGAGTTGAAAATAGTGTATTCCCTTAGTGAATGTGAACAGTGAAGTCACAAACAACATATTGCACTATTTATTGCAACATATGTCCCATTCTAGTTGACATCTTAAGATTTGCTCCGATGGTATACTAAATGAGGAATTTGACATCCTAACCAAACGACAATCTAATTAATAGATATCCAACCGACTTCATCAATCGTCACAGCCAGTCACCCAAACCTACCCTCACAGAATTATCGGTCCCCCAAACTTTAAGTATTTCTTCAGCTAACTTTTCAAGAGGACGACGTAATGAAACGAATATACAATCAACTTAAAACAACAGCAAACCAAAAATTTTTTGCTGCTGAACCAATAATAGGGCATAAAACCACTCCGATACCCAATATCTATGAAAGAACCATTGTTCCGTACAGCAAATCAAACTGCATTTATCAATTCCAGTGTGAATGCCAAACAGCTTAAACAGGTAGAACGGAAAGAAAATGAGTTGATCGAGTAATAATATACCAGTGTGGGTGGAAAAGAGAGTTAATCAGCCTTCAGGAATCCCTGTGCAGTAGAAAGGCTATAATATGCTCTCCTTGTGAATTTCTCAGCAAATCGTAAACTATGGTCATAAAGTGAGTAAAAGCGTTTCGTATATTGTATTCCACGAACAATAAATGCTTGCTCAAATACAGTGAGGCGTTAACAATTAGGCTGTTCCAGCCCGTTTTATGCAAATAGAGTTCGTTTTAAATTTTAAATTGGCGTAGGGATATAAATGTTTCACATTAGCACAATACCCGTGACAATATTTTTTTTCAGTGTTTCAGCTAAAGTATTATTCATGTATTCACTTTATTGGTATAAAGCATGCACCTGACGAAATGCAGTGATATATCCATCCACCATGTGCCTTGCCGATAAGCGTCGGTTGTCATGTTCTGCCATCTCACTCGATCACCAGAGTCGTGGATCAGCTCCGTGTTCCTGTCTCGACCATGCCACGTGGCCAAGCCATCCAGGTATTTACTTCTCGGTCTTCCCCTTGGTCTCTTCCCTTCGATCTTGCCAGTTGTCACCAAGTTCTCCAAGTCATTTCTTCTCATAACATTTCCAAAACATTTTGACTGTCTACGTCTAAAGACTCTAATCAGTTTACGATCTTCATTTGTTTCTTGAAGGACTTGTTCATTGGTTTTTCTGTCTGTCCATGGTATTCTTTGCATTTTCCTCAGAAAGCATATTTCTACAGCCATCAGCTGTTTGTCAGCTTGACTGCTCATTATGACATATGCCACGTAGTAAATCGCGCAATGTATTATGTGTGGCTTCTGTATTGACATCTATACGAGTATTTCTACACGATCTTTCTTTCCCACTTTCCTTTTGTTTGTTTGTTTGTTTGTTTGTTTGTTTTTTTTTTTTTTTTTTGTATGTTCTGTCTTTCTATCTATTGATCAATCCATTTATATGTCTATGTTTATTCCTTTCTTTCCGCGCTGCCTGCTATGTCTGCCTGCGACAGGATAGAACGAACTTCCCGGATAAAGCCTTTATGTGGACCGAGTACCAGCTGGTATCTGCGCTCATCCGGTCATCCATGTCAATTGGTATTTGTGCTCATCTGGTCATACATCTCAATTGGTATCTGCGCTCATCCGGTCATCCATCTCAGTTGGTACTTGAGCTCATCCGGTCATCCATCTCAGTTGATATTTGCACTAATCCAGTAATCCATCTCAGCTGGTATCTGCGCTAATCCGGTCATCCATCTCAGTTGGTATCTGCGCTCATCCGTTCATCCATCTCAGTTGGTATTTGCGCTCAGTTGGTATCTGGGCTCATCCGTTAATCCATCTCAGTTGGTATCTGCGCTCATCCGGTCATCCTTATCAGTTGGTATCTGCGCTCATCCGGTCATCTATTGTCAGAGTCTAAAGTATTGCCAGTAGAGATGCAGGGACATCGTTACGCCCGCCAGGCGAATAGTCCCTAGCGGGGATGCTGTAACATCGTTACGCCCGCCAGGCGAGTATTAGTTACCTGCCTGCGAGGTTGCCGGCTGACGAGACAGCCAGCGGTCAGGCAAGGACAAAGCAGGACGCACGCAGGCCTCGTGAAGCCACTTCAGGTGGGCAGGCGCGTTGCGAGAAATAGCCAGACAGCTCTGGGACTCGGACTCGACTGGACGTATGATGGGAGAAAGGCTTGTGTAGTTCTGTGGCCCGAAAGTCGAGTGCTTGTACATCTTGTGAGACTGATTGTAAGCTGTGGGTTGCTTGTAAGTGTATTGTTATAACTTATGTATTGTGATGATCATCTCTAGATCGTGATCTGTAAATAAATCCATCGAAACTTCGTGTCGTTGAGTCTCAAGTCAAATCACGTTGTATTTGTACTGTCTCACATGTGTTAGGTTAACGAGCCAGGTTTAAGACCCTGACATGTGTGGACGTGGTGGCATTCGTCCGGCTTTAAAATGAACGTGGTTTAAGTAATTAACATTTAAAACCTAGATTTCTGAACTTAGAAATTTTTGTCCAACTTTAGAGTACATTTAAATGTGATTGTGAAGGCTCATTTTGTTATATATTATTACATTGTTTAAACATGGAGACTAAATGTGAACGTAAAGTACATACAAATTGTTTGATCTTGTAAACGTGTAAAACATTCGTGATTGTGAAACTTGTCACCGTTTTGGCCTTGTCGACATTGTGAAGTTGTGAAGTTGTCGCCATTGTGACCTTGTCGCCATCTTGTAAACTTGATGTCTATGTCCTTACTGAATGTCATCTTGATGTAAGCGATGTGTCATCAATGTTGTAAAGTGTTCAGATATAGTTAGATTGTCTTTGTAAAGTGAATTGTGGAAAGCAGAAAGTTTCTGAAAGAAAGTTACTTGTGGAGAAAAAAAATTGTTGACGGACAACATTACGACCTACAACTACACTCAACGCCATACAAACCTAACCAAAACTTAGTGACAAGCATACACACCACAGCAAACAGACATTAATTTATTTTCTCCAAAAACAAAGCAGGTTTTCTGTGCCATCTGAAACCCTTGCCCGTAGAGGTCATTTGTGTTTTGAAGTAGCGACCCTACAGTTCCTAGTCCGAATTTCAACCGTTCTTCACCGCATCCAGGACACTTGAGTATATTTTTCTTTCTATATACTTTCGGATGCAAATTTGGGCACGTATTGTAATTAGAACACAATTGTAAATTGTTCACGTTACTAACAACTTGTAACAAATTGTGTGTCTGATATTTCATTTGCATTTTCCATCATGTCCTCATTAAATGATTTCATCGATATGGGGTTGAAGTTAAAGTTAACAGGTGATGAGTTAACGAAATGGAGTGAGAAGAAATACTCTGAATACCACGAGCGTGAAGAAAGAGCAGCTGAAAGAGCATTAAAGCAGGCAGAGGCTGAAAGAGCGGCCAAGCAAGTAGAGGCAGAAACAGCCTTAAAGCAGGCAGAGGCTGAAAGAGCGGCCAAGCAAGTGGATGCAGAAAAAGCTTTAAAGCAAGCAGAGGCAGCAACCGCAGCAAAACAGACAGAACTAGAACTATCTGCAAAGACAAAACAAGCTGAGTTAGATAATGAACTCAAGAAAGCTGAGATAGCAGCTCAGAGTAAACGGGAAGAGCTGGAAGTGCAACTAAAAATCAAACAACTTGATACTGAGACTGCTATAAACAAAGAGTCCAAGAAATCTGAGAGACTGGAGAAAGAAAACAAGTACAAGAAATATCAAGGTATCGTAAGAAATTACACCTCGGGTGACTGCATTGCAGCCTTCACCCAAAATTTTGAGACTTTAATGGACCATTACCAGGTCCCATTGTCTGAATGGAATATAATTTATATGAGAAGTTTATCAGGGGAGCCTCTGAAAGTCATAGAGACTATCCCCAAAGACCTCAGAAAAGATTACCATTATCTAAAATCAAAGATTATGGCACATTTTATGTTAGATGAGGCAGGTTACAGAGAACAATTCAGCAAGTTGAGCCCCAAACCGACTCAAACGTTCTCTGACTACCTCTGCTTAGTCCGAGATATATTTACCAAATGGACTTCAGCAGCTAAAATTGATAAGAACTATCAAAAGTTAGAAGATCTTATCATCAGAGATAAAGTCATTTCATCTATTCCATCAGCATTTTCGAAATTTTTGCAAGAGAATGAATGTACGAGTGTAGAGCAGATTGAGAGGCGTGGTTCGGCTTATTACACAGCCAACAAACATTGTTTTGCCAGTGAAGCTACTGAAACCAATTTTGTAGCATCGGCTAACTATAACAAACCCTATAGTAGGCAAAAACCTTATAAGCCTACATCTGAGAAGTACAACCATTGTAACTATTGTAAAATTTCACATCATCAAGGTGAGATGTGCGACAAGAACCCCGCATATCTTACATATTTACAGAACATCGTAAACAGACAAGATAAGGAGCGTAAATCCTTTAGAAATTTGCGTAAATGTTTTCTCTGTAAGGCGTATGGACATTATCGCCATGATTGTAAAGGTAGGCAAATGACCAAGAAAGCCAATGCCGCCCTATTTGATAGTTCATCATCAGATGAAGAACAATCAGAGAAACACCCTGTGAACTCAGCACAGGCTTTTGATATGTTTAACGCAAATAAATGTACTGTTTGTAATACCTTTTATGAAGATGGTATTTTAACATGCGGCCACTCCATCCCTATTGCCAATGAAGAAGCTAATTTGGTGGTAGATTCCAAAGGCAGAATAAACATCCATCAAGGATATGTGAATGGCAAGCCTGCTACAGTCCTTCGAGACACGGGAAGTTCATTGATTGGACTGAAGAGAACGTTCATAATGCCTACAGACTATACAGGCAGGCACGTAACATGCAGAACATTCTCTGGCAATATTGAAAAGTACCCACTAGCATGGGCATATATTCAAACACCTTTCCTCACTGGGAAAGTAAAATGCGCAGCATTAACAAACCCGGTGTGTGATATTATAATTGGAAATTTACCAGAGGTGAATGATATGCCTCACGACATAACATCTCTTTGCATTAATGAGATCACAACATCACCATCAAATGTCATCATTGATAATGTTGTACCATCTAATGAATGTATGGTAGCTAATGTAGCACTAGGATCTCATGACATCATTGATAACACTGTTTCATCACCATCTGATATCATTGAATGTGTGAACGCAGTAACCAGATCTACTGCTAGAATGCAAGATGAAATTAATCAAACTGAGGCTATATAAATGCTTAGCCCAGTATTACTACCTCCTAAAACCATGAAGGAGACTTTTGTAACAGCCCAAAAGGCTGATCCTTCATTATCAAAATATTTTAATCTGATCGGCAAAAAGCCAAAGTTAACCAAAAATGCAAGATGGCATTTTGCTTTGAAAAATTGTATCCTCACCAGGTATTATACCAGAGGTGACACCACAACAGAGCAAACTGTTTTGCCAATTGAGTATCGTAAGCAAGCCTTACATCTAGCCCATGATATACCTCTTGCAGGGCATATGGCATACGCTAAGACCAGATCGAGATTATTATTACAGTTTTATTGGCCCAAATTCTGCAATGATATTAAGCAATATTGCAGGAGTTGTGACATCTGCCAAAAACTTGTAAAGAAAGGAAAAAACCCACAGGCAAAGTTACAAATTACTGACTTAGCCAGTCGACCTTTTGAGAAAATATCTGTCGACATAGTGGGCCCACTTAATCAGATGACAACAAGAGGGAATAGATATATATTAACTATTATTGATCAATGTAGCCGCTGGCCTGAAGCGATTCCGCTAAAGAACATAACTGCCAATGACATAATGGAAGTTTTCTTCCATATATTTTCACGGATAGGATTTCCAGACACTATCCAATCAGATAGGGGAAGTCAGTTTATCGCCGCATCTACTCAAGCTTTCACCAAAATGCTAGGAGTGAAGCAATGTTTCAATTCCCCGTACCATCCTCACTCGAGTGGAATTATAGAAAAATTTAACGGTGATTTAAAGCATATGCTTGCTAAAGTCACGCAAGAGCACCCCAATAACTGGGACGTATATTTACCTGCTATTCTCTTTGCTTATCGCGAGGTACCACATGCTAGTACAGGTTTCTCTCCGTTTGAACTTATCTATGGTGCCAAACCACGTGGCCCATTAAGCATCTATCATCAAATGTTAACTGAATCCACTCCTTTACTGAAACCCATATCATCATACTATACGTTACATCATTGCGTGAAAGAATCATCAAATCTTGTATAATTGCAAAGGATGCACTAAAATTATCTGGTGCTACATATAGACAATATGCTGACAAAGGTAACAGGACAATAACGTTGACACCTGGACAGGACGTTCTTCTTCTTCTACCTAGTGACAGACATTTATTGACTGATTCTTGGCAAGGACCATTTAAAGTGACGAGACAGATTTCACCTGTAGACTATGAAATCCAAATAAAAGACAAACACAAAATATTCCACGTCAATATGCTAAGACCATATTACAACAGAGACAACGAACAAGACGATACAACAGCATGTACAGTGATAATAGACCATGAAGATGACGAGGCTAGTGACGAAATTCCAACACCTGCATTAGACACGACAAACTGCTTGAAGGAAATTAAGATCAACCCAAAGTTAACTCAAGCAGAAACAGACAGTTGCAAACAGCTCATACAACAGTACAACACCATTTTCTCCAACAACCCAGGACAAACAGAATTAGTACAACATCACATCACACTCACGTCAAATACACCCATAAAATGCAGACCATACACCATTCCATTGCATTACAAAGAACACTTACATCAAGAGATCACCAGCTTAGAGAAAAACAACATTAGATGATCCCAATCAAATTTCTCATCTCCAATGGTCATAGTGCGCAAAAAGGACAACACAATAAGACTCTGTGTCGACTATAGGAAATTAAATAAGATAACTCTTTTAGATTTAGAGCCAATGGCAAATTCTGAAGATCTATTGACAGAACTGACAGACGCTAGGTTCTTTACGAAGGTAGACATGACGAAAGGTTACTGGCAAATAGCAGTAGACGAACAGAGCAGACATCTGACAGCTTTTGGCACACCTTGGGGACTGTACGAATGGTGCAAACTTCCATTTGGGCTTGTCAATGCCCCAGCCACATTCGTACGTATGACACAACTTCTACTAGTAGACATACCGAATATTATCTGTTACATAGACGACATTTGTGTTCACACAAAGACGATGACAGACCACATAAAGACATTAGAACAGACATTCGAACGCATTAGACAGCACGGACTGATGGTAAAGCCTGCAAAAGTAGACATAGCCTATCAGGAAATATCCTTCTTGGGGTACAAAATATCTAATGGCTTTGTCACGACAGACGATAACATTGTGTCCAAGATACTAAAACTCTCACTTCCGACTACGAAAAAGCAAGTCAGAAGTTTGTTGGGACTTATAAATTATTATAGGCAGTTCATGCCAGATTTTGCTGAACTGACCGAAGTATTTACTAACTTACTAACAAAAGATCAACCCGAGAAAATTGTAAGCAATGAATGCCTAAAATTTGCATTCCATAAAGTATTATCTTATTTCTCTGAGAATAGTTTAAAGAATCCCATTCTCAAATTGCCAAATTCTCTTATTTCTTTCAGATTACGCACAGACGCGAGCTCCGTAGCGATTGGAGCAGTTCTGTTACAGGGACATGATAACATCCTACATCCTGTATATTACTTCTCGAGAAAATTAAAGGCTAGAGAACGCTCTTGGTCGACACCGCAGTTGGAAGCCCTTGCTCTAGTTGAGGGTATAACTAAATTTTCCAGATTCCTTCTGGGACGTCATTTTATTGTAGAGTCTGACAGTAGTCCGTTGAGATTTATCAATTCAGGTGTACCTTCCAACCAAATGATAGCTCGCTGGTCTCTTAAACTTCAAGATTACAGCTTTGAAGTTCGACACGTCGCGGGCAGAACCAACACGATTGCCGATCTTTTGTCCCGTTGTCCGACCGACCCAGTAAGCACCAATGTCTGAGTGCAGTGAGTAAAATACACTCAGACCAACACAGCCATGCATCAGTGAAGTTTTTTTTCCACGAAAGCTGTGTATGTCTATATGATGTGATAGGGTGTATTCCCAATATATATAGTTTTTCTTATTTTATTATTAATGTAGTGATTGTCGTGAATAATTGTGTAGTGTGTGGTAGAAAGAGAACTTTATTAATTGTATATATTACGAAACAAGAACAGTGCCACATTCGCTCTTAACTTACCGCAAGCGAACTATCCAAGTTATCCGTGGTATCTGCATTTGGAGCATATCCAGTGAAATTTTAACTCCGTGTGTGAAAGTGTGACCTGAACATTGACATCTACACCACTTCAGTCAATCGAAATCCAGAAGTTTTTCCAGTGAAACAACCAACACATGAACGATCAGAACTTTGCACATTCCGTTTTACTACATCAGACCGGAACAAGTGTGTTCTACAAATTTTCAACATCAGCTGTTTCGTGTGTACTTCCGGATGATTTAGAAATTTAGTTTAAAAGTAGCAGACGACAAACAAAAGCTTAAAAAGTTATAACACTTCTAAACTATTTACGATTCAATAATTTCGAATACACAAATTGTGTATTAAGATTTTTCATTTAGTGTAATCTTAGAATCATATCTTGATTAATTTATTCATACTACCGACATTTTTTCGCTAGTATGGAGAAACATCAAGCTATGACGCTGAGAAATAGAAGAATTATTGTAAGATATTATATTTCTTAATTTTTTAAGTTATGTCCCTTTCATTTAATTGTTATTACATTATTACACCAAGGGCGTTAATTGAAATGTATATGATGATGTGTTGTATATAAATAACCATGTTGTTGCCAGATTGTTAACACGCCAAGAAGCCATCTACTGGGCATGGTAGAGTGTTACCGACATTGCAGACCGACACAAGAACTCCTGGCCAAATGAGGTCAGAGTTTGAGCGTTGAATGCGGCTTATATAAAGCCGTATTACAGTCTTGCCAGATGTTTTTTGTCTCAAAAAGCATATTATTACTTTTTTTTTTGAAAGGCTGCGAGGTAGTTGCTTGGGAAGCTGTTACTACCGATCTGATTGGGTCAATAATGCAATTAAGGTAATCAGCCATCGAGAGGATGAAGCTTGACGAGCGTTAAAGGTTGAACACCACATGTCTTTAGATACAATGTCCATTTCATATGTGTTTCTATGCCAAGATATGTGTTTTTGTATTTCTACACCAAAATAATTGTATATAACAGAAAGGTTGACTCTGACAGGTTAAAAATATTAACCCAGTATTGTATATAGAGTGTACATGAAAGATAACATCTTTCATGAAGAAGCCCCGGGGGGAGCATGTCAGAGTCTAAAGTATTGCCAGCAGAGATGCTGTAACATCGTTACGCCCGCCAGGCGAGTATTAGTTACCTGCCTGCGAGGTTGCCGGCTGACGAGACAGCCAGCGGTCAGGCAAGGACAAAGCAGGACGCACGCAGGCCTCGTGAAGCCACTTCAGGTGGGCAGGCGCGTTGCGAGAAATAGCCAGACAGCTCTGGGACTCGGACTCGACTGGACGTATGATGGGAGAAAGGCTTGTGTAGTTCTGTGGCCCGAAAGTCGAGTGCTTGTACATCTTGTGAGACTGATTGTAAGCTGTGGGTTGCTTGTAAGTGTATTGTTATAACTTATGTATTGTGATGATCATCTCTAGATCGTGATCTGTAAATAGATCCATCGAAACTTCGTGTCGTTGAGTCTCAAGTCAAATCACGTTGTATTTGTACTGTCTCACATGTGTTAGGTTAACGAGCCAGGTTTAAGACCCTGACATCTATCTCAGTTGGTATTTGCGCTCATCCGGTCATCCATCTCTTGGGGAGGCTGCAGGGGCAAGCACGCTTGCTTACCAGTCCGAAGTCATGTGTTCAAATCCCTGTCACCGGAGGAATAAATAATAAAGGACAGGAAGATGTTATTTCCTATACTTAAGTGCTCAAAGACAAAGAAGCGCAACACTGACTTTTAATGGGCCAGAGAAGAAAAGGACAATAAGAAGAAATAGAGAAAGAGCACTGTGTATATTCTCCTCTGTTAACAAGAAAAGGGGTAGAATTTAGACAGAAGATTCCAGGAGTTCTTAGGGCGGGGGATATACGGTTGTACATCCCAGACAGAAGATTACACTGCTGGACTGTAACAGGATCAATGAGTTTACACAACAAACTACAGACTAAACAAAACAAATTAAGAACAACAAAATTAGGTTTTTATTGACAGAACTGCATGATTCTGTGACAAACAGGCATCTTGACATGTTACATAACTGACATGTACAGAAATGGGAACCTATGTTCCCACAGTAATCACTGCTGCCTAACATCGCTATGCACATGACTAGGTACCCATCTCCACAAACCAACACGGACATGGCAACAACAGAGCCTCAACGTGAACAACAACGGTAACAGCAGGTATGGACTCTCTATGGTAATCATCTCAGGACTCATGGACAGTCGGTACATACAGAAATGGGAATCTGAAACCCCACAGTTAGAGATAACTGCTGCCTAGCACTGACTACATGGGCTGTCTCTAAATGACAGTGAGACCTCAATCATGTTCAGTTGAGTCGAAGGGCACCCTCAATACCCACACAAGACACCCGCATCACATAAGTCGACTGGAACCAGATACAGCGAAGAGCCATAACATAACGAATAACAAAACTATAACCCTAACAGCAGAGATATAGTGGCATAAACAGGTATAAACAGGTATACGAATGGGTATACAAAAGGGAGTGTGAGTGGCCTACGACATTAACCAGAGCCGGGGCTCAAGTTTGCTCTACAAACCACAAACATGGCCAGGGGTCACTACCAAGAGTGGGCTTACAAATTGCCAGTCATTTTGATGGATTTCCTCGGTCCTCGTGTGTGGGCTACACAAGCCAGTCATGGTTAAATCTAGAGGCATTTGTGACTCCCTGCTCTGGTCCAGTGACTGGGGAGGGCTGGTTAAAGCCTCCCTATTCTATACTACAGCAATCTACATAATCGCTCCTTCGGCCACGGTTGTCTGGTTTGGAGAGACCGGGAAACTGACACGCGCCTCTATTTATCCTCGCTTCCAGAGCGGCTTCCCATAGTACCCCAGGGCACTGCAAGGGATGCTGGTACTGGTAACATCATCATCATCATGTATCGCGCCAGACGATTACATCCCCAAAGATATTTTTTTCACAATTGACAAGGACCACACAGATCAAAATACACACCATGTTATATTCTGGGAAGTAAAGGCAATCACTCATTCTCTCCCCCCCCCCTTACAACATGTCATCCAGTCATCATGTGTCAATATTGATCACATCAGCCACTATGTGCCAATATTCACCACATCAGCCACCATGTGCCCATACTGAACACATCAGTCATCATGTGCCCATACTGAACATATAAGCCACCATGTGCCAATACTGAACACATCAGCCACCATGTGCCAATACTGAACACATAAGCCACCATGTGCCAATTCTGATCACATCAGCCACCATGTGCCAATACTGAACACATCAGCCACCATGTGACAATACTGAACACATCAGCCACCATGTGCCAATACTGAACACATCAGCCACCACGTGCCAATGCTGAACACATCAGCCACCATATGCCAATACTGAACACATTAGCCACCATGTGCCAATACTGAACACATTAGCCACCATGTGCCAATACTGAACACATTAGCCACCATGTGCCAATACTGAACACATTAGCCACCATGTGCCAATACTGAACACATCAGCCACCATGAGCCAATACTGAACACATCAGCCACCATGTGCCAATACTGAACACATTAGCCACCATGTGCCAATACTGAACACATCAGCCACCATGTGCCAATATTAATCACATCAGCCATCATGTGCCAATACTGAACACATTAGCCACCATGTGCCAATACTGAAAACATCAGCAACCATGTGCCAATACTGAACACATCAGCGACCATGTGCCAATACTGAACACATCAACCACCATGTGCCAGTACTGAACACATCAGCCACCATGTACCAATACTGAACACATCAGCCACCATGTGCCAATACTGAACATATCAGTCACCATGTGCCATCACTGAACACATCAGCCACCATGTGCCAATACTAAACACATCAGCCACCATGTGCCAATACTGAAAACATCAGCAACCATGTGCCAATACTGAACACATCAGCGACCATGTGCCAATACTGAACACATCAGCCACCATGTGCTAATGCTGAACACATCAGCCACCATGTGCCAATACTGAACACATCAGCCACCATGTGCCAATACTGAACACATCAGCCACCATGTGCCAATACTGAACTCATCAGCCACCATGTGCCAATAGTGCCAATATTGACCACATCAGCCACCATGTGCCAATACTGAACACATCAGCCACCATGTGCCAATACTGAACACATCAGCCACCATGTGCCAATACTGAACACATCAGCCACCATGTACCAATAGTGCCAATATTGACCACATCAGCCACCATGTGCCAATACTGAACACATCAGCCACCATGTGCCAATACTGAACACATCAGCCGCCATGTGCCAATACTGAACACATCAGCCACCATGTGCCAATACTGAACACATCAGACACCATGTGCCAATACTGAACACATCAGCCACCATATGCCAATACTGAACACATCAGCCATCATGTGCCTATACTGAACACATCAGCCACCATGTGCCAATATTGACCACATCAGCCACAACGTGCCAATATTGACCACATCAGCCACCATGTGCCAATACTGACCACATCAGCCACCATGTGCCAATACTGAACACATCAGCCATCATGTGCTAATTCTGAACACACCAGCCACCATGTGCCAATACTGAAAACATAAGCCATCATGTGCCAATACTGAACACATCAGCCACCATGTGCCAGTACTGAACACATCAGCCATCATGTGCCAGTATTGACCACATCAGTCATCATGTGCCAATACTGAACACCTCAGCCACCATGTGCCAATACTGAACACATCAGCCACCATGTGCCAATACTGAACACATCAGCCATCATGTGCCAATACTGAACACATCAGCCACCATGTGCCAATACTGAATACATCAGCCACAATGTGCCAATATTAACCACACCAGTCATCATGTGCCAATACTGAACACATCAGCCACCATGAGCCAATACTGAACACATTAGCCACCATGTGCCAATACTGAACACATCAGCCACCATGTGCCAATATTAATCACATCAGCCATCATGTGCCAGTATTGACCACATCAGCCACCATGTGCCAGTATTGACCACATCAGCCACCAGGTGCAAATACTGAACACATCAGCCACCATGTGCCAGTACAGAACACATCAGTCACCATGTGCCAATACTGAACTCATCAGACACCATGTGCCATTACTGAACACATCAGTCACCATGTGCCAATACTCAACACATTAGCCACCATGTGCCAATACTGAAAACATCAGCAACCATGTGCCAATACTGAACACATCAGTGACCATGTGCCAATACTGAACACATCAGCCACCATGTACCAATACTGAACACATCAGCCACCATGTGCCAATACTGAACATATCAGTCACCATGTGCCAATACTGAACACATCAGCCACCATGTGCCAATACTAAACACATCAGCCACCATGTGCCAATACTGAACACATCAGCCACCATGTGCCAATACTGAATACATCAGCCACCATGTGCCAATACTGAACACATCAGCCACCATGTGCCAATACTGAACACATCAGCCACCATGTGCCAATATTAACACGCGAGTTAACACTATATACCCAATCAGCTGTGGTTTTGAAAAATTTTCCTTTATTTTTTTTTAACTATCTCCTGTGTGTGTGTGTGTGTGTGCGTGCGTGCGTGCGTGTGTGTGCGTGTGCGCGTGCGCGTGCGTGCGCGTGTGCGTGTGTGTGTATGTCAGTTAACTATCTTCATTTGTTCCTTGAAGGACTTGTTAATTGGTTTTTCTGTCTGCCCATGGTATTCTTTGCATTTTCCTCACAAACCATATTTCCACAGCCATCAGCTGTTTTTCAGCTTGACTGCTTATTGTCTACGCTTCACATCCTTACAAAAGTATAGGTTCTATGTAGCACTTCAACACCCTTTTTCTCGTTTCAATTAATATTTTTATTGGTCAGTATGTTTTTCATCTTGCAAAAGGCTACCTTCGCAATGGCAATTCTTGTTCTAGTCTCTTCACGGCATCTCCCATCAGATTTTATGACTGTGTCGAAATAACTTTATCAATTCACTTGCTTAGGAATATGCCCATTTACTTGTGGTATTTCCTTCCTCCCAGTGACGACCATAATCTGTGACTTCTTAATATTCAGTTCTTTTTCTTCTTCTTTGCATTCATCCGGAGTGTTTTTTTCAGATGTGATTGCGGTGTGTCTAGTTAGGCACCCTTGAGTCGAAACCCTCAGGCCAACACATCCGACTTTTAGCATGCTGTTTTGACCAGGTTAGCATTAATTCCTGGGGGACTCTCACTTTTGTGGTATCGTCCACATGCCAGCTGGTCAAGTTGGAACAGTCGAAGACTTCGATCATCCCTCAAGGGAAGGCAGGGACAATCCATAGCTTATTCCGCCATCCATGGTGGCTTCCATAATTGCAGGGCCAACACATAGCGCCCTGGTGATGGGCTCACCGAGGGAATCGTCACGTCGTGCTTATGGTTGCTTTAACTCCTCACTTCAATATATTGGGCATTTCGTTCGCCCCGGGCCGTTCCTGCACAAACCAGACATGTCTGCAGACCGTATCCACTCAGCGAGTTTTCGTTTCGGACGTGTGCTTTTGTCGTGGTGCCCATCAGAGCTGTTCCAGGCACGACGGACATTCGGTAAACTACCTAGTCAGAGCCGTTCCGAACAAGAGCGGCATTCGGAAACTATGTAGATTTTCCTAGCACGAGGGAAGACTAGTTAGAGCTTTTCCGGTCACGAAAGACATTTCACTCGGACGTAATTGCGTAGTGCCATTTTTATTTTGCCGCCCGTAGGCTGGCACTTCCGACTTCAGCGGGCATTTTTTAATGAGGTTAGCCTTCCTCGGGTTTCAAGACAAGTTAGACTCTTATTTCGACTTCCACATAGCAAGTTTTTGCTTCGGGCTGCCACGTAATGGATTCGCAAGCCAAGCGTTCCATTTAGTGTCAACGAGACAATTTTTCACCTTTCCGAGGTGTTTTTCCACCTTGAGTATTCGCTCACGAGGTAGGATACATGTGCTGTCGGCTCAGCACCTTAATTCCGTGCGTCTGTGGGCGAGAAACGGCCAGGCCCTCTCATCCGGGGATCCCTCATATCCCCCAGCTAAGAGCCATCGAACGAGTAGTCGGCCAGGCTCTCAGATCCGAGTGTTTATGGCTCAGAGACGTTCAGCCATACCCCTCGGCTGAGAGCCTTAGAGGTTGTGTCCAGACAGATTATTGGCATTGTTCGTCTGATTTAGACTGCCATCCTCAGTCTACCTGCAGAGCAGCAGGTTGTGTATCTCTTAGTCTGGTCCCTATACCAAGAGCTGTCCAATATGTAGTTTATATCCATCGGCATAGCACTTGGGGTCAGTGGGACACTCAAGCTCCCCCATAACGGCAAGGTGGAGACACATCGGGGAAGATATTCAGTTATAACCCTAATTGTTCACTGTGTGCAACAACCGCATCTAGTAAATGTTGCAGGTCCTGTTCAGACCGTATCATCTGCATATCTAATGTTATTGGTGTATCGTCTTCCCAGCTCATCCACAGACAGAATATATTTAGCTCCAAGGTTAAGTCAGTACTACTGTATGGACCAGTAGCACGGAAAACAACAAAAACGATTACTATACACTACACATGTGCGTTATTTACTACAATCATTAACTAGTGCCTAAGCAGAATATACCGGGATTTTTTCACGTGGATTTCTAGTAACAAAATTTCCCCTAATCTCTGGGTAGTGAGATCGGACGCCTGTGAGTATTATTGCACACGTAAAAAAATCCCTTGGCAGTTGGATATCTAAAAAGAGTGGCCTAACGGCGCTGCCCGGGGAAACTTTCGAGTTAAAAATCTACCCAGTGTATTTCAGGATCCTCGCCGGTGCTACGGAGTTCATGCACAGAGCTGAGATTCTCCGGATTATGGTTTGAGTTAGGAGTAGAACGGAGCACTTATGGGTTACACCCGTGTGCCGTGATGTTGATCCGTCGACTAAACTAAACTAAACTAAACTAAACTAAACTAAACTAACCTAAACAGAATAGAAGGCTCTGTGCTAAAGGATGTATAGATGCAATTCGTAATCCCGCTTACCGCGTTCGAAATATAGCTATGGACGATTTTGCAGCGCCCGCCTTGCGTTGGTTTTCACACAATGGTATGAGTGCCGGTCGTTCAGAAAGCAATGGCAAGCTAAAGTTAGTTAGTTACATATCCTTTACAGGACGTCGCAGCCAACAACAGCGTTATTTGCTGTTGTGATTTCTTGGCAAGTTTACGTTCAGTAGTTAATGGCAAACTACTGATTGTAAACTTTCCTAGAAATCACAAGCAGCCCAAAAAGGCCGGAGTTTATTTTAACGTCCTGTAAACGATATGCAACTAAGAAAAAAGACCCACCCCCCCCCCCCCTATAACAAAAAATACAACGGTATGACAGAATCACCAATGTGAAGCTCATGGAGAGAGCTAGACAAATCCCAGTGAACCAAGAGGTGTGGGAAAGACACTGGCGCTGGGAAGGACATATATACAGAAAACATGAGAATGTTATCACGAGAATGTCCCTGCTCTTAAATCCATAGGGCAAACGAAGTAGATGAAGACATAAACACTAACGGTGAAGAGAAGCAGAGAGAGAAATGAATCATGTGTGGAGGACATGACGCAGCTGTACAATTTAGATCAGGATGGGAGGGCTTGAAGTGAGTTTGTCGAAGGGATATGCCTTAAAAGGTAATAACGGTCGAAAGAAGAAGCCATGCAGTCACACAATTAAGCATTTACAACCAAAGTTGTGCAAACAGAAAGACTTTATGATCTACCTGCATTATTATTATTATTATTATTATTATTATTATTATTATTATTATTATTATTATTATTATTATTATTATTATTATTATTATTATTATTATCGCATATCCAATTTACAGGGCATGGCAGTCAACACCAACATTTTTCAGCTGCCGTTGATGTTTTGGCAAGTGTTACGTTCAGTAGTTTGCCATTGCTTTCTGAATGGCCGGCTCACACACCTTTCCGTAAGAAACCAACGCGACTCTATCCGCTGCCGAATCTCGCCCAGTTGTGTTTCTTACTGAGTATACGGGATTACAAACAGAGTCCTTAACCCTTCGCCAGGGAGACTGGCTATCTGCAGTTACTGTAGAAAAAACAAATCCTCCACATTTGAACAGTATCAGAAACTATTTTAGTTGCATATCCTTTACAGGGTGTTGCAATTAACCCCCAGTATTTTTGGCTGCGTGAAATTTCTTGGCAAGTTTGCGTTCAGTAGTTTGTCATACTGTGGTATTAATACCAGTGCACGGCGATCTGCTTTCAAATCGCCCACTAGCTGTGTTAGGAGCGCGATATGAGGGACTGCGAATTGCGTTCGAAAACTCTTCGTTAAGTATAGGGTGTATTTTTAATGACTGTGCAGTGTTTGAAATATTGCCGGTCCAAGTTTTGTATTCACCCTCTGTAAAGTTCATGCAGCATAATAGGTATATACAAAACTTGGGCCGGCAATATTTTCAAGCACTGCACAGTCATTAAAAATGCACGTATTTCAACCAAAATTTGATTCGCCTGTTCGCTTCATATAATATGTAACTCTGACGAGATGCAGCGAAATATTCCAGGCAATAAATCGTGCAACATATTGTTTATGGCTTGTTTCTTTACATTCCCATGTGATTACTGCTTGAAATTAATATAACCAGTTTGAATAAAATATTGTATGACAAAACTATATATAACTATAAAAAAGTGACAAACAGCTTTCTTTGGTCGTGTGATGAGAAGAGAGGCATCGGAGTACATCGTGACAACAGGAAAGATCCGTAGAAAAAGAAGCAGAGGCAGACCAAGAGATGGTGGATGGAATGAGACGGTGGCATGGAGGAACATCATCAGCAGAGTTGATCAAGAACACCAAAGACCGAGATTTGTGGAGAGCCATGAACGCCTACGCCAGCTGGCAGGGCACACGATGATGATGATGAAAATAATATGTGCATAAATTAACTGATTCAGTGCCGAAGGTTAATATATCGCCATATGTGACCTCCCATTTGGACAGAATGACGATATATCGCTATACTAGGGTCATCGTGCTATTTGTTTTTGTTTTGGTGGTGTCTTCCGCAATTTCAATGCTCGGTGAACGGAAATTTCCATCATAATCAATGTTCATTTGATTGTGTCCCATGTCTGATCCAAACCTTTTTTGTTGTTGTTGTTGTTGTCAGTCAGTCAGTCAGTCAGCCTGGTTCCATCTTCACGGCAACGGGTTGTCCCCATATTGCTCCGTTCCAGTGCCAGTGAATATCACACAAAATGCTCATCACTGCCCAAAGTGAACAATGGAATAGACAGGAGTATCGGCAAGCCAACAGCCCGCACAGGTACACTGTGCATAAATCCGCCGCCAGAATGCCAACACAAAAGTCCTCCATGAAAAATACAGTTCATCGTCGATGGAAACGGCAGTCACCAGAAAGACTTCACTGACCCGGGTCTCATCCCATATGGCTCGGTCTCCCTCCACAGGACGACCCGCCGAAAGCGCAGCACAAAGCACGAACTCCGCAGCTCCAGCGGCGACCCCCAGGAGTCTCCTGAAAAATGCACTCGTGAGCCGATAAGGCAAACCAGTCAATCCAGCAATAGCCGGCCGCCACCGTTCCGAACATGCAGTTCATGCTACAAACAACCGCGGATAGATGTAAAAGCATTCCACACGAAACTCACAGATCACAGTGTCGCGCCACGCACTCACCCAGTAGCAGGGCGACGGAACCATATCCTCCTTAGCCGCCTTGTTGTTGTTTGGCACTGAATCAATTTATGTATTTATAACATAACTAGCTGACCCGGCCCGGCTTCGCCCAGACCCTGGTGGGGATCATCTCACTTAATTCATATAAGTAGTCATATAAGCTCCCGTTCCCGTTCCCGACTATCTGTCTGTCTGTCTGTCTGTCTGTCTGTCTGTCTATCTGTCTGTCTGTCTGTCTGACCCGACTTCGCCCAGCCCCTGTTGGGGAGCATCTCATTTAATTCATATAAGTAGTCATATAAGCTCCCGTTCCCGATAATCTGTCTGTCTGTCTGTCCGTCTGTCTGACCCGACCCGACTTCGCCCAGGTCCCCTGTTGGGGAGCATCTCATTTAATTCATATAAGTAGTCATATAAGCTCCCGTTCCTGAGGAGGAGAACGCAGGAGGAGGAAGGGGAGGAGGAGGAAGAGGAGGGAGGAGGAGGAGGAGGAGGGAGGAGGAGGAGGAGGGAGGAGGAAGAGGGAGGAGGAGGAGGAAGAGGGAGGAGGAGGGAGGAGGAAGGAGGATGAGGGAGGAGGAGGAGAGAGGAGGAGTAGGGAGGAGGAGTAGGGAGGAGGAGGAGGGAGGAGGAGGAGGGGGAGGGGAGGAGGAGGAAGAGGGAGGAGGAGGAGGGAGAAGGTGGAGGGGGAGGAGGAGGAGGGGGAGGGAGGAGGAGGAAGGAGGAGGTAGAGGGAGGAGGAGAGAGGAGGAGGAGGGATGAGGAGGAGGGAGGAAGAGAGGGAGGAGGAGAGGGAGGAGGAGGGAGGAGTGGGGGGAGGGAGGAGGAGGAGAAGGAGGGATTAGGGGGAGGAGCGAGGAGGAGGAGGGAGGAGGAGGAGAGAGGAAGGAAGAGGAGTGATTAGGAAGAGGAAAAGGGAGGAGGAGGAAGGAGGAGAGCGAGGAGGAGGGAGGAGGAAGAGGGTGGAGGAGGGAGGAGGAGGGAGGAGGAAGAGATAGGCGAGAGATGAGGAGGAGGGAGGAGGGAGGAGGAGGGAGGAGGAGGGAGGAGGAGAGAGGAGGAGGAGGGAGGAGGAGGGAGGGGGAGGGAGAACGAGGAGGAGGAGGGAGGAGGGGGAGGAGGAGGGAGGAGGAGGGAGAAGGAGGGAGAAGGAGGGAGAAGGAGGGAGAAGGAGAACGCAGGAGGAGGAGGGGGAGGAGGAGGAGGGAGGAGGGAATGGGAGGAGGGAGGAGGAGGAGGGAGGAGGAGGATAGAGGAGAAGGGAGGAGGTAAAGGGAGAAGGAGGAGGGAGGAAGAGCTAGAAGGAGGAGGGAGAAGGAGGAGGGAGGAGAAGGAGGGGGAGGAGGAGGAGGAGGAATGATGAGGAGGGAGGAGGAGGAAGAGGGAGGAGGAAGGATGTGGAGGAAGGAGGAGGAGGGAGGAGGAGGAGGGGGGAAAAGGGAGGAGGAGAGAGGAGGAGGAAGAGGGAGGAGGAGAAGGGAGGAGGAGGGATGAGGGGGAGGGAGGAGGAGAGCGAGGAGGAGGGAGGAGGAGGGGAGAAGGGAGGGGGAGGAGGGAGGAAGAGGGAGGAGAAGGAGGAGGAGGGAGGAGGAGGGATGAGGGGGAGGAGGAGGGAAGAGGAGGAGGGAGGAGGAAGGAGGAGGAGGGAGGAGGAAGGAAGAGGAGTGATTAGGAGGAGGGAGGAGGGAGGAGGAGGAAGAGGGAGGAGGAGGGAGGAGGAGGAAGGAGGAGGAAGAGGGAGGAGGAGGGAGGAGGAGGAGGAGGAGGGAGGAGGAGGAAGAGGGAGTAGGAGGATGGAGGATGAAGAGGAGGGAGAGGGAGGAGGGGGAGGGGAAGAGGAAGAGGGTAGGAGGAGGAGGAGGGGAGAGGAGGAGGAGGATTATAACGCATATGCCTGTAGATTTAATAATGGCTGAAGTTGTTCCATGTCTTCTTAGAGTTGGCGACAGTGTAAAGAAATATAAAATCTTCAAACTTGATAGAGATAAGGTAACTATTATTTATTTATTATGTTGTTAATAACCGACATGACTGTAGATAACTTCTTTAGCATAAAAATATGAGTTACAATGATATGCATTATGCATTATTTTTATGAGAACTTTGAAAATGCCTTAAAGATTATTTTTTTTTTTTTTTTTTTCCGCGTTTCCAT
Organism: Cepaea hortensis; assembly: GCA_963921405.1. NCBI lineage: Eukaryota > Metazoa > Mollusca > Gastropoda > Stylommatophora > Helicidae > Cepaea > Cepaea hortensis. Next base: position 104,468,446 of record OY992885.1, on the reverse strand, counting down.
CCTGTTTCAGGATATTGCGGTCAACACCAGCATCTTTCAGCTGTATGTTGATTCCTAGGCTAGATTACGCTCATCAGCACGCCACGACTTTCTGAGCGACCGGCTCCATACTCTCATAAGTCACTTTTGCGATTCGAACCACTGCTAATTCTCGTCGCGTCACGTGACGAGAGTATTCGGGGTTAGCGGAGAAAGCTGCTAACCCCTCGGCCACGAAGCCGGTCTTAAAGATTATATCATTATTTATTATAACTCATATGGCTATAAATGACTATAGACAAAGAGTTTATAAATCTTTGAAAACCATGCAACAATATGACTATAAGGTATATAGCAATGTTATTAAAAGTTATGCCCCTTGAAATAACTTTTCTAGAGTTAAGTCCCCTTGCTATATAGAAATTATAATGAAAAATGAAATATTAAATAATATTAAGTAAGTAGCCGATTTAACAATAAAAAAATATAACAGTTGGCAGCGCGGGAATGAGAGGAAGACGTGTAGAAAATTTCATCTCAATCGGATGTACCGTTCGCGAACGCATAAAGGACATACACACATACATACATCCTTTTTTATATATAAGATGTATAAATAAAGTAATGTATAAAAGGCAGAAAGTCAGAAGGACCTGGGTGCTCAATTCTAAATCCGTTGAAAAATAAAGATCTTTCGTTCATTCACTGTTTTAACAGATTCATTGCCAAACATAAAATAGGTGTGGACCAAACAAAAATGGAAGGCGCACGATGGGAAGTAGGGGTGGTTCACAGTTATGACTTTCAAGTTGTTCGTATGGTAGCAGACATATTGTATTATAACGCAAGAGATGCCGCGCTGTGATACAGAGAGGAGCCCAGAACAGGCGGCACCCTAAGGGGGCTTTACATGGGGGAGGCATTTTTAAAGGGGGAAAAATGTGTGGGACGGCGTTGCGAAGACTTGCATCATACTGAGAAAATCTACCGCACGGTACGGAACACAATAACAACATTCCGGCGATATATAAGCTCATGGCAGATGCGGGAAGTCACTTAAGACGATTAATAATCCCACGACACTTCATCAGTTAAACAGTTACAGCAACAAAAAAATACTTTTATACTAAATAGTAAAATAACACTTTCAATTGCTATGTTTGTTTATTTTTCAAGTAGGGTACTACGTATGTTTCTATTTCAAATATGTTGAAAACACATCGGAAGCCAGGTGTAGCACGACTAGAAGAGTGGTTATCTTTCTAGATAATCAGTTAATTTGATGATTTTATTAAATACAAATGTTCTGTTGGTTGCGTCTGTTGCTTGGGGAGTTAGATCAACTTCCTTCCCGTCTATAAACAGTCTAAAAAAATCTGTGATGGATGTTCCATTTCCACCTGCTTCAGTGAACTAATAGAGTATAAGAAGAGAAATATTACACTTGGATGAACAACATTATGAAACAAAGTTACGATAGCATGTGGCAGACAAGAGTGGCAAAGTGCAGTGGGAAGAGATGAAACAGCAAAGTTGCTTTTCAAAGAGGTGGAATTGCTTCCAGTTATGTTTTACGCACTGTTTTTTTTTAATTAACTGGAATAGACGCCATTGCAATCGAGACACTGCCATGCTCTTTTTTTTAAAATGCTTTTTCGTACCCTCTCGCTTTGACCTCAGGCGTTGTCCACACGCGTGCTGTTGATGCTGCTGCTACTACTACTACTACTACTACTACTACTACTACTACTACTACTACTACTACTACTACTACTACTACTACTACTACTACTACTACTACTACTACTAATACTGCTACTGCTACTGCTAATACTATTACTACTACTACTACTACTACTACTACTACTACTACTACTACTACTACTACTACTACTACTACTACTACTAATACTACTACTTCTATTACTACTACTACTACTAGGTGCTGCGATTTGTGGATGCACTAGACTAATTTTTGCCAGAGGGTTAGCTTTCCCTATTACATTACCAGGCAGACAGACAGATAGGCAGAAAGACAGGCAGAAAGAAATAATAACAGAAAGAAAGAAAGAAAGAAAGAAAGAAAGAAAGAAAGAAAGAAAGAAAGAAAGAAAGAAAGAAAGAAAGACAGGCAGAAAGAAATAAAGAAAGAAAGAACAAGAAGAGATAGGACGACGAAGATTAAAAATTGTCCAATGATAACGTGTTGAATGCAGACAATAACAACTCTATAACAATTAGTGACTGGCATTATTTAATTAACAGGATCTGCAACATTTAGTAGATGACGTTATTTAATTAATAGGATCTGTTACATTTAGTAGATGGCATTATTTAATTAATAGGATCTGTTACATTTAGTAGATGGCATTATTTAATTAATAGGATCTGTTACATTTAGTAGATGGCATTATTTAATTAATAGGATCTGTTACATTTAGTAGATGGCATTATTTAATTAATAGGATCTGTTACATTTAGTAGATGGCATTATTTAATTAATAGGATCTGTTACATTTAGTAGATGGCATTATTTAATTAATAGGATCTGTTACATTTAGTAGATGGCATTATTTAATTAATAGGATCTGTTACATTTAGTAGATGGCATTATTTAATTAATAGGATCTGCAACATTTAGTAGATGGCATTATTTAATTAACAGGATCTGCAACATTTAGTAAATGACATTATTTAATTAATAGGATCTTTTACATTTAGTAGATGGCTTTATTTAATTAATAGGATCTTTTACATTTAGTAGATGGCATTATTTAATTAATAGGATCTGCAACATTTAGTAGATGTAGTTATGGTCCGCAGGGAACAAGTAGAGTTATAACTAAATTGTAAGAAGACAAAAATTATGGTCGTGACTAGGAAAATAAATACTACAATGTACGACTAATACGCGGGTAAATGGAACATTCTTAATCAAGCGATCTGATGGGAAGTGCCTTGAAGAGATCAGAACAAGAATCGCTATGGCGAAGGTAGCCTTTCGAAAGATGGAAAACATACTGACCAATAAAAAAGATGTCGTTTGCAGCGAGCAAAAGAGTGCCGACGTGCTACATAGAACCCGTACTTTTGTATGGATGTAAAGCGTGGACAATGAGCAGAGAAGCTGAAAAACACCTGGCGGCTGTGAATTGTGGTTTCTGAGGAAAATGCAAAGAATACCATGGACAGACAGAAAAATCAATGAGCAAGTCCTATAAGAAGGAAATGGACACCGTAAGCTGATGAGAGAAGTTAGACGTGGACGGTCAAACTTTTTGGGGTACGTTATTAGAAGAAATAAACTAGAGAACGTGGTGACAACTGGCAAGATTGAGGGAAAAAGAACAAGGTGAAGGCAGAGAAGTAAACATCTGGATATTTAGCTACATGGTATAGTCGAGACGAGAACACAGAGCTGATCCACGACTCTAGTGATCGAGTGAGATGGCGAAACATGACCGCCTACTCTGATCGGCATGGCACATGATGATGATGGTTATTTAATGAAGTTGTGGGGGGGGGGTACCGGTAGGGCAGTGTCTAATACCCGCCTGCCTATCCTGTGGTCAGGAGTTCAAATCCTCATCAAGGCGGATTTTTAGAACTGATCTGGGCTTCCCCCAGGTCAACCCAGCCTAATATTGGTACCATAAATGTCTGGGAAAGTACGGGCGGCCGGGGTAACGCTGACCACATCAGCCACCCAGTGCCGGTCGGTCTCTACAGACGTGGCTCTAGCACCATATGTATGATGCGGCTTGAGGTGTGTACAAGATGTCTTTACTTACTTATTTACTTACTTATTTCTTACTTATTTAATTACTATTATGTAAGAAGTGAAAGAATTTGGTTTAAAATTCATTTGTGAGAAAGCAAATTATGGTAATATCCGAGGAGAAAGAAATACCACATTGAAATGAGGAACATCTTAAGCGAGTGAATCACTTAAACTATCATAATATCAAACAGAAGATGCCTTTTAGGTTGCCCACGTAAACGATGAACAGGGGAAATAGCAGAAATGAGAATCTCGACATTTGAATCCCATAAACGGGCACTCTCCGGCTGTTTTAAAGCTTCACCTCTGACCGCAAGATTCAAGAGGAACAAGATGAGATGAGCTGATGCTTTTTATGGATCAGAACAAGAATCGCCAGTAAGCTTTTGGGAGATGGAAATATAAGAACCGTATAGCAATTCCTTTGCTGAATGGCTCGGCTCACAACCATCATCACGGCCAAGAGAGAATGGTGCTACAGAAAGTGACCAGAGGACCTGGACCAAGTTCAGGACTCCGAGGAAAAGCCAGACGGACACATAATCAGACTGCTACTGGAGCCGTTAGTAGTGGGACTCTTCGCGGGCTGTTGAAGATGAGGACGGAGCACGTATGGGAATGTCCGAGTGCTGCCGGTTCTGGACTCAATTCTTGTCACAACCCGATGCAATTCTCATCTTTCCTTGGCCAGTTTCCTGCCCGGAGTGTCCGAGACTCTTTATCTTGTGAGATGGCCAAGAATGATCGCTTATGTCTTACGGGCAATGCATGAAGACAACGATGATGATGATGATGATGATGATGATGATGATGATGATGATGATGATGATGATGATGATGATGTTGATGATGATGATGATGATGATGATGATGATGATGATGATGATGATGATGATGATGATGATGATGAGCATCTTCTGATGACTACCTTAAAAGAAATCTTCGGCAGGCTCCTGGTGAAATTTAAAGGACTTGATTTTACCCAAGGTATAACAGGTGCATTGGGTGCCACAGATTTGACAGACTTGGGTTGTACCACAGGTAGGGTGTTAGTACTGACATCCCGGACGGTGACGGTCAGCCCAACAACTGCAGTATACGACACAGAATAAAATATCTTAAACAGTTTTCTTATGTAACAAGATTAAATATTTGAGAGATGTATACAGATGGCTTCTTTATATCTGAGACATTTGTTACTTTACTTAATATACGATAACTTCAGATGGTATTAGATAAATATTATCATCGTCATCAAGTGCCGTGCCGACTGGCGTAGGCGTTCATGGCACTCCACAGATCTCTGTCCTTGGTTTTCTGGATCAACTCTGTCGTTGATATTCCTCCATGCCACCGTCGCAATCCATCCAGCATCATTTCTCGTGGTCTGCCTCTGCCTCTCGTCCCCTCGATCTTTCCAGTTATCACGATGTACTCCAGCGCCTCTCTTCTCATCACATGACCCAAAAAAACCTGTTTGTCTCTTTCTTATTGTTGTATATAATGTTCTAGTTTCGCCAGCCTCTTTAAGGCATTCGTCGTTAGTTACTTGGCAGTCCAAGGAATTCGCAACATTCGTCTAAGGAACCAAATCTCTGTTGCTTCCAATCTCTTCCTAATTTGTTCATTTATATTCCAAGATTCACAGCCATACAGCAAAACAGGTTCTATATAGCTCTTCAGCACTCTCTTTCTTACACTCAATGATAGCGACTTATTGCATAAGATATTCTTCATTGTTTGAAATGCAGCCTTTGCTTTCCCTATTCTGCTCTTGAACT